>CM021697.1:162332505-162345746 GCA_011074415.1 Stictonetta naevosa
CTTCCCTTCCCTTCCCTTCCCTTCCCTTCCCTTCCCTTCCCTTCCCTTCCCTTCCCTTCCCTTCCCTTCCCTTCCCTTCCCTTCCCTTCCCTTCCATTCCCTTCCATTCCCTTCCATTCCATTCTTTCACTATTTTTTTCTGTAACATCTGTACTTCATTACATTTTTTTCTCTGAAACTAACAAGAAAAACTGATTGAGATAGGTGAACATGCTGTATTTTTTCTAGCATTTCCTACCAATTCTTATGCAGAATTTAAAGTCCGAATCTTCACTGCCTTTGTAGGGAATCTGATTACTCCACTTGCAGGCACCTAAAGTTTTGCTACAGTGTTGTTTAAATTCTTTACTTGAACCAGAAGTTTTTTGTTCTACATACAGTGTTATTTTTTATTTTTTAATTTTTTTTAACTGAAGGAACTGAAGTCTGTAAACATGCACAAATACCAATTTAGTAAATGTGTAATCATTTGCCTGAGCTGAAAGTTTATGAGTCCAATCTTGATCTCTGAAGAAATCTGGTAAATCTGAATAAATATGGATCTGATGCTTATTGCAGCATGTTACAGATAGAATATCACATATGAATTTTGTTTACATTCAGCGAAAGAGCAAATAAATTCACCTTTCTGAAATGTGGAAGAAGAGTTTAGTCTGTATTAAATAAATATAACATACAGCTGAAAAGAGAAGTATAAAATCTGCGTGATAACTAATGTAGCAGAGAAAGAGAATAGGAAAATATAAGAAGAAAGTCTCCTATTTAGCCTCAGTCTTTAGCATTTTTTTCTCCCTAATGAATTATTCTTTCCTGAAATCTGTGAAAGGACAGTTTATATATATATATATTTTCCTAAATCTTTTATTTCAATAAAGTGTCTCACTTTACAGATTCTAATTCCAAACTAGCATTGCATATAAAACCTGAGTAACTTACAAAACAAATTGTATTCTGTAACAATATGACATTAGCAATTTTCAAATACCTGCAAATGGCAGATCAATTCTTTTCCAACTACTAACTCTGAAACATGAATTTCTGTTACCAGAAGTCCTTTCACTCGAAGACAGAAGTAACAACCTTTGACTACCTAAGTTCCCAGTACAAATAGATATTAAATAGAGTAATAATCACAAATAGTCCAAGTAGAAATGAAGAAGCTGTGAAGGCAGCAAAACAAACAAACAAACAAACAAATAAATAAACATATCACCCTATCATAGTTTTCTGTTTTTTCTTAGTTCTTTACAGTATATAGTAGACCTAACTGTAGTTCACAGAACATCACTCCTCTGAGATGGAGTGTATTTTGTCCTTGATTTATTTTTTAGTTCTCGAAAGGATGAATTGTTTATAAAATACCTAACCAATTTTTGAAAACAGAGATGACTTTCTTAAGGTTAGAATCACATAAATAAATGGAATTATGTAACATTAATAGTGATTAATTGATTATTTGAGAAATGAAATGTTGGTTGATACTTTTGAAAATAATTGGCATTTACCTCCTACATCTATATTTAGATGCTTTTAATTTAGCACTCAGCACCTGGTTGATACTAATGTTTCATAAAATTGCTTCTACAAAATCTGGAATGTCATCCCAGTGACACAGTTTTGACTGGTCCCAAGCTGCTGATTATTTTGTAAGTTCTGTTTAATTCTCTCTTGCTTTCAAGAAAACAATGTGTGCCTGCAGACAATGTGTAATATTTGTTATTTCTGGAAGAATGCACTTAATTATCTCTAAAAATCATTTAATCAACAGATGTCTCCTCCTCCTTCCTTTGTACTTTGTATTTATTTATTTATTTTTTTCCCTTAGTCCTTGTGTTCCCTTCCTTCTTATCTCTGATAGATTTCTCCTTCAGGGCAAAGCTCTATCTCAAAATCAAAAATATGTAGCTGCTTTAAGTACACTATAAAAGCTCTACAGACATTCCCTGGTGTATATTTGAACTCATCCATGAGATCTGTCCAGACAGCTTAAAATAAAAGAAAAAAATAAAAAAAAGAAAAGAAAAAAATAAAAAGGAAAAAAAAAAGCATAAAACAGAAAAACACAATTTTAATAATTGCTAATTTGTTTTGTAACAAATATCTAACAGTACTGTTAGCACTATTTTATGGCTAAGAGATCAAAAATATCCAGTAATGATGGCAAATCTTAATAACCGTGTTCAAAACAGATTTCAAATACAAATAGAGAGCATTGCATTCATTCTTTGTAACTTTTACAATATCATAACTTTGAAAGCACTGATACTGCAATACTTCATTCTATTATTACCATACCTGTGAAAGAGGAAATGTTAATAATGAAAGGCGAACACGGATGATCAATATATGGCTCTAAGACTAGTGCCAATGACACAGCTTTGGGTTTCTTTATCATGGGAAAGTCTACATGACACCGAGCCTACTGTCTCCTGATGGAGAGCACCCTTCTATGAGGCAGAAAAAGATATTTGCCCAGGAATTAGCAGGGCTGATTGACGGGTCTTTAAACTAGTTTTGCAGAGATAAAGGGACAAAAACAGGCCCACTAGTGATAAGCTATGTAACTGCACACCAATTTTTGAGGAACTCCATGCTGGTGATGTCTTTTTGTCTGCCCTACGAGGGCTGAGTTGAAAGACAGACATCTGAAATAGTTTTATACATACACACACAGAATGAGAGAGAAGCATTTCAGCTCCGTGAAATGCTTGTATACTAAAGTGCACAATATGGGAAACAAACAGGAAAAACTGGAGGTCTGTGTGTGGTCACAAGACCATGATTTCATTGTAATCACAGAGACATGTTGGGATAGCTCACGTGACTGAAATACTGTCATGGAAGGTTATGCGCTTTTTAGAAAAGACTGGCCTAGAAGGCGAGGTGGTGGAGTTACCCTTTCTGCTAGAGAGCAACTGGAATGCATGGAGCTCTGCCCAGGGATGAACGAAAAGTGAGTTGAGAGCTTTTGTTCAAGGATTAAGGACAGGCTACCATGGATAACACCATTGTGGGTATTTGCTACAGGCCACTTGATCAGGAAGAGGAAGTAGATGAAGCCTTCTTCAGACAGCTCCAAGTAGCCTCTTAGTCAAAAGCCCTGGTTCTCATGGGGGACTTCAACCACCCTGAAATATGCTGGGAATACCACATAGCTAGGCACAAACTGTTCAGGTGTTTCCTGCAGTGCATTGATGACAACTTTTTGACACAGGTGGTGGAGAAACCAACAAGGAGAGGTGTGCTGCTGGACCTTGTATTAATGAAAGAGGAAGGACAAGATGGAAATGTGAGGGTCGGGGAGAGCCTTGGTTGCAGTGACCATGATATGGTAGAGTTCAAGATCTTGCAAGGAGGAAGCAGGGAAAAAAAGTAGGATTGTGACCCTGGACTTCAGAAGAGCAGACTTTGTCCTCTTTGGGGATCTACTTGGATGAATTCCATGGGTTAGGGCCCTGGAAGGAAGGGGGGTCCAAGACAGCTGGTCAGTATTCAAGTATCACTTCCTCCAAGCTCAAGACTGGTGTATCCCTATGAGCAAGAAGGCAAGCAAAGGGGACAGGAGACCCACATGGATAAGCAGGGAACTCCTGCTGAAGCTCAGACAGAAGAAGGAAGTTCACAGCATGTAGAAAAAGGGACAGGCCACTTGGGAGGAATATAGGGACACTGTCAGAGTATACAAAAATGCAACAAGGATGGTCAAGGATCATTTGGAATTAAATCTGACAAGGGATGTCAAGGAAAACAAGAAAGGCTTCTTCAAATACATTAGTAGAAAAAAGGAAAACTCGGGAAAATATTGGCCCACTGTTGAATGGGGTGGGTGCCCTGGTTACAAATGATATGGAGAAGGCAGAATTGCTGAATGTCTTTTTTTTTTTTTTTTTTTTTTTTTTTTTTTTGCATCAATCTTGCCTGCTAAGATTAGCCCTCAGGAATCCTAGACCCTGGAGACAAGATAGGAATTCTGGAGAAAGGAGGACTTGCCCTTGGTCGAAGAGGATTGAGTCAGAGAATATCTAAACAAACTTGACATCCAAGGATCTATGGCCCCACAAGTGCTGAGGGAGCTGGCCGATGTTATTGCTAGACCACTATCTCTTATCTTCGAAAGGTTGTGGAGAAGAGGAAAGGTGCCTGAGGACTGGAAGAAAGCTAATATCACACCATTCTTCAAAAAGAGCAAGAAGGAGAACCCAGGCAATGACAGGCCAGTCAGCCTCACCTCCATCCCCGGAAAGGTGATAGAACAGTTCATCCTGGAGGCCATCTACAAGCATGTGGAGAATAAGAAGGTGATGAGGAATAGTCAGCATAGATTCAGCAAGGGGAAATCATGTTTGACCAATCTGATATCTTTCTGATGAGATGACTGACTGGACAGATGAGGGGAGAGTGGTGGATGTGGTCTACCCTGACTTCAGCAAGGCTTTTGACACTGTCTCCCATAACATCTTCATAGACAAGTTCAGGAAGTGCAGCCTAGATGAGTGGATGATGAGGTGGATTGGCAACTGGCTGGATGGCAGAGCTCAGAGGGTTGTGCTTAGTGCTGCAGAATCTAGTTGGACACCTGTAGCTAGTGGTGTCCCCCAGGGGTCAGTACTGGATCCAGTTTTGTTCTACTTGTTCTACTTGTTCATCAATGACCTGGATGATGGAATGGAGTGAACCCTCAGCAAGTATGCTGATGACACAAAACTTGGAGGAGTGGCCCCAGAGGGCTGTGCTGCCATTCAGAGGGACCTCAACAAGGTGGAGGACTGGGCTGAGAGCAACAACATGAAATTCAAGAAGAGCAAGTTCAGGGGCATGCACCTAGGGAGGAATAACCCCAAGCACCAGTACAGGCTGGGGGATGACCTGCTGGAGTGCAGCTCTGCAGAGAGGGACCTGGGAGTCCTGGTGGACAGCAGGATGACCAGGAGTCGGCAACGTACCCTTGTGGCCAAGAAAGCCAACAGTATCCTGGGCTGCATTTGGAAGTGTTGCCAGCAGGTGGAGGGAGGTGATCCTCCCCCTCTACTCAGCCCTGGTGAGGCCTCACCTAGAATACTGTGTCCAGTTCTGGGCTCCCCAGTACAAGAGGGACATAGAACTAATGGAACGAATTCACAGGAAGGCTACAATGATGACTAGAGAACTGGAGCACCTGTTGTACAAGAACAGGCGGAAGGAACTGGGCCTGAGTAACCTGGAAAAGAGAAGACTGAGGGGAGACCTCATCAATGTATGTATATATCTGAGGGGAGGGTGTTCAGAAGATGGAGCTAGTCTCTTTTCAGCTGTGTTCGGCAACAGGGGAGAAGCAATGGGCACAAACTGAAGCACAGGATGTTCCATCTAAATATGAGTGGGCACTTCTTTACTCTGAGGGTGACAGAACACTGGAACAGGTTGCCCAGAGAGGTTGTGGAGTCTCCTTCTCTGGAGATATTGAAAACTCATTTGGATCCATCCTGTGCAATGTGTTCTAGGTGATCCTGCAGGGGGATTGGACTGGATGGTCTTCAGAGGTCCCTTCCAACCTTGGCCATTCTGTAATTCTTTGAAATATATATATGTATGCTTATATATATATATTATGATGTGCAACAAAATATTGTCAGATAGGTAGATGATAGGTAGACAGAAAGATAGATAAATAAATTCTGCTTTTGTGTTCCATAGAAGTACAGGTCATGACCACTTAGGTCATAAGAAAATCAGGAAATTATCATTACCTTGAATTGCTTAGAAGGATGTAATTCTTTAGTTTGAGGCAGTTAGTCTTTTACTTTTGGCCAACTATAAAGCTACAATCATGAACAGGTCTGAAAGACAAATCAACGACAGTTTTCAAAACTGAATTTTTTATTAGAATCATTTTATTCACAGAAATGTCCCATGAGCATGTTGATATAGAACACAGTCTCTTGAAGAAATACAGATATAGCATGTTACAGAATTAGCACAGTCTTGGACAGAAATTCCTAACAAGTATTTTTTTCAGTATCATGACCAAGAAAATTGCTCCTTTTTTTTTTTTTTTTTAATAATATGTAATTTACCCATGTCAATAAATTCATATAAGAATCATAGATAGTCATCACACTGAGAATTTCAGAGAACTTTTTATCTTAATTTACATAAGCTTATTTTTTCCTGGATCCTACACCTGAGTACGTATTGCAGAACGGAATACTTTTGCATACCTACTCATTTTATTACTAGTACTACTTATCACTGTGTTAGTATTACTCATGGTGCCTAAAAGCATTTGTATGGATCAGGACTTTCTGTATTTACATGGTAAAAGCACATATTGAGACAATTGTCCTTTCTCTATAGAGCTGACATTATGAATTCACAACAGGTGGATTTAATGGTTGTTACAAGAGTTGTACTTCATATGATAAAATACAAGCAGCTCTAGAATAAATAGCTTTATCTGAGTTAGAATTCCATTATAGTCAATGAAAAGAAATAGGCACTTTTAAAGTACAGACTTAATTTAGAAATCTAAGGCAAGTTAAAATATTACAACATATCTACGTCTGCTTCCCTTCATTTAGTATAAAAGGATTCCAGGGATACCATCTCAGTCAGAGACTCCTAGAGTATAAAATGTGCAAGTTAGATGAAATAAACCCAAGTCAGGGAATTATTGAAACTATTCTTGAAGAACTTGTGAGAGTTTCTAAAACCAGAAGACCTAATAAGATTAAGGAAGAAATATTATCCTGTAGCTTACTTACCTGTCTTTTAATATTTTATATCATGATTTTCATATAAAGCAGCTGTCATAATCAAAATAATAAACTGAGACCTGGAGCACACTATATAGTTTTGCTAGTATAGTCATGTTGGAGCAAAATGTCTGAAGTGTCAAACATATTTGGCAAGCGGAAATTGTGTAAATATGTTAAGAGAGAAAATGTCATCTTTGGTATATAGTTTCTGCAGGTTTTTAACTGATATAGTTATGGTTTTATACCTGTTGTGATAGACAAATTGCTGAATATTCATCAGAAATCAGTAAGGAGATCTAATTTACATGGGACCCACATTCCCAAAATATGACCTCCTTGTTATGAGTCAATTTGAAAAATGGTCTACTGTTAATCATAAATACAAATGTTATGTGTTGAGAAATAAAAGGTACCACAAAAGAACAGTTAAGAACAGATGCAATATTTGCTGTAAATTGAAGCATCAGAATATGACAAGGTGATATTCAAGACATTAAAAAAAAAAAAAAAAATATATTTTTTAATGAATAACTCTTTGTCATGTAACATGCTATATAACAAAAAATGCTATCTGAGACAGTTTAAATTATTCACTAGTAACAAGACCCTTGTACGTTTACCTGACTGTTGAGGCATTGGACAGATGAGGTGTGACTATACAAGGTTTTTAGCCTTTTTCATAGATCCTAGGGAGACAAGTATGGGCCTTTGTAAACCTCACTAAGTTCAACAAAGCCAAGTTCAAGGTCCTTCATCTGTGTTGGGGCAATCCTAAGAATGAGGGCCATAAAGATGATCAGAAGGTTGGGTCATCTCTCCTATGAAGAGAGTTGGGGTTATTCAGCCTAGAGAAGAGAAGGCTCTGGGAAGATCTTATCGTCACCTTCTAGTACTTAAAGGAGTCCGACAACAAAGATAAGGACAGTGTCTTTATCAGGGAGCACAGAGATTGGACAAAAGGCAAAGGTTTTGAACTAAAACGTTTGGATTTAGATTTGACATTAGGAACAAATTCTTTACTCTGAAGGTAGTGAGGAAATGCAACAGGGTACCCAGAGAGGTTGTGGATGCCCCACCCCTGGAGGCGTTTAAGGTGGTTGAAGGTTTAAAATGGGGTTTTGAACAACCTGGTCTGGTGAAAGGTTGAAAGGCCTTTGACAGGAGATTTGGAACTTTAAGGTCCTTTTCAACTCAAACCATTCTATGGTTATATGATTACACCTAAGAAACTCTACATACCAAACTGTAGAGCAGTCAAAACATTAGGATTAGATTGTTGTCATTAGTTGCCAGTTCTCCACCATCTAAATATTAGGTGTACAACAATCTTATATAATATTTCTCCTCATTAAAAGAAAAAAACAATAGCATCATTACAGAGAGTCTATGAGGAGAGTTAGACCCTTTACAAAGGAGAGCACAATCATCGTATTGCAGTTAGTCTTCTGACAAAGTTCTAATCTACATAGTGATTTTAGCAGTTCCTCACAGTTTGGGAAAGGTTTGAGTTTCTCTTCATCAACTTTACCTTGAAGTTGTTTGCAAGTCTTGTTCATCAGGTACTTGTCTTAAATGTAGGGTAACTGTTAAGCTCAAGAAAACATTTATTTGCCTCTGCTGTTAAAGTTCAGGTACTGGATAGAAGCAACTTGGGCGAAAACTTAATATAACTCTTTGGTGTGCTGCTGAAAGCACGTTAATAGAAAGAAAAGAACCTGGACTCAGATCATTGCACCATGTTTTTTTTTAATGCTTTTTGCATCTGAGTCACAGACGTATAAACATGAGTCATTGGTCACTGTGAAAACTGGAGTGTCTTTTGATTTATGAATGATTTTTTTTTTTTTTTTTTTTTTGGATCCAGTGTGTCTCCCTAGTCTCAGCCTTCTGACAGAAAGAAAGACTGAGTTTTAATTTAAAGCAGATGGGGGATGGGAGGAGTGATGGTAGTGGTGAGGCAATGACATGACTAGGGCGAATATTTGTTTGTTTGGTCATAGTGTCACCAGGGAAAGAAGTACCAGTGCCAGAACCCAGCCAGATTTGATGCAGATGGTTAAGACAAGTTAGGCACTGTCACATTCTCCACCCTGTGACTGCTCCTGCTCAGCTGTTAGGGCCTATCCCAATATTCACAATCTCTGCTCAGGCTGGGAGATACAGCAGCCACTTTCCACTTTGAAGGTTCAACCAGAGATGAAACTGTGCACCTATCCTAGAGATACACACAAACAAATGAACACACACACACACATAAGACACTGACAGGGCTAGTCCACAGACTGCCTTCAGCAGCATCCACATGCAGGGCTCACACCATACAAGCACAGACAGCCCAGTCCCCTTCTCCCTTTGGCCTGGCAAAGACAGCCTGTCTCTGGTGCAGGGACACAGAACATCTTCATGTCATTTTATTATTATGTCAGTTTTCATAGAATCATAAAATTATTAAGGTTGGAAAAGATCTTCAAGATCATCTGGTGCAAACATCACCTTACGAACAATGTTGCCCACTAAACCATGTCCCTAAGCGCCATGTCAAACCTTTCCTTAAACACCCCCAGGTATGGTGACTCCACCACTTCCCTCGGCAACCCCTTATAATACCGGACTACTCTTTCTGAGAAGAAATGTCTCCTAATTTCTAACTTGAACCTCCCCTGGTACAACTTGAAACCATTCTTTCTAGTCCTACCACTAGTTATCTATGACAAGAGGCTGACCCCCAGCCTCCCATGGCTTCCTTTGAGGTAGTTGTAGAGAGCAATAAGCTCTCCCCTGAGCCTCCTCTTCTCAAGACTAAACAACCCCAGTTCCCTCAGCTGCTCCTCATAGGATTTGTGTTCCAGGCTCTTCACCAGCTTCGTAGTCCTTCTCTGGATATGTTCCAGGGACTCAATGCCTTTTTTGTAGTGAGTGGCCCAAAACTGAACACAGTACTCGAGGTGTGGCCTCACCAGTGTTGAGTACAGGGGAAGGATCACCTCCATAGTCCTGCTGGTTAAACTGTTCCTGATACAAGCCAAGATGCCATTGGCCTTCTTGGCCACCTAGGCACACTGCCAGCTCATGTTCAGCCAAGCATCAACCAGCACTCCCAGATCGTTTTCCTCTACACAGCTTTCCAGCCACTCTACCCCCAGGACTGTAGTGTTGCATGGGGTTGTTTTGGTCAAAGTGCAGGACCCATGTTGAACCTCATCCCATTAGCCTCTGCCAACTGATCCATCCTGTCCAGGTCCCTCTTCAGGGCCTTCCTACCCTCCAGAAGATTGTCAATTCCCCCCAAATTGGTGTAATTTGAAAATTTACTGAAGGTGCACTCAAGTCATCAATAACGATATTAAAAAAGATGGGCCCAACACCGATCCCTGCGGAACACCACTGGTGACCGTTTGTCAGATGGATTTATTCCATTCTCCCCCATGCTCTGGGCCCAGCCGTCCACCCAGTTTTTAACCCAGAAGCGAGTGTACCTGCCCAAGCCATGGGCTGCCAGCTTCTCCAGGAGAATTCTATGGGAGACCATGTCAAAGGCCTTGCTGAAATCTAGGTAAACTACAACAACAGCCTTTCCCTCATCCACCAGGTGGTTCACACAGTTGTAGAAGGAGATGAAGTTGGTCAGGCAGGACTTGCCTTTCATGAACCTATGCTGACTGGGCCTCATCCCCAGTTCTCCCACATACATTGTGTGATTGCATTCAAGATGACCTGTTGCATCACCTTTCCTGGCACCAAGGTCAAGCTGACAGGCCTGTAGCTTGTCCTCCTTACTTCTTATAGATGGGTGTTGCTTTAGCACATCTCCAGTCATCCAGGACCTCTCTGGATGACCATGACCTCTAATAGATGATGGAAAGCATCCCAGTAATCACATTCACCAACACCCTCATCACCCTTGGGTGGATCCCATCCGGCCCCATGGACTTGTGACAGTCCAAGTGGAGCAGCAGGTCTCTGTTTTCACCTGAACTGTGAGGGAGTTCTTCTGCTCCTCATCCTAGACTTCTTGGTCAGAAGGATGAGTACCCCGAGGATAAGTGGTCTGTGTAGTAGGAAAAGTCTTTGATCACATACCCTTAAAGGAACAGACACTCCTTCCACATATAATTGCAGATATATTATTCCAATAAACAAAATAAGGATTAGGTATAAGGCGAATTTTATGTCGTGTATTTATAAAATTTGGTAGCCAGAAACTGAGGAGATACCTGCTTAAAGGCAGAAGGAAAAAAAAATATAGATGAATCTATTATTCCAATCGGAACAGTAACATGTAAAGAGACATCAAATACATGTAAAGAGACTTTAGACCAGAATTTTTCAGTTTTCAAATAATTCACAATTTCATTACATATGAAGAAATAAGAACTGCACAAAATTTGTTCTGAAGATAACAACATATAATTTAAACCTGTGCAACCCTTTATTGCTAAGTGTGTTGTTAAAAGTTGTGGGTTTACAGTGCTAGCAACTCTGGTTTTGAGTTCAGTTCCTTAAGTTTCCAATATCCAAAAATTTACACATATCATTATTGCAGCATTCATTTTTTTTTTTTTTTTTTTTTTTTTTTCTGGAATATAATCTCTGAACAATGGCTTTAGCCTTGCTTATCCAGGGCTCTACAACTTTGACCCTCCTAGGACTGCACTCTGTTCATGTCATCTAAGCGCTGTAATTGTGAAAATGTCTTCAACACTTTTCTATCTTAGTTAACATATACCTTGTAGTTACTTATAAAATCACAGAATTATAGAATATCAGAGTTGGAAGGAACCCACAGGGATCCCCAGATGACCACCTGGGTCCCCAAATGACCACTCCCAATAAACAAACAAACAAACAAACAAATAAATAAAACAGATCATGTGTCTTAGATTGTTGTCCAAAACTCTTCTTGAATTCTGGTAGGCTTAGTGCTATGGACTTCCCTGGGGACCCTGTTCCAGTGCCCAAGCACCCTCTTGGTGAAAAACCTTTTCCTGATATCCAGTCTGAACCTCCTCTGAGGTTCACATATGTACAATTAATTACTCTTGCTGAAAAGTAATTGAGAATCAACCCCCCCATTTTTTTTTTTTTTTTTTTTTTTTTTTTTTTAATACCTAGATAATGAAAGCAGTCAAATATGGACTCAAAGGGTTATAGTAAATGGGGTTACACTAGGCTGGCAGCCAGTCATTAACGGGGTTCCCCAGAGCTCCATTTTAGGGCCACTTCTCTTCAATATTTTCATAAATTAATTGGATGTGGGGCTAGAAGATGTTTTGAGTAAGTTTGCAGATGATGCTAAAATGAGAGGAGCTGTTGATCAACAAGTTCCATCAAGAAGAGTCAGAGAGGCCTTGCAGAGACATCTTGACAAATTAGAGGGATGCCAATCACCAACAATAAGGAGTTTAACAAGAGCAAGTGCCAAATTCTGCACCTGGAAAGGGGCAGCCGTGGCTATGTGTGCAGAATGGGGGGTCAAGAGCCCCGTGGAAAGGAATCTAGAAGGTCTCTTGACTAGCAATAGGATCCAAGGAAATGGCATGAAGCACTGTCAGGGAAGGTTCAGGTTGAATATCAGGAAAAGGTTCTTCATGAAGAATGTATCTGAGCACTGTAATAAGCTCCCTAGTGAAGTGGTCACGTCACCGAGCCTTCTGAAATTCAAGAAGTGTTTGGACAACACTCTCATAAATATGGTTTGATTTTTGGATAATTCTGTGTGGAGCTAGGAGTTAGACTTGATGATCCTTGTGGGTCCCTTCCAATTCAGGATATTCTATGATTCTATGATTCTAAGTGAATATACCACACGGAATGCAAGACAATTGAATAGAACAGAAAATGTCAGTCCAGCTTTAACAGAATGCATTATGAAGTATTTTCTCCTCTGTTTTCCTTCATTTCCTAGCTGTACAAATAAAGAGGATTGGAAGAAGGAATTTTGTCCTAGCTTTTCTGTGTTATCCAAGTATCAAAAAAAAAAAAAGAGAAATATAATCTCCTAAGGCAAGCATACGAGATAGAAACAAAAGTGAAGAGGTCTAATTCTGATTTGGATTGTGTATTAGCTTGAAAGCATTTTGGTCCTCATCCTGACTCATTTTTGGAACCAAGAGAATTATCCCCATTTGTGTAATAGAAGCAATTTGTTCCAGGGTCCTTAGCCGGTACTATTGCAGAAACAAGACAAACTACAAAGCAATTTTCCCAACACATTTGTCAGGACAATGTGATACATGCCCAAGTGTACTAGTAGCAACAAAGCACTGATGATATTTCTAAAGCACCACTTAATTAATTTGTTGCTCATGCAGTAAATACAACATCAGACTCCCAGGCCTGTCCTACTGGTGAGGGACATTAAAGGTACATAGCAAACATTGGAAACAAGGACATGCTTCAGGCATAATGAAGAAACCTGAAAAAAAAAAAAAAAAAAAAAAAAAAAAAAAAAAAACCCAGGCAAATAAAAAAAAAAAAAGAAAAAAATAAAAAAAAAACCACGAAATG
>CM021697.1:162356124-162388353 GCA_011074415.1 Stictonetta naevosa
GAGCGGTTGTGGTGTTCAGCTGCCTAGCACGGTAAAACCACCACAGTACCATAAGTGTATTAGTCTTTGATCAGTGCTTCAGATGAGTAGGATACTTCTTTTTGTTAATCACTGGGTTCATGGAGGAACTTGTTTAAGCAAGATGATGAAATGACATAAATTTAAACTATAAGATGAATCTGCTGTTGAAATATTTATACTTGCCAGATTGCATTCACTATTTTAGAAACACTGTATGTAACACTCAATATTTCTCAAAATATTGCACATGGCAATTTTTTCTATAAATCAGAAGAAAGAGATTATCTAAGCAGATATCATAGAATAACATAGATCGTAAGGGACTTCAAAAGACTATCAACCTTACACAAACACCTACGTCCCTGGGTGGGCTTGAACCACTAACTTTTGGTTAACAGCTGAATGCGCTAACCCATTGCACCACAGAGACCTTCCTGAAGCTAATTTCAGAAGTCATTTTTATTTATTCTAATTGGGTAGTATGATAGCTACTTAAATCAGTGATGTGATCATTCTGATATTTGTCTGATCCACAATCCAGAAAATAGTTCGCTAGATAAACACTTTAAAATCAAATATATTGTAAAAATCATATTTTATGCTTACATATTTGGTTATTTGACTTTTGTTTTTATAAAACTTTGACCTTATACTCTCAATTCATTTTAATTCATTTTTTTGAAGCACACTTTATTTACATTTTTATACAGCAGTACAGGTACATGGCTAAGGTACAAGTTCCAAAGTAAACCTCTGTACATAAATGAGTTTAAAAAGGATGAATTCAAAGTGTCTTCAAGTCACACTGAAGGTGTCTCTTAGTACTCCAGTAGCATGATCAACAGTCACTGAGCATTAAGAAAATGAAGTATAATGAAGATGCAGTCTTTCTCTGTAAGGGAAAACAAGCAACAAACTCATTATAATGCAATGAAAATGAAAAGTAGATGGTTTCTGGGAGGCAAAATGAATCACAGAATGCTTGGTGTTGCTAGAGTATTTTGTACATTGAAGATACATATATTTTCTGTACATTTTATGATATACAGCTCGATTTTTTTTTTTTTTTTTCTGCCACTACAGTAAATATCTCAAATGAATAAAAAAGGGAATGTATTCTAAGATGAATATTGCAGATTTGGATGACTTCAGTAAATTAAATGTTATAGACATTGGCATCATCCATATCAACAGTTCCTTTAGAGTAGTTTCTTTGTAAAATGTCAACTTAGATTAAGAATAATGTATTTTGTACATGGAGCCTTCTGAAAATAATGCTTCTTTGCCAGAACACTTTATTTATAATTAAATTAATTATGAAAAATTATGTAAATTCATAGAAGCTATTTTATTAATTTTTAAGTTAATCTGCATTCATTTTCTTCAAACCATGTAACACATTCTAAAATTAGGTCACAAATCTTTTTAAATGCCTACTTTAACTCTTTTATTGATATTGACATCCTTAAACCCACTAGTGAGCTATCATAAGGACTAGTCAGTATCTAAAATTCTTCATTAACCAAGTTGCTATTCTACTATACCTATATTGTTGACTGCCAAATGTCAGACATGTTCCTTGTCCTTCCACAAGCGAAAGGACTTTAATCAAATAATTGTCATCAGACATTGAAGTAGTTTGTGATGTAAATCACACTGGCTCCTAATCCATGTAGTTTAAATTGTGAATCATCCTCAGACCATTCAGGTGTTCTCTTGAAAAATATATTGCAATACTAGGTGATGCATGCGTAGTTCAGACTGATTCAAATTATGTTACCACATACAAAGATTTAGAATGCTGGAGCATTATTCTGTTTCAAGATTAAAGGCATCCCCATTTCATGAGGTGCATAAAGAAATTAAAATATTTATCACAGAATCCAAAACAGGTAATGTACAGCCAAGTTGCAAAGGTGATAGAAATAAATTTAAAAATATACATAGTTTTCTTAAAGTAAGATACAATCCCAAATCTTTTTCTTCCCTTCTCTGCACACAACTGTTGAATTGTGGATGCTTACCCACATCAGTTATGTAAGTTCCCCTGGTTGCAATTACAGATTACTGGCAAATCACACTTCCTTCTGAACTGCATCTCTTTTTTGAGATTCTTCTAATATTTTCCTCTCTTCAAAATTTTTCTTTTATCTTTGATATTGTCCTGGTTTCAGTTAGGATAGAGTTAATTTTCCTCCCAGTAGCTGGTAGGGTGCTATGTTTTGGATTAGGATGAGAAGAGTGCTGATAACATGCTGATGTTTTAATTGCTGCAGAGCAGTGCTTACACCAAGCCAAGGACTTTTCAGCTTCTCGCTCTCTCCTGCCAGCGGGCAGGCTGGGAGTGCAGCAGGAGCTGGGAGGGGACAGACCCGGGACAGCTGACCCAAACTGGCCAAAGGGGTATTCCATACCATCTGACGTCATGCTCAACAATATATAGGGGTGGCTAGCCGGGGTGGGGCACCGGCTGCTCGGGGTTGGGCTGGGCATCGGTCAGCGGGTGGTGAGCAATTGCATTGTGCATCACTTGTTTTGTACATACTATTATTATTATTATTATTTTGTATTTCTGTCCCTAATAAACTGTCTCTATCTGAACCCACAGGCTTCAGTTTTTCTCGTTTCTCTCCCCCATCCCAGAGAGGGAGGGGGGAGGGTGAGCGAACGGCTGGGTGGTGTTTAGCTGCCGGCCAGGTTAAACCACAACAGATATCACCTCAGTTTTTTTATTGTCCTAATCTCTAGAAATTTTATCATCCCTCTGGCAGAATAACCACCGTGTCTTAAACTTAACCGATCTATTAAGAAATCATTATCCATTGAAAAATAAACACTTTTTTCTCTAGAGAAGCAAAGAGCTAATCTCATTATAAAGACTTACTGTACATAGAATTCTGCAGGAACATGTGAGTTGACAAGTATACTTGACTTAAATATGAAAATGGAGTTCATACTTACTAATACTAAATCCTGATTGAGTTCAAAGAAAAAGACTATGTCTATATTGCATAATAAAAGAAGGTCAGTGACAATTCCTTGCTCAGAGCTCATGCAGCAATGTCTACTTTTCATCAACAATGTCTTTTCACTGAATTAAAACAAACCAGATGCATTAGCACTTATAATATTCAGCCTGGGTCTCTTCTGGATTCCACCTGAAGCCCACACATCCATAAGACATTATTATGTGCATGTTTTTTCATATAAAATGTTTATGATGATCTGAGAATACTGTTGCAGTTCAAGAGAGTGGTATTTTTATAGTATAAAACTGAAACTAAATGCTCCATTCAAAATCTAAAGAGAGTTTTAGAAGACTGTTCTCCACTAAGGAAGCCAAACACTATTCCAATCATATTTCCACTTCAAATTTTCCCTTGCAGTTGATAACCGCTGACTGGGGCTTTGGCAGTGCTTCTGAGAGTTCTTGTTGACAATAGCAAAATTGTGCAAGGCAATTAAGTTAACATTTGCTGAGTTCTGTGCTTGAACTTCCACCATGAATTTCTCAAAAGTATAGTTGTAGCCAGTAACAGTATATCATTTTTGTTTCATAATGATTTTGTGGAGATCAAGCTCTGAAGGACCTCTTAATTTCATCATATGTTTCTAAGTAGTGATGTCCTGCCTAAACTTAGTTGATCAATGATGAACATGACTCCTTAGAGAGCAACATCTTCAGAACAAATTTATTACACATGCATTTTCCATGGCAAACAACTAAATAAGGTGTTTGTTTATTTTTTATTTTTTATTTTTTTTTTAGGTATTGACTATTCTTAGGAATACATAAGTGTTTAAACATTTCGCTGTCCAGAGCTATTTATTGAGATTTACGAAATATTCAGACTCAGTTGGATGTGTTAGCCATTAGACACTCCACTGAGTGCTCTTTAGCAGATGTTTCTGATCATTTTCTCTTTGAATTATGACACATTAAAAACATAAACATCAGCTGAGTAGATCTTCCGGGTTTCAGTGCTAATTTCCACCACCACTACCCATTTTAGGCGAGTCTAATAGCCACTGAACTGTAAAATAAAAGTGGGAATCCATCCTTGTAATCCTATCTGCACTGGGATATATATGCCTAGCTCTGCCTAACCATGTGAAGGACATCCAAACTACATTAAGAGAGATTAGATATAGACTGTCATCCTTTGGTGGTCAAGCTTAAATACGTGTATAACATAAGGAGGAAAGCAGATAACTAAGATGTCCTGAATTTCAATTTGAAGGTATACAGAATTTACATATATGTATCTTGATTAGCTTTACTAAAAATTTAGACACTTCAGTTGGCCTTGATTGTCTTTCTGCCAAATAGGTGCACTAGGTTTTAGTCTTGATATCACAGAATCACAGAATCACAGAATAGTCTAGAGGTTGGAAGAGACCTCCAAGATCACCCAGTCCAACCTCTGACCTAATGCTAATAAGTCCTCCACTAAACTATATCCCTAAGCTCGACATCTAAACGTCTTTTAAAGACCTCCAGGGATGGTGACTCAACCACTTCCCTGGGTAGCCCATTCCAGTGACTAACAACCCTTTCAGTAAAGAAGTTTTTCCTAATATCCAACCTAAACCTCCCCTGGTGCAATTTTAGCCCATTTCCCCTCATCCTGTCACCAGGCACGTGGGAGAATAGACCAACCCCCACCTCGCTACAGCCTCCTTTAAGGTACCTGTAGAGTGCCATAAGGTCGCCCCTGAGCCTCCTTTTCTCCAAGCTAAATAGTCCCAGCTCCCTCAGCCGCTCCTCATAAGACTTGTTCTCCAGACCCTGCACCAGCTTCGTAGCCCTTCTCTGGACTCGCTCAAGAACCTCCATGTCCTTCTTGTAGTGAGGGGCCCAAAACTGAACACAGTACTCGAGGTGCAGTCTCACCGGAGCTGAGTACAGTAGGACAATCACTTCCCTGGACCTGCTGGCCACGCTGTTTCTTATACAAGCCAGGTTGCTGTTGGCCTTCTTGGCTGCCTGAGCACACTGCTGGCTCATATTCAGCTGACTATCAACCAAAACTCCCAGGTCCTTCTCTGCCAGGCAGCTTTCTAACCACACATCTCCCAGCCTGTAGCTCTGTTTGGGGTTGTTGTGCCCCAGGTGCAGGACCCGGCACTTGGCCTTGTTGAACTTCATACAGTTGGCCTCGGCCCATCGGTCCAGCCTATCCAGATCTTCCTGCAGAGCCTTCCTACCCTCAAGCAGATCAACACATGCACCTAGCTTGGTGTCATCTGCAAACTTACTGAGGGTGCACTCGATCCCCTCATCCAGATCATCGATAAAGATGTTAAAGAGGACTGGCCCCAGTACCGAGCCCTGGGGGACTCCACTAGTGACCGGCCTCCAACTGGATTTGACTCCATTCACCACAACTCTCTGGGCCCGGGCATCCAGCCAGCTTTTAACCCAACGAAGTGTATGCCAGTCCAAGCCATGAGCAGCCAGTTTCCTGAGGAGAATGCTGTGGGAAACAGTGTCAAAAGCCTTACTGAAGTCAAGGTAGACCACATCCATAGCCTTTCCCTCATCCACTAAGCATGTCACCTTGTCATAGAAGGAGATGAGGTTCATCAAGCAGGATCTGCTCTTCATAAACCCATGCTGACTGGGCCTGATCGCCTGGTTGCCCTGCAAGTACCACTTGATGACGCTCAAAATAATCTGCTCCATGAGCTTCCCTGGCACTGAGGTCAAACTAACAGGCCTATAGTTCCCTGGGTCTACCCTCTGGCCCTTCTTGTAGAAGGGCATCACGTTTGCTAGCCGCCAGTCAAGTGGGACCTCCCTGATAGCCAGTACTGCCGATAAATGATGGAAAGCGGCATGGCCAGCTCCTCTGCCAGTTCTCTCAGTACCCTCGGGTGGATCCCATCCGGCCCCATCAACTTGCGTACATCCAAATGCTGTAGCAGGTCACCAACCATTTCCTCATGGATCGTGGGGGCCACATTCTGCTCCTCATCCCCTTCCACCAGCTCAGGGTACAGGGCATCCAGAGAACAACTGTTTTTGCTGCTATAGACTGAGACAAGGAAAGCGTTAAGCACCTCAGCTTTTTCCTCATCTCCGGTAACTACGTTTCCCCCCACATCCAGTAAAGGGTGGAGATTCTCCTTAGTCCTCCTTTTTGTACTGATGTATTTATAAAAACATTTTTTGTTGTCTTTAACAGCAGTAGCCAGATTGAGCTCCAGATGAGCTTTGGCCTTTCTAATTTTGTCCCTGCACCACCTCACAACATCCTTATAGTCCTCCTGAGTGGCCCGCCCTCTTTTCCAAAGATTATAAACCCTCTTTTTTCTCCTAAGCTTGAGCCACAACTCTCTGTTCAGCCAGGCCAGTCTTCTTCCGTGCCGGCTAGTCTTTGGACACGTGGGTCCTGAGCCATTAAGATTTCTTTCTTGAAGAGCGCCCAGCCTTCCTGGGCTCCTCTGTCCTTCAGAACCGCCTCCCAAGGGACTCTGCCAACCAGTGTCCTGAACAGCTCCAAGTCAGCCCTCCAGAAGTCCAAGACAGCGGTTTTACTGCTCCCCTTCCTGACTTCGCCAAGTATCGAGAACTCCACCATTTCGTGGTCACTCTGCCCAAGACAGCCCCCGACCACCACATCTCCCACCAGTCCTTCTCTGTTAGTGAACAGAAGGTCTAGCGGGGCACCTCCCCTGGTAGGCTGGCCAACCAGCTGCGTCAGGAAGCTATCTTCCACGCTCTCCAGAAACCTCCTAGACTGCTTTCTCTGGGCTGTGTTGTCCTTCCAGGATATGCCAGGGAAGTTAAAGTCCCCCACAAGAACAAGCGCTGACAATTTTGCAACTTCTGCCAGCTGTCTGTAGAACTCCTCATCCGTCTCCTCATCCTGGTTTGGCGGTCTGTAACAGACCCCCATCAGGATGCTTGCCTTGTTGGCCTTTCCGCTGATCCTAACCCATAGGGACTCAACCTTATCATTCCCAGCCTCAAGGTCAACGACATCAAAACACTCGCTAATATAGAGAGCCACTCCACCACCCCTCTGTGCTGCCTGTCCCTTCTGAAGAGCCTATAGCCAGACATTGCAGCACTCCAGTCATGAGAGTGGTCCCACCACGTTTCTGTGATGGCAACCAAGTCATAGTCTGCCTGCTGCACAATGGCTTCCAGCTCCTCCTGCTTGTTGCCCATCCTGCGTGTAGATGCACTTCAGCTGAGCCTTTGCCTTCTGCCCCAGCCTTGCCATTGTTCCCCCTGGCACACCTCCAACAAGCTTTGTTTCATCCCCGTCCCCCTTCTTACCTAGTTTAAAGCCCTCTCAATGAGCCCTGCCAGCTCCTGGGCTAGGATCTGTTTTCCCCTTGGAGACAGTTGGGAACCGTCTGCGGCCATCAGGCCGGGTGCCGAGCAAAGTGCCCCGTAGTCGAAGAACCCAAAATTCCTGTGTTGGCACCAGCCTCTGAGCCACGTGTTTAGCAGGTGGGCTTTCTGTGTCCTCTCTGAACCCCTCCCTGCCACTGTAGGGATGGACAAAAACACCACCTGTATTCTCGCTCTGTCCACTAACTGTCCCAGCCCCCTGAAGTCAGGTTTATAGCCTTCAGGCTTCTCTCATCAATGTTATCACTGACAGCCTGGACTATCAGTAGTGGGTAGTAATCGGAGGGGCGAACCCGATTGGGAAGCTTTCTGGCAATGTCCCTGACCCTGGCCCCAGGGAGGCAGCAGACTTCCCTACGGGTAGGGTCAGGCCGACAAATAGGGCCCTCTGTTCCCCTGAGAAGGGAGCTGCCCACAACGATCACCCTTCTTTCTTTCTTGGTGGAAGCAGTCCTGAGGAGTGGAGCAGACTTCCTCGCCCTAGGCTTCCTGGGTAAACTTTCTACCACGTCCTCATCCACCATTCTCTCAAGCTCCAGGGCCTCAAATCTGTTGCATAAGGGCACCCGGGAAGGTGGGGCAGCTAGGGGGGGGGGCGTTTCCTGCAACGTTGAGCAGGAACCTGTCTCCATTCCTCCTCCACTCCTGGGTCCCCTCCTTCTGCGCGATAGCGACCGGGCAGCTATCATCTGGGGAGTTTCACCCCGGTGCCTCTCCTTCAGGCCTTGCAGGGAGTTGTTCCACCAGTCTATCTCCCGCTCGCACTCCCTGATGGCCCTCAACCTCTCCACCTCCTCCTTGAGCTCTGCCACCAGGCGCACCAGGTCACCCACCTGCTCGCACCTCACGCACACAGTATCTCTGCCTCCCTCAGATGGCAGCAGCAGGCTCTGACATTCCCTGCATCCAGAGACCTGAACTGCCGCATTTTTGAGTGGGCAGTCTGTTTGGGTGGCTACGGACTTTCTAGAGAGAGCTCTCTGCCTAGCGTGGACCATTGTGGCCTAGCAAGTGGTAGAAAGCCGTCAGATGAGTTGTTCATAGGGGCGGCGGGGGGATCGCTCTGCCCTCCCCCCTAGCCCTGCCTGTGCGAATTCTGACTTGCCCCTCGCTGTTTGCCCATCCTGGTCGCTGTGCTCCTAGTCGCTTGCGCTCCCCAGGGGCTGCTTTTGAACGGCCGGGGAGGGGGCGCTGTTGGCTCCGCCTACGCCTCGTCAGCGTCCCTCAGGAGGGCTGCCGGGTCATGGCGGCTCCCTTGGCTGTCTTGAGTGGCCTCGATGTTGGGAAAATAGCCCTGCCTGTCCCGATCCCCCACTCCACTGCAGGACACGTCTGCCCCAGAGCCAATCGCCTTGGCAAGTCATCTTGCTAATACTAAGCAGAAAAGTCTAATGCTGCTTTCTCTTTGGAATCAAAATCTAATAATGGTCTGGATTGCTTTTTGCAAACTGACCCTTAATACTAAACTTAAATCTGATAACCTTATTCACAGTCTGCTTTAAATAGCAAACAGTATGAAAAAGCAATTAACATAAATCCAAATGTAAATTTTAAAAACACAGTTCTTAACAAAAATTCTAATCAGATACCTACTGACTCAAGATCTAATCTTGCTGCCACTGAAGTCGGGTCATAGTATTTTAATTTTGTCTAGCTAGTTTTCCAGTTTCCAGTTCTTATAATGGCATAACTCACTGCAGCACCTAAACATCCCACATCCCTGATGAAGTAGTAACTGGTGTAACCACTGGCCACTTATTCTTTAAAAAAAAAAAAAAAAAAAAAAAAGGATTTTTTTTTTTTAATTTTTTCTTCTCTGCTTCTCTTAATGCAATTAAAATTGTTTTGTTTTGTTTTAGAGTTCTGGTGCTGATATCACACAGCCAACTGTTAAAAATGTTTCAGGAAAATGACAAAATGTGATGACCAATCCCTACTACAGAAGCTTCTCTTTTATTAGTCACTATTGAAAACAGTTATTAATTCTCAACAAAGCCTAATCTTGCAGTCTTGCATGAAGAGAAAAAGAAAAAAAAAAAAAAAAAGGAAAAAAAAAGGAAAAGGAAAAGAAAAAGAAAAAAAAGAAAAGAAAAAGGAAAAGGAAAAGGAAAACAAGAAAAGGGAAAAGGAAAAGTAAAAGAAAAAGAAATAAGAAAAAGAAAAAGAAAAGGAAAAGAAAAAGGAAAAGAAAAGGAAAAAGGAGAAGGAGTACAAGAAAATACTAGTCCACTTGAAATCCACACCTTAAATATATCAATATATATTTAACTTTTTATTAACAAATTAAATAGTATGCAACCTATGAAAGATAACATCAGAAATATAGACGAAAGAAAGCTGGAAGGAATAAGATAAAGATACAGACAAAAAGATCTTTTAGGTCTGTGTCAAGATATGAAATCTAATAGGCTGTTCAACCACCACAGATACATGAATTTTGTATATACTAATTTAGATCAGTGACACCTTGAATGTCCCATTTAGGTACAATTAAATAACCACAGCACAATATAGATTTTCACAGCTGTTACCAAAGTCAGTTTTAGTCCATTACTTTAATTAATCTATGCTCATTACCAGCACTATAGTCTTTCTGTGAACAGAAACTCAAAGGAGATGTATCATTAGTGAAGTTTTTACAGTAATTTTCAGGAAAATGAGACATTAAATATTTCCTACCCTTAGTGAAGTTTTTTGATCTGTAACAATAAAATGACATCTTTAAATACAACCTTGAAATAAATCTTGAGGGCTTGCAAGTCTTATGTATAACAGAAAACGTCATTCACACTAACCAGCTGCTTTTGCATTTCTTTGTAAATTAAGGGGTGTTATGTTGAGCATATGGCTTTATGATGATCTAAATATTCTTCTAGGATTATGAAAAAATACCTGCTGGTAGAAAACAAATGTGCAATTATAGGAATTTATTAGGGGAAGAAAAAAATAAAAAAATAAATATAAAGGAAGAAAAGATATCTATACAGATGTTGGTTTAAATCAGTGCATTCTGTTGAAGATAGCCTGAACAGCCTACTTGATCTGCAGTTCTCTCATTCTTTCTCTCCTTCTTTCTTTCTCTTTGTATGTTTTATAGATATATAAGATGTACAGCATGAAAGTATATGCTATATAAAACCCTGTTCTCTTATAGGGATAATATTTTCTTATAAGGAAAATATATTCTTTACTTGTATTCTATCAAAAAGTTAAGTACATAATTGAAAACAATATTAAATCTGATTAAAAGTAAAAGTGTAAGATATAACCAAGATTAAATTTGTAACATTACATTTGTAACATTAAATATTTAGTAATCATAAATACATATATTACATGTCCAGAAAATTAATTTTAGATGTTGCACTTACTACTACCACTACGGCTACTACTTTTTAAACCTATTGGTATCCCTCTCTGAAGCAACAAAGGATGATTATAACCTTCAAATAACAAAATAGTTCTGAAAAATACGTTCTGAAATATTTAAATTATATGTCAATTAAGAAAGAAAAATGAAAAGCAAAGAAAACAGGAGAACAAAAAGAACTACAAAACTCAATAGAACTACATTATGTAATGGGCAGGTATTGCCATATTTTTTGTTAAGCATAAAACAACAACAGCAACTTTCTTCAGCTCATTTACTACCTATTGACAGAACAATAAATACAAGCTTTAAGAGTTTTTTGTTTGTTTGTTTGTTTTCCTCCAAATATATCAATAGTATGCACCAGCCAAACCCTATGTCTTTTCAGTAGTCAGTTGAAAAGAGTTAATAAATGGAGTAGAAAACTATTAGAATCAGGTCTATGTGAAGTCTCAAATTGTTATGGGGGAAAATAAGGTTGTTTTCCATGGGATTTATTCTTGGATTGAACTAACTGATCTGTTAAATGTCTTCACATATTTAATACATTTATTTGGACTTGGAAAGATAGATATTGAAATTGTAAATAAACTAGTCATTAATAATTTGGAGCTGTCAATGTATGCTGCTGGGTAATACTGTTAAAATGTTTTAGGGGATAAATAACAAAAGATAAATAATAATAATAATAATTTTAAGATCAAGAGCTGTTCATATATATCTATGTGTTTTGAACTAATAATAGATATAGTCATTATGAAATTTGCATAAAACCTTAGAGTAGAGAAGGGCCAAAAATGTAGTAATGAAAAATAATGTTGCTATTATTAATTATCCTGTACACATATTATATTAAATGTGTCACATACAGGAAAACAAACAAACAAACAAACAAAAACATGAAAACATGAAAAACAGTTGAGTTATGGAAAGATTTTCAATATATATAGTTATTTATTTATTTATTTATTTTAATTACAGAAAGGGCTGTTGGTATTGAATTCTTATAGTGGACACATCAAATTGTGTGCCCCATCATCAATTCATTACAGTGACTAATTTTTAAATAGCCACTGAACATTTGATTTTTCCCATATTCCTCATGTCTTTAAAATAACCTAACCTAAGAATGCATAGTTTAAAGAAAATAATGGATAAATCAAATGCTTCTGTTGATTTGGTCATGACTCAGATCACAGATTTAATGTGGTTGGTGGTTGTTTTTGTTGTTGTTGTTATTTGTTTGTTTTTAGTTTAGGACATAAATAGTGTTGCATTCCAGTAAATATAATTTTGCCATGACTAAGGGTAGGCTATTGACTTTGCACTCGTGTGACATTGCAGGGTCTTGGACTTGTCCTGTACTGGCTGGTTTTAGCTCACCAGTACAGCCAGCAGACTTCAGAGAGCAGTTAATCTCACTATAAAGTAGACATTAATATTTGTCCCGCCAATTCTCAATTGCTTTAATTATATTATTGCAGATTTCTCCCACGTACTGTAAATGTGTCCTATTGCTTCCTTTCTTGATTTGGCATCCTGCCTCTGTCAATTGTTCTTGTGGCAATGAAACATCACCAGTGCTGGGAGGCAGAATGCATCAAAATCCTTCCAAGGCATACCTTGATGTTTCCTAATAGAAGGACAGAGATAATTTACAGTCAGCATGAACATAGTCTGAGCCCAAACTACCTAAAAAGACAATATATCTACATATAAAGTGAGGTTTGGCAAATCTTATTTACTTTAGGCTCTTAGGTTTTACCAGTTTGAGATAAATTAAGATATGATCAGAAGGAATAGGAACACTTGCCTGAGCGTGGTGCTTTATTATGTTATAATATATATATATGCTGTATTTTTGCTATTTAACATGTCACTTTTCACACAATTTTATTACAAATATTTACTTTCTGAGAGAAATAAATAAACAAACAAATAAATAAATTCTATTGTTTCAAGCCTTTAGATTCTTACCTAGAAAGGGAAATAAAAAAGATAAAAGTGAAATCATCTGCAATAACTCAAGGAGAAGTATAAAAAATAATAAGAAATGATAACAATTTTTAGGTCGGTACAAATTTTATATACACATATTTAGAAAGTTATGAACAGATTTTGTGTGTACCAGTCACAGCACTGGATTCAGGTGTTTACTTGTTATGTTTGTTAACACTGTCTCTTTGATAAAACAGTTCTGAGCTCACTAAAAATGAAAAACAAAACAAAACAAACAAACAAAACAAAACTTTTATACAAAAGTAAAATATTCAAAGGTACCATATTAATCACAAATTGAATGACCTTAACTTGAAACAATTAAGAAATATACCTGTTGAATAAATCCATTAAATTGTTTCAAAGGTATAATTTTATTGAATAAGAAGGGCTTCCAGACACATAAATCTATGGGTCAGGTACTATAAATTGTAATATCTCTGCTGCAGTCAGAAAATAAATAAATAAACAAACAAGCAAACAAATAAATATTTCACCAAATGAAAGTGTATTTCTAAATATTTTTATTTCCTGTTATCATATGCTGCTTTTGTCTCAATTATATCTTCATTTTTTTATCTTTTTTTTTTTTATTATCTTTCTAATTACGTAGGATTGTTTTGTATGTGTGGTATGCATTTTGGTTATTTTCCATACAATACCTCCCAACAACAGCTATGCTTCAAAATCTATTGAATGAATTTTAGCTATGTGATTCCCATTAAAGTCAATGGGAAGTGCACTACTAACATGTTTGTTTGATAATTTATGAGAAAAAAAAAAAAAAAAAAAAAAAAAAAACGTTCTGAGCATTGCTTTTAGTCTTTGAAAAAAAGTCAAGTTAGAAGCATTAGGCTACAAAACACACATGCATTGTTAAATACTACATCTTCAGTGTCTGAGTACTTCTAAATTTCCATTTCCAGTGAAAAAAATACATATACCTATTTGTTTGTCATTAAATGGGACAGTAATTCTAAATATATATACATATATATATATCTCCAAACTTTAGTATACTTTTGAGAAACTGAATCATAGAATCATTAAGGTTGGAAAAGACCTCCAAGTTCATCTGGTCCAACCATCACCTTAATACCAATGTCACCCACTAAACCACATCCCTAAGCACCATGTCAAACCTTTCCTTAAACACCCCCAGGTATGGTGACTCCACCACTTCCCTGACCAACCCATTAAAATGACTGACTACTATTTCTGAGAATAAATGTCTCCTAATTTCTAACTTGAACCTCCCCTGGTACTACTTGAAACCATTCTTTCTAGTCCTACCACTAGTTATCTATGACAAGAAGCCGACTCCCAGCTTCCCATGGCTTCCTTTCAGGTAGATGTAGAGAGCAATATCATATCCCTCGAGCCTCCTCTTCTCGAGACTAAACAACCCCGGTTCCCTCAGCCACTCCTCATAGGACCTGTGTTCCAGGCTCTTCATCAGCTTTGTAACCCTTCTCTGGGTATGTTCCAGGGGCAAAATGTCTTTCCTGTAGTGAGGGTCCCAGCCCAAAACTGAACACAGTACTCGAGGTGTGGCCTCATCAGTTCTGAGTACAGGGGGCTGATCACCTCCCTGGTCCTGCTGGCTACATAATTCCTGATGCAAGCAAGGATGCTGTTGGCCTTCTTGGCCACCTGGGCATACTGCTGGCTCATGTTCAGGCTAGCATCAATCAGCACCCCCAGATCCTTTTCCTCTGCACAGCTTTCCAAGCCTGTGATGTTGCATGGGGTTGTTTTGGTCAAAGTGCAGGACCCAGCACTTAGACATGTTGAACCTCATTCCATTCTCCACTGCCCATTGACCCATCCTGTCCAAGTCCCTCTTCAGGGCATTCCTACTCTCTGGCAGATTGACACTTCCCCCTAACTTTGTGTCATCTGCAAACTTACTGAGGGTGCACTCAATTCCCTCATCCAAACCATCAATAAAGATATTAAAGAGAATGGGCCCCAACACAGATCCCCGGGAATACCACTGGTGACCGGTTGCCAGATGAATTTCACTCTGTTCACCAATATTCCCTAGGCCCAGCCATCCAGACAGTTTTTAATTCATCAAAGAGTGTACCTGCCCAAGCCATGGGCTGCCAGCTTCTCCAGGAGAATTCTATGGGAGATCATGTCAAAGGCTTGCTGAAATCTAGGTAGACTACAAAAACAGCCTTTCCCTCACCCACTAGGCAGTTCACCGTGTCGTAGAACCCGTGCTGACCAGGCCTGAATCGATGATTGTCCTGCATATGCTGTGTGAAATCTCAGATACTCAACAAATTATCATTTTGGAGTAATCTCTATGGAATGCTAGTGCTTCAGGGATCTATCTTGTGCATACCACATGCTTAGGTTCTTAATTTGGTTTTAATTTTGGTATAGTATTGTAAACATTGTTGGGGGGTGTATACATAGGGAAAAAACTGCGAACAGATAGAAAAAGGCAAAAATGTGCAGTAGTCTGCAGTAGTCTGCACATTTTAATGAGAAAGATACTGGATTGAACCTTAGACAATACAATTTCTTTACTTTGACACATCACCATGTACTTATTGTATTAATGATTTACATTCCTCTCATTGGGACATGAATCTACCAGAGGTCATTTGGCTAGCTAACAACAGGGTATCTGAGAGCCATCCTGGTCCTGCTGAAACAATACCCCTACACACTGTGGAAGAAACTAAAGTCCCTGTTGTGCATTTAGGGAAGTGGATGGGGAAGGTGGTGTAGCTGCTCCTACCTCGGGAAAAGTCAAACCCACTTGTGGGATTGTCTTCACCCAAGGACCAGGGTATACTTGGTGGGTAATGCAGAAGGATGGGGATATCAGGTGTGTGCCTCAAGGAGATATAACCTTGGGAGAAAATTAATCTCTAATCCAAGTTACATGTAGGAGGACACTGCAGAACCAACGACAGGTCAACTTCGCAAGGAACCAGGCAAATGCAACAGTGACATGAGCTAAGCTGGTGCTGGTGTCAAGAAAACCAACTTTGCCTGCCCTGAGTAACCACTTTGACAGATGAAGCTGAAGCCATAAACAGTTTTTATGAACATTTTTGGGAAAAGCCTATGGAATGAAAAGTACAGACATATAAACACTTTTATGAGCAGAGAATAATGGTGATGAGAATATCTATATACTAAACTATGTGGGACCTGAGTGTGAGACAAATGTTATGGAATCAGATGGAGGTTTTGTTGGGTCTGTCTGAGATGGAGTCACCTTTCCCTGCAGCAGCCCACACAGTGCTGTGCTCTGCACTCATAGCTGGAATAGCACTGGTATCACTCCAGTGTTGTGTCTATTGCTGCGTAGTGCTGGCACAGCATCAGGACTCCCTCCAAGCCCCCAAGAGCCAGCATGCTGGGGGTGGGCAATTGATGGGGAGGGGACAGCTGACCTAGACCGACAAAAGGGATATTCCATAACACCTGATGTCACACTCAGCAATAAAAGGGGGGGGCTCTCGTGGGGGACGGCGGTCCTTCTGAACAACCGGTATGCTTTTTGAGGCCCTGCTTCCCAGGACGTGGCCAAATATTGCTCGTTGATGGGAAGTAGAGAATAACTTTTTTCCTTTCTCTCTGTGCTTCCGCACAGCCTTGCTGTTTCTTTTGTTTCTTTTTCTCCCCATTTCCTTTCCCTTTAATTAAATCATTCTCATCTCAAACCTTGAGCTCTTTGTGTTGTATTTTATCCCCCTTCCTCTTTGAGGAGGGGAGGAGTGAGAGAGCGATTGTGGTGGAGCTCGGCTGCCCACTCGAGTAAAACCACCACACAGAAGTAAATGTCTGTCTCACTGGCTTCCCCTTGATTCTTCAAGACTGCAAGTAGTTCAATGTAAAACCCATGAATCACATGGTGACAAGAACTCAACAGACTGAAATTCTGATTATTGCCACTGGCTTAGCTTCAACTTCTGCTTGCTCAGTGGTACCAACTTCTGTGGAAAGTTCTTCAAACACATATATATTCCTGGTGTTTTCTAGTTCACAAGACAATGGACAGTGTACGTGAATTCCACCTTTACTGTTCTGTGTCTAAAACACAATGATTCCGGAAGCATTGTACTGTATAGATACCATGCAGCATGAAAGCACTTATATCTGTTTTTTTTAAGTATCTCACGTAAAACTGGTGATAAAAGAGCATCATGTATCTTTTTGAGAATAAACACAATAGGCAGCACTTGATAAAATATATATTTTAGAAAAGTAATATCCTAACGTAATTATATGTTTGAGTCACAACTTTATAATGTGTAATTTATAATGTGTCAATTCAGAAGCAAGAAACCTTCATGCATGACTAAATAACAAACTTTGAGCATATTAAGATTTTTAAAATTATATCACTCCTTTTGTTTTAATTTCTTCTCCAGATGTGAGGTGAACTTTATATAGCCTTATATTCAGGATTTAATTTTCTAGGTAGTGTTAACATTATCTCTCAAGGATAAGATGATCCAAAACTGAGACAAATAATTAATAAAAATCTCTTTCCTATCTCTCAAGACACACAGTACAACACACTTTTAGGTTTAGTGATGTAGTTTTCACCATCCTCATTATTCATGACATTTTGCCCATTATAGCATGAAATTCCTTGGAAGATAGAAATAATCATCAGGAAGTAGAGTCTAGCTAATTATCTGTTGTCTGAGAAATTGAGTTGTTGTAATGGATGAAGCAACAATTACAGCAATTGGTGATGTCTACTAAAAAAATAAATACATCTTTGAAATTACTATACCAGAAATCTTAACCATCTTCTCTGTCTTCTTTATCTGTCACCTCTAAACCATAAAGAAAAAAATGTTCGCAGAAGAAAATAAATAAATAAAAAGTTTAAATACTCAATAAGTAATTATGGAACATTTTTATTGCTGTTATACTGCAATTAGTGATACCATAAGAGCTTAGGAGGTACTATGTGACAGGAGTTTATTAGGAGTAAAAATACATATTTTTACAAGTTTCATTTTAGTTCATTTTTAAACATATATTATTATTATTATCATTCTCAAAATACTTTAATTACATATTACAGAGAACAAAATGACAATGTAACATAAATGGTCCAGTTCCTAAGCATAACAGCAAAGTTTAATTTTCAATTCTAAAGCAACCAGAAACATTGTTAATTAAAATTCACTTATACATAGCAGGAAAATTTAGACATGTTGTTATTCAACAAATGGGAGCTTTGACAAATGTACTGGGGACTTCCAGGACAGCTGGAAAGAAAACAAGGACAAGCAGAGCAGTCTAGAAAGTGAAGGCACAGATGAAAAGCAACCAATTACACAGAAATCAGAAATAAAGGGACAATTAATATAACAGAATTAGATAAGGACAAAGTGCCGGAGTCAAGACATTCATGTGAAAAGATAAAAGATAAAATAAGACAAGATTATATATATATGTATATATATATAATATGTGTGAGTGTGTGTTTGAATTTAACAAATGAGACCTGAGAAGTAGTAGTATAATAAATTTGAAGAGATTCTACAGTAAGAAATTTTTGCCTGATTTCTTCTTTCAGATAAACAACAGTGGGAACTGTATATTGCACATTGACAGGATTTGACCCTTCTTTACCATTTTAGAATGCATAAAAATAAAGATAGGTCAGAATAAAAGAAGAATAAAGGATTATAGGCATAATCTATGTCTTTTCTCTCTATTCTCTCTATTGCTATGTCTTCTTCAATCCATTTTGAGCTTTGTTGGATCTGGAAAGGTTACTGAACTCTGTTCCAAAAGCTGAAAAAGAAAGTGAAATTAGTGCTTAAGCAGTAATAAAAGATGTTAAAAGAATTTAGTTTTATTATGTCCCAAAAATATATTTACAATAAATCAGTATTTTTTGTACTTGCATTATATCATAGTGGAGGTCAAAATTAGCTATCAATTTATATATGTATACTGTATTTTAACTGAAAATATTTCTAGCACTGCCTTTTCTGTTTGCAAGGAAAGAAAGAAAAACAACAACAACAAAAACTAATCTCCAAAATAAATGAATTACACATAGAAGTCATTTTTGTCTAGAGAATGTTCAATGTAGTTGTGGCTGTGGGTTTCACAAGGTTTAGAGCTCTGCTCAATTCATGGGTTGGAGAGAGTGAACTCTTATGAAAAAGTATTTTTTCTTCCCTGAAACAAAAGCCATGGTTAATTATTAGATATTCATTCTGGGCAGGGACTGATAGCATGAAGATTCAACACAGTGGCATCAAAATATCAGTGTTAAAAAGAAATAAAAGCAAGCTAAACACTTTCACAGAAAACTTAGACAAACATGATTTCTTAGATCAGTTCTAGAAGCAATAGTCTTCTGCCAAAAGCAAAATCACCTATCAGTAATTAGAGTGTTCTCTAAAGTTTCAGAAAGTTTCACAAGGAAAACTTTTTCTCAGGATTTCTTACGTAAGTTAAGAAAATGAAACACCTGAAAAAATGAATTGATATCTTCAGAAAATAAGCTTGTTTATACATAAGAGTATTAGAGTGATAATAAGACAGGAATACTGTACAATGAACACCCAAGGAAAAAGAAACAAAAATGAAAACTTGTATGAAAAGGTAAAGGATACGGAGGGGCAAGATAGGTTAATAAGATTGTGTTTATGGATTATTTGATTTCAATCTATTTCAACCTCTTGGTATTAATTGGGAAATCTCAATGGCATGCTGTAGAATGGAGAAAAAACTGAAAGGTTTAGGATTTAGTAAATGATTGATTCCTTAACCACTGTGTTAACAGCCCAGTGAGGAGTAGTTTTGGACTAATCTGGATTGAATTTTAGCCAGTGTCTAAGGCAATAATGTTAAATTATTGAAATACTGGTTGACAATAAAAACAAATGTCCACAGTCCACAGTACGCTTATTTTAGAAGCATTTTGAAATAATGCTTTTGTGTAAAGAAACAAGTACACAAAGAAATTGTTCATTACAATTACTTTTTTATTACATTTTTCTAATCGTAATTAAGTGAGAATTTGTAGGTGCTATAACCCAAGACAAGGTAAATTGCAGTCTAATATAGATTGCTTGATAATATATTGAAACAAAATATTATAATGACAGTCTAATCTACCTACTAGTGATTGATTTAAAAGGGCTGTGATATATATACAGTTTTAAAATGTAGTTGATGTACATAAAGGCTTAAATGGTGTAGACGTCATCCCTAGTTACTGTTTTCAGTCTACCAAAAAACACTTGCACAAGGAGGCATAAACAGATATGAAGAGAGGTGAGACTGGGACATTGTTATTTATAAAAAGTGAATGGAACTAAGTTCCTCACAGAGATCTATAGCAGTATACAAATCCCCGTCTTGCAACATAATTATCATAATCCAGGCACATAATTCATGAACATTAGCTCTGCCACAGAGTATTGTACAGAAAGAGAGAGAATAAGAGAGAGAATAAAGTAATTTCCTTACTATAAAGGTTAAGAGCTCTTCTATTATCTTGCTGAAAAGTAGTAATATCAAAGCCTACAGAATCTTTAAAATTTTTACTGATTTATGTTGACTCAAGAAAGTAAATGAGCAATACTCAAGAAAGTAAATTAGCAAATTAGCAAACTAATGAATGCTGAAATAAAGACAGTTCTCTCCTAGGAAATAAGTGCTTACTGATTTTTGCTTTACATTTGGTCTAAGTTGTACAGATGTTTTGTCATTCAAGAGGTATTTTATTTTTGAAGACCAAAGTAATGTTTTATCTGAGCTAGAGTAGCAATTTTGTACATGAAGATTTTTGTGGTGTAGTATGGCATTCAGAGTAATGAGATGTCTTAAGTCTTTCTACTGCTTGATGTTTCATTTTGTATGTTAAAAAATAAATATAATAAAATAAAAATAAATAAAATAAAATATAAATAAAATAAAATAAAATAAAATAAAATAAATAAAATAAAATAAGAATGAAAAGAGTTAATATATTTGTAAAAATTAAAAGAAAAAAGGACTAGCTTTGAACAATGACAAATATTTACCAAGAGATTTTAGTACAATAACTGAAGCTTGCTATGGAATTGGACAGTAGCAATATGCATAGGTTTGGTGCAGGCATGGGATTGAAAAAATAAGTATTTTCATAATGTCTACATATGGTCTGAAGAAAATGAATCTATAAAACTGATATACACAAATGTCTTTCACAAAGAAGAATAGTCATACAGTCAAAGCACTCTGATCTTTAAGACCCTTGGACTCACATCATGGCAGACACTACATAAATAATGTAAGGGGTCTGTGCTTCATTTATCTAACTGCAAAATGAGATAATGCTGTTTCTCTATACTTTGCCTACCTCATCTATGTAAAAGTTAAATTATTTTGGTCGAGATATATCCCATCTTATAATTTAATCTAGAGTAAGAGCATTTCAATAACCTGAATTTGGTGAGCACATGACTCTGTACAACTATCTAAAAATAACAACAACAAAAAATATTTATTAAAAAAAATCATCTATCTAGTATATCACCCCAAACACTGACTTTGATAAATTAAATAAGTAATAATTAATATAATACACTGAAATAGACATTAGAACAAGGACTGGAACTTACTGTTAAAGAGCAACAAGAGAGGGGAAGTTGTGAAAGGGAACACAAAACCAGTACATGAGGGTGCAGGAAGAAGTAGTAACTTCAATGATGAGGATGGTGTCCCTAAGTATCACTACATTTAAGGTTACAGGTTTCATGAAGTCTAAGGCTACAATACAAAATTGTGTTGAATTTCACGAATAAGAAACCAGTTTAAAATAAGCAAAGAAGGAGGATTTGGCAACTTGGTAGGAAAAAGCACAATAAGGGCACTCATACAGCACTATTTATTGCCTGGAGTTCTGATAGACTCTTCAGAATTTGTAATTCCAAATTAATATTTATCTCCCACTGGTGTACATGTCTTAATACTAAAGCATATTAAGAGTGAAGATTTTCAAGATTATTTTTTTTTTAAAATGTTTATTTCAGAAAGATAAAATTGATTTATTATTATTTTAACCTCATGTCTTTTTCAGTGAAAATTCTGGAAATGATAATAAATGCAAGATAGAATACCTTCTCAAAAATAGAGAGAAAGAGGGAAGCCATGTTAATTTAACAAGAACATCAATAATAATAATAATACTAACAATAATAATAATAATAATAATAATAATACACTTAAGACACTTCTAAGGTCAAAGATAGCTTATTTTTCTAGACAGACCAATGGAAGGAGCCTAGATTTAGATGCAGTGAATCTTTTCATCTGTCTCACATCCCAAGGAAGAATTCTAATCAGAAAGGTGTAAGGCAACATCGCTAAGTATCTAGACTTTTAAGGAAGTGGAAGCCTAATTTTCTGGGAAATCCTAATAATACCTTTGCAATTCTGTTCTATTCTTATTTTAGTAAATTATAAAATATTCCATCTTGAAAGGAAATAGACTGAGTCAACCCAGTCTCTAACTGATTGGTAATCCATTTGTGTTTGCAGTGCCTTTTAAACAAATTAGAAAGACTTCATCTTTTAAATATCATGTAGAATCTGCTATTGTTCAGTAATAAATTATAAAAACAGTTTGGCCATTGACATAGAGACTGTTTCTCATATTGCTGACTTGTCCTACTGTGTAGACAATTATTAAATCTGGATGATATGTTAACCAGAAAATTGATGACACATTGAAAAACAAACAAACAAACAAACAAACAAACAAATCCATATTATCAAATAACTTATAGGTTACCTTTTAGTATAAAATAAATAAATAAATACAGAAATAAATATTGATGATGCAGTGTGACATGATTTACTTCAAGTAATTAATTTCAAATGCATGTATTTATTCAGTTCTACTAGCTGAGGAAAATAGGAAATATGACTGGGCAGGAGTTATTTTTCCTAATTAAAAAAATAAATAAATAAATAAAATCCCTTTATCCCTTTAACTTAAAGGAATGTTTCTTTCTCTCTCTCTCTCCTTATGCCTCTGAAGATTTACATTTTATTATATTGTGCAGAGTTTTAAAATTAAAGACATACTTTTTAGCAACATATGTGACATTCAAGAATTTATTTTTATAACAATGCCATTTATTTTGCATGTGTATATGTGAATAATAATAAAAAAAATCTTAAAAAGAAAGAAAACAGTCTGATGTTTTGTAATACATTTTTGCCAGATTAAATAAGTGCTAAAGCACAGGAGATAAAAAACTTTTCTAAATCACTGCTTCTCATATATTGTGGCAATTAACATTTCTGATACAGAAACAAATGCTTATGTCTGTGTTAAATGTAATGAAATTATCTGTTGTTATTATTCATTAATATACTAACCATTTTCCCCTAAGAAATATTTAGTAATGTAAGAAGGAGCATATGTTTGTGCAAATTATATTCTTCCTTAAGATTTTGAAAGAAGCTCATGGTAATAAGCAATTATACGGTACTTCTTTAGCTTAAACTTTTAGATTAATCACAGAAAAGTTTTGTGCATAACCTTATTGCCAAGAACACACTTTAATGTGACAGGTTTATCCTCAGTTAGGTTTGATAAAGTCTTTTTTGTACAATTATGCATGTTTTTGTTTAGAACAAAGATAATGTATTCTCTCTACAGATATATTACACTAAAAGATACTCTGTTAAGTATATTGCTTTTGGTGAATAATTACATTCATAAAACTATTTTTATGATTGGTTTCTTTCGTATGAACATCTTAGCTTTTGATGATCAAGATGACAAGATAATACAATGTCATCCTGCAAACACTGTAACCAACAGGTAAGCCCTGTGTTACACATTGAAGAAATGTATCTTGTTGTTTTATCATATTGTTTGTAGATGTCAGTTAAACTATACTTTACATCTTTTCTGACAAAGAATTTGCATGGTTGAATGGTTCTATATCTTTGTGATTGAAAGAAAAGAAAAAAAAGAAAGAAAGAAAGAAAGAAAGAAAGAAAGAAAGAAAAAAAAAAAGATTAAATAAAAGTTCCAGTGTTCTGTACTTCTACTTTACATTACCAAAATGTACCACAGAGACAATATGTCATAATATAAAACACCAAACTCTGTACAAACACATGAGCAGTACATTTTTCATCTGGTATTAGTGAAATAAGTAGAAGGTGTAGATGTCTTCATTTATAAAAAAATAAATATTGTAACTAAAGATGAGTGAAATCTTTTAAAGAGAACATTAAAATGATTACAGGCTTATAAAGTAACATGGGAGAATTGGAATGGGAACCTAATTTGCAATAAAATAGAAGATATTAAGCAGGTTAAGCATTTAAGCAGTTGCAGTTTTTGGTTTGGTTTGGTTTGGTTTGGTTTGGAGCGATAATTGTAGACTCTGTTGACTGAGCATTTCAACATCACTAGGTGGAATAAAACAAAAGGAAATTTTATTGTATTTTTTTATTGTGAATAGAGCTTTTCTGTTTCAGGTTGTTCTTTGTGAGAATATACTCACTGCTGCAAGTTGATCATTGATGAATTCTCAAAAGAAGACTGATAATTGTGAAAAATCTTTCCCAGTAGGTCTCTGAAGATAGATGTGTTATAAACAAGTTGATGCGATGTAGAAAAAGAAATGAAGCATTATAATACAGAAAGAAGTGGGAGGGATATGGCTGTAGTCTCAAAGAAGCTGCAGTAACAATAGCAAGAATGAAAGTATCACTTAAAAAAGAAGACCCTTTTATCAGGACAGGCAGTGCAAGAACTCAGATCTTTATCTAGGTGAATATTCAATGAAAACATACAATTAGAACAAAGATTTATTTGGATTATGGTGCTATATAATAGAGAAATAAAACATAGTAATAGATGTTATGGAGAATTATATTTTCAACTGTTAATTTTGTATGTGTGTGGTAATAGTATATCAGTCTTGGTAATAAAAGTAATTATGGTGGTTTTCCTCGCTTCATTGAGATATGTTGAAATCTTAGGTCATTGTTTCACGTGAAGTTATAAAAAGTACAAAGATGTAATAGCTGTCAGAGTATAAATTCCTTCAGCTATCTTGGGTACTTATCTTAAGGTGCAATGATTAATTATTTTGTGGAGGTTTCTTTCCAGTTATTCTAAAGAGACCTTAACTCAGACAAGATAAATCTTCCCCTATGATATTTCTCTGATGATAGCATGAATCACTCTCCTGAGTCCTTATTTTTCTCTGTCCCCTAGAAGAAGGAAATCAGATAATTATTTCATATGGATTATATTATGCATTTTATTGTATATTTAAGGATTAAAATTAGATGACATTAATATCGTCCTTCTAGTAAAATTATATTTGTTAAACCTCCTCCATTTGGAAACATATTTTTTTTAGTGTAATTTCTTAATAAAATAAGATAAAACTACATGTTGCGTATCTTTATTTTGAAGGTCATTTAAGACTAGTAGAGAGAAGGTAAGGATTAAGTCCTTAGTTTTCAAATGAGTTCTGCTACTATTCTATTAGATGATATATTGATTTTATTTTACTTTATTGTCTTTTTACAGGGAAAAGAAAAACAAACAAGCAAACAAACAAAAGGTGAATCCACCGAACTCAATTTCTAGTCTGTTTCCTTATACCGAGGTATATAACTAACAAATTCAGTGAGAAACAAACAAAAAACAACAACAAAAAAGTATAAATATGTGCATAAAACCAACATTAACTCCCGTACTGGTTTTGGCTGGGATGGGGTTAATTTTCTTCACAGCAACCTGTATGGTGCTGTTTTGCATTTGGGACTAAAATAGAGTTGGTAACAAACCAATGTTTTACTTATTGCTGAACAGTTCTTACACAGCATCAAGGACTGCTTTGTTTCTCATGCTGTCCAACCAACAAGTAGTCCAGGGGATGCAGAAAAAACTGGAAGGGGACACAGCAAGGACAGCTAACCCCAACTGACCAAAGAGATATTCCATACCATACAACAGTGGGTTCAGTAATAACAGCTGGGGGAAAGATGGAGGGAGAGAATGCTTAGAGTTACAGTGTTTGTCTTCCCCTGTAATTGTACTTCCCAAATGAGGTGTAGCTAAACAACTGCCTTCAAATGGAAAGTAGCGAACCAATTCCTCTGCTTGCATGAGCAGCTTTGCTTCACTTATTAATCCGTCTTTATCTCAACTTGTGTTTTCTCACTTTTGTTCTGACTCTCTCCTCCATCCAGCTAGGGGGAGGGGGTAAGGAGCTGTGTGGGGCTTAGCTTCTTACTGGAGTTACTCACAACACCAGCTAAAATCTAACAAACAGTTTAATTTTTAATGATTTAGCAATGTTAGGTTAGTAGTTGGATTTGATGATCTCAGAGGTCTTTTCCAGCCTAAATGATTCTATGATTTCCATGGCTGGGTCTTCCTACCTACAAAAATATTTAGTATTACCCTATTATCATCTGCATGGATTGTAGGGATAAAGTGGCTTAAGTACTCCATGATATTTACTCAGTCCTTTTTAGAGAATTACTAAATTAGTAGTAGAATTCCTTGTCAGAAAAAAAAAAAAAAAAAAAAAAACTCTGTCTTTAACCTCACATTTCTCTTTAGAAAACTTTATTATAGGAATTTATTATAGTCCATTAGATGTGTTATCAAGCAGATACACACACACATATACGTCACTGGTCTATAAAATATTATTTTGAAGTAAATTGGGAGTTTTGTTAGAACAACTGAACTATTACATATTTACCACAAAAAGTTTTCACAGATACGTATCTGTTACTGAAGCATGAATCTCATCAACAATATAAAGCAGGTACAGAAGGAAAAATGTACTATTCAGTCACTTGCAATTATATACAAATGGATTATAATTCTGTAATCAGATATTTCCAAATATAAGTTTGAATTCTGGACAATATTCATCTTTGAATATTTGACACAGTTTGATCAATCTCATCTCAAGCACTCCATCTGAGCCAGTTAGCTTGCTTTAGAACTTTAGGTGCTGGCTTGGCTTCTTTTCATTGGTGTCTTTGCACTGCATTATTATTATTGTTATTATTATTAATAATAATTTCTAAGGATCTTCAGATACTTAACACATTAACTAAAGAGACAACTAAATTAACTATATAAACTGCTTCTATCCTCCACACTAGGATAATTTGTCAAATGGGTTTTTATGCATCGTGTGTCTGAGGGACAAAGTCTGAATAAAAGAGTTACAGAGTTTATTGCAGTATGGTAGTATTATTTACTAAATGTAATTTTTGCACTGAAACACATTGAAAAGAAAACTTGATGACAAATACCACAAGTTCACTATTTCTCCACCTATAAAAAGTATTAAAAGTTATCCACAGAAAGATTAAAAATTAATACGTACATCCACTTCAAAGAAATTTCTTGCCTGAACATGTTCAATATACATGATAACTACTCCTTTTCTTAATCCATTCTATTTCTCTGATATCTGTTTAGGTTAAATGCCACCTATTGACAGTAAAAAGAAGCATTAAAGCAAATGATACCAAATTTCTAGCACATTTAAAACTGTAATTTCCAATTTTATGATGCAAACTACAATAATCTTAAAAAAAATTAATAATCTTTGCTATATATTTTAAATTTTCCTTTTCTGAAATTAAGGTTCATATGGCTTACATATGATGCATTCAAATGAAATGGTTTTTTTTTTTTTAAAAAAAAAAAGGCAAAGCAAACCAACCAAGCAACCAAAAAACAACTCTTAAATAAAACAATAAAAGATTCCTGAAATTGAAGAAGACTTTGGAGTTAAAATTCCACAACTGAAAAGTATTAATTAAAGTAGTAAATATTCAAAATAGAATCAACATTTTGGACTTCATCAAAAAAACAGGATTAACCCAATCTTGGAAACAGGATAAAATTATTGTTTTCTGAGATGTCTCTACCAGAAATGAAGAAATGTATCATCCTCTAGGGCTGGGTCATTTGCCTACAGACCTAGTTGAAACCTTCAAGTTATATTGAAGGTGAATAACCAAGAATCTCGTCATCATCAGTAGTGGAGGATCACATCATTGTGTTTAATGGATGAAACATAAAACAGAATCTGGTTAAAAAAAAAAAAAAAAAAAAAAAAAAAAAAAAAAGCTACCCAACACTCAGTATATTGTTTAAAAACCATTTTTAAATGTGCTTAATATATCACACTTCTTTTGTTGTTGTTTTGTTGTTATTTTTGTTTTGTTTTGTTTTCTGACATGTAGCCCATCTTAGCTCCCTCTCTTTAAATGTTTAAATGGATTACTGTGCAAGTTTACAGAATTATCAGAACAAAGTAAAAAATATCTTGTAGCAGAATTAAAAAACAAACAAAAAAAACACCTTACAGCTGTACTGATTTGGACTTCAAATTACCCAGAGATATATTGGCAGTACTAAGTGCCTAAGCAGCCCTGTATTGCATTCAATATTTACTCATTAAAAAATGGTATTCTGTGTCAGTAGTCAGGATTTTAGTAGCTTTAGAAGGGAGAATGTTCTTCTTTTGAATGTCTCACTTTCTTTTCCATCTGCAGCCTGGTCTCATAGAATGTAAATCAAAAGAGCAGATGTGTAATTTGGGAATGTCACTAGCACTAAATACTGAGTATGTTTTGTTTTGGCACACTGTTTGTGTAGAAACCTACAGTTTTCCTGGCCTCTGCTTCTCTTTTGCCAATTATATGGTTTACCCTCAAGCAAACAGATATTTTATCACTTGAACACTGGTTAATGTTTGCCAAACAGAAATAAAATTTATAGAAAGCAAAAATGTCTAGGTAAGTATATTATTAATACACTGCAAAGACGACATGGAGAAAAAAACAAAAAACAAAACAAACAAACAAACAAACAAAAAAAACAAACCTCTAAGCTTTCTGCTTTTGACACTCAAGGAACAAAAGCTAATGAAAACTGCTCCAGGAAGCAGGAACATTGCTTCCAACTTTTGCTAGTATATTTTGTCAAAGAAATAATAATAAAAAAATGAGTTTGGAGAAAAAAGACCTTCAAAAATACTTCCTTCTTTCCTGTCAGCGTGTGGTGATTTTATTTGGGTGGGCAGCCAAGCTCAAATATAACCACTCTCTCACTCCCCCTCCTCAAATGGAAAGGGGGAGAAAATATGATGGAAAGGGCTCAAAGTTTGAGATAAGGACAGGGAGATTGCTCAACAATTATCATGACAAGCAAAACAGACACAGAGTAGGGAGATAGTAAGGTTTATTGCCTATTCCTGACAAGCTAGTGAAGTGAGAAACAAAGGACAGAAACTAAAAACACCTTCCCCCATCCACCCTCCTCCACCTCTTCCCCCCGAGTGGTGCAGGGGAATGGGAGAATGGGGCTTTAGTTCAGTCCATAGCACTTTGTCTCCACCGCTCTTTCTCAGTCGTTCTCTTCCCCAACTCTAGCATGGGTTTCCTCCCACAGTATGCAGTCCTTCCTGAACTGATGGTGCATGGACTTCCCACAGGCAGCAGCTGTTCAATAACTGGACCATGCTCTTGGTCATATGGTCTGAATTTTTGGGTAGACCTCTGTGGTTCCAGGAATTGGACTCAATGATCCTTGTGGGTCTATTCCAACTCAGTATATTCTATGATTCTATGATACTATGAACTGCTCCAATATGGGTCCATACCACAGGGTCCAACCTGGGTCCCCAGCGAGCAGCAGCTCATGCCAAGTCACCTGCTCTGCATGGTTTCCTCTCCATGGTCTGTCAGAATCTGCTCTGGCACGGGTTCTCCACAGGCTGTAGCCTCCTTCGGTGCAGGTCCACCTGCTCCATCATTGTTTCCTCCATGGGCTGCAGCATGGAAATCCAGTCCACCATGGTACACCTTGGGCTGTAGGGGGACAGCCTGCTCCATCATGGGCATCTTGACAGGGGAACTTCTGCTCCAGCACCTGGAGCAACTCCTCCCCCTCTGTCTTCACTGACCTTGGTGTCTGTAAGTCTATTTCTCACTCCCCTCTCTCTCACAGCCGCTGTTCTCCAACATTTTTTTTTTCCTTTATTAAATCTGTTCTCACAGAGGTGCAAACAACATCGCTTATTGGTTCAGCTCTGGCCAGCAGTGGACCCCTTATCTAATTTAGGGCAGCTTTTGGATTCTTCTCACAGAAGCCACCACAACAGCCCCCCAATACCCAAACTTTGCCACGTACAACCACTACACTGTAAGAACTTTTACAAATCTCTCTTTTTTTTTTTCTTTTTTTTTTTTCTGGTGGAGGGGAAGGAGGAGGAATTTGGATGACTACACTCCCAGGGTGTGGAAAATTATGCTCCAGAATTTTAAGGAACGCAAAGCAGAGGTGAATTTTTCAGAGAGAAGAGTTTAAGGGGGAGATAGAAAGAACAGATAAATGTGTAGAACTGAATGGAAGGCTTGATACCAGAAAACAAATAACAAGACATATTGATTTTGGTGTTTATGTGGAAATTACTAGGTAAAGGAATGAGATTCTTAGGGAAGAGCAGGTGTGAAGGTAGACATGCCACATTTTTAATGTCACTTTAAGTGCTGCAGATACACATTTTTTTTCCAAAGTATAGCTGCAGATTAAATTTGCCTGAAATATGGTACTAACCATTTCTTTCTTTGTTACAAGCACCTTTTCAGATTTATTTCTTTATTTATTTACTTGTTATTTTGGGGGATAATACTGACTATAATTCCACTTTGAGAACTAATAATAACTAATAATTTGAGAACTAATGTTCTTGAAGTCTGCAAAAATTAGTGTAGATTTGAAAGAATGAAACTTATTTACATTCTTCTTTAGCAATATACACAAACAATTTCAGGTTCCATTATTATTTATCTGATTTCTATCCTAAAACTAAATCAAATATGAACACCCATTCTTCTTGTCAATAGTTTAATTGAACATGTTTTGTATACTTTTCCAAGTAGCTTTTACATACATAGTCTTAAACAATAAACTATAAGTTGCAAAGCATAAAAGATATCCGTGTCTACTGAATGCATAGGATATGAATTCTGCCTGCCAAGCCTTACCTTTCCACCTTTGCCTCCTTGAAGGTGAATACAGAAGACAAGTGGAGATGTCATCAGGATTCTGAGATGAAAATAGAAATAATGTCATATTAGAGCTGTTGAAATATTCAAAGATAATGCAGCTGGATAGAATTAACAGCTGTAGTTCAGTATTTATGGTAGTTAAAATGAGTGTAAAGAAGATCCAGAGGTGAAGTGAACAAAAGGAGAGCTGAGCTTAGGACAAGAGACACAGGTTATTTAATATAACCTGTTTAATTATTTAATATAACAAAACCCAAGATTTAATGAAAGATAAATGACAGAATTGAAAAGAAAACTGATTTCAGATGCCATGACTGGTAAAGGTAGAATTGCTTGTTGGAGATGCCTGTTGAATCAGAGTTTCAGTGTTGAGATGGTTTGGAAACCTATGGCTATCACCTCTATTACCATCTGCTGTTGTTAGGACAACAGACAAAATGAGTACAAATTAACTGGGATCTTCATGACGTGTTCTGTTTCTTGTGTGTATCATCAGCCATTTACCCACTGAGCTCCTTTTGTTAGTGTCTTTTTCTGTTTTTTATACCCTACTCAATGGTATTTACTTGAAAAATGACATTTACTTATGAAGTGACACTCTTTTCACCCTCAAGTGACATTTCTATGGCACACTGTGTAAATATTTGGCAAAGATTTGCTGGATCGATTAGAAGCAACAAAAGAAAAACACATAACAGATGTTGATTTTCTTGTTCCTCTGACTATTGTTTTGAAAAAAAAAAAAAAAAGGCACAGACTTTTCAAATTTATCTGCATTTTTGCCAGTAGTATTAAAAAGCTTGCCCAGCTGCAACATATATACTTTCACCTTCATTAAACTGGCTTTGCAGATTGCTGATGAAGGAGGCTGCATGTCATCTCTTACAAAATGAGCTGCTCTGAAAAAAATCAAAACCATTACAGAAGAGTCATGAATCAATCAAGGAACTGGATGTACCAACTTGCATGTATAAAACTGACCATATAAAAATCTTTTTCTCTACTGTCATATTGTTCAAAAAGCCATTTTCCCAATCATTCCTTTACTTCACCACTACATTCATTTATTTTCTATTAAAAATTAGATTTTGAGGGAAATCCTGGGCCTAATGAAATACTCTAATATTAAACTCTCATTTTTCCTTTCTAGTAATAAAAATATTCTAAAGAAATAAATACATGAATGAATCAATGTGTTTATTACATCAGATGACCTTCAAAAAGTGTCTGCCATATGTTCTTATAAATTTGTGCATTTCCTTATTCATTGCAGAAACAAGAAATAGCTATTTTTTTCTTGGAAAAAGACTTTATCAATAAAGGTCCCATGATTTTGGCTGAATTTTTCCTTCCTTCCTTCCTTCCTTCCTTCCTTCCTTCCTTCCTT
>CM021697.1:162402735-162420610 GCA_011074415.1 Stictonetta naevosa
TTCCTTCCTTCCTTCCTTCCTTCCTTCCTTCTTTCCTTCCTTCCTTCTTTCTTTCCTTCTTTCTTTCCTTCCTTCTTTCTTTCCTTCTTTCCTATTTTCCTTCTTTCCTTCTTTCTTTCCTTCTTTTCTTCTTTCCTTCTTTCCTTCTTTCCTTCTTTCTTCCCTTCTTCCCTTCTTCCCTTCTTCCCTTCTTCCCTTCTTCCCTTCTTTCTTACTTCCCTTCTTTCTTTCCTTCTTTCTTTCTTTCTCTCTCTCTCTCTTTCTTTCTTCCTTTTTCTTTCTCTTCTCTCCTTCTCTCCTTTATTTATTTATTTATTTATTTGTGGTATTTAAAGTATTTGTTCAAATTTCATTTATTTTCCTTAAGCAGAAAACCTACTATGTATATTGTCACATGTTCTTTTGTATTTGGTGCATTTTTTCTGAACTTCATGGTCAGTAATGACCTACCTTCTATCACAACAAAAAACCTTTGAAATCTGATGGTTATTCACCATCATTAAATGTAACAGTCACGGTAGTTCTTCCATTAAATTTCCCCTTTTCATTAATAGCTGAAAAAGAGTTATTATTTTGTTTGAATGGATTTTGGCTTTAACCAGAGCCCACATACTGCATACTACCCTATTCATAACAAAAGTAATCTTTTATTTCATGCAAATCTAGAGAACCTTCATTAAATGTAAACATAAATAGTACAAACGCTCAGTATAAATGATTTGGTTTCCCAAGTCTTTTGGGGATGCACAGGAGAGATACAAAAAATAAAAAATAAATAAATTATTTGCCCGTAGTGAATCTGACACAGAGTCATGAGATCAGTCATAGACATAATGTGTTTTGGCACAGCTTCACTCAGGGAATGAACCTCATATCTTATGCATACTAACATTTCCCTAAATCCAATTACCAGATAACCTAATTTCTACACATGTAATGAACTTGCATCTTTAATCCCTTTTTTTGCAATTCTTCCTTCAAAACAATACCCACATACCATAATGAATGTCAATGTCACAGTGAATGTCAATGGCAGAATAAAAAGAATGTACCTAACTGTATCCAGAATTAAAAAGCTTTTTTTTTTTTTTTTTTTTTTTTTTTCCCCTTTTCTTACAATCAACATTTATGTCTACTGTCTCTTATCCAGACTGTTAATGATTGATTAGTACAACCAGGTTACTTGCAAAGTGAAGAAGTTCTTTAGAGCAGCATAATCCCCAAGCATTTTAAATTTATAACATTTAATTTGAAGAACAACAACAACAACAAAAAAACATTTAAAAATGTAACTACCGGTACCATCATATAATTATGTTTCCCAATTTTCTCAAACATGTGAAAGAATGTTCTTTCGAAAGCTTATGTGCAATTTGGAATTCACAACCACAGGGAAAAATATATATATATATATATTTGGTAACTTTAATTTTGCTCCTTTAAAATAGCAGTTTATTTCCTTTTTTATAGTATTAATGTGCCTCAAAAATATTAAAGAAATACTGAAAATTTGAAACAGCTACAGGTTTTAGCAGCCTTTGTGGACAGCCTTTTATAAATGATTTTCCTCCCATTTTATAATACATTTTGATATATGAACCTAAATAACTAATACTAAAGGAGACATGCATTTGGCACTTAGCTGAGGAAGGAATTAGCCTTCTGTTGCTGAAAAGCTGCCAAGAATAAAGGAGGCCCTATGTTTATTAATCATACTTCTGACAACTGAAGAATGAAAATGCTTCTTGAAAATACCAGAGCTATTTTAGGTAACACTAATTGTCCATGATATGGTAAAGAAGACATTCACTGACAGCCAACAATCCTGACTCACAGTTTCCTGACACTGCTGTTTTGGAACAAGTAAAAGAATCAGTGTGGACTTAATCTGGTGCACAGTCTACCAGCAAAGCAATATAATTCTTATGTTTAGGGTTTTCACAGAACTTCATAAATGACTGAAACACTAAAGAAAAAAAAAAATCTTTCCAAAGTCACAAAAGATCAATTAAGACTTTTAAGAGAGAGGAAAAGAAAACAGAAATGTTAAGATTAGGATGTAAATGTTTCACGAACATATTATTTCCTTGAGGAAATATATATGAACTTAAACTGACTCATTTATCTGGTGTCCTTACTGGTTAGAGAGGCTTATTTAGGCAAAACAAAACAGCACTGGCCAAGCAGATATAAAAACTTTACTTTTATAGTAACAAAGAGCAGAATCATTCAGAACCATGAAAAATATTGCCATATAAATGGATGCTAGTGTGCTTTTTAAAGAAATATTCCCCGTTTCTTTCACTGTGCAACATGTGTGTGTATGGACCGGCAGTCATCTATGACATTACTTAAAATGCTGATGCATTCCACCATTCAATTGTTAGCATAGCTTTAGTCCAAGCTAAGCAGTACTTTTGCGTACAAAACTCAGGTATTTCTAAGAGCTAGTGCAAGCAAGCACTATTGCTAAGATATTTGTTCCCATTTATTTCAGTACAGTCAGGCTATTTTGCAAAGGAGGTAAGTTTAGCTGTATGGGTGATTTTTTTTTTTTTTTTTTTTTTTTTTCATTCCATTTGGCCTCTGCGACAAAGAACACTCCTTTCTTATTTTGCTAGGGTAGATGTAGTTCTCATCTCTCCAAAGCAAAGAGACACCAAATTTGATTACAGCCTATTTCAAATCTAATGCATAATCTTTGGCAGCAAGATCTCTTTCTGCATGCCAGTAGGATGTGTTTTGCCTTCACTAGACAGCAGAAAACTGATTCTGTTGGAGAACTGAATCTAGAAAAGAGAAAGTCAAGAGCTCTGATATTACTTTTTTTTTTTTTTCCATACATTTTATTATTACATGCACTATTTCTATATACTGTGACTTGCAATCATGAATACAAGGATGCATCTGCTTCTAGAAATAAAAGTCTCTAAGAAAAGTTATAATAATAACAATAATAAATGGTTTTGAATAATATAACAAGTAATGGTAGATGGAGAATTTTCACTTTAGATAAGTGATTAAAAGTACAAATGTGTTAATAAGAAAAGCTTATCCAAAATATATGTCTTCTGGACCAAATTTTCTACTTCTGTTTAATGTGCCTCTGTAGCCAATTGCAGACAAAAAGTATATTCAAAAAGAATTTTATGTATATTCAATAAGAATTCAATACATATTCAATGCAATACCCAACTGCTCAATTTGAAGTCATACATACTACTCTCAAATGTGCCTGAAACTAAACTATATGTCTAAAATTAGATGTGAAATTATCTTTCTCATTACTTCTAAATTAGGGATCTCACAAAAATGCTTCCCAGCTCCTCTCTCTCTTTTTAGGCATCCACTCTTCCAAGGAAGGAGCTGTTCAGCAACATCTTTTACACATTCACTTCTTATTTTTATACCCTTTAGCAATATGAATATCTTTTAAAACAAGTGGAAGGAGCCATCATTTGTGATAAATTTTCCTTTGAACTTTTCCTGGTATAAGTCATTCCCTATTATCCACGAAGTAAAACAAACAAATAAAACCAAATTTCTCTGAAGAAATTTCATAGTGTTCCCAAGAAAGTCCTTTCAGTTCCCTCTCACTCAGCTCAAATTAATTTGATCAGGGAGAAAAAAACAAAACAAAACAACAACAACAACAACAAAAAAAAACATAATTTAATTGGCATTACTTATTGTAAATGTTATGAACAATAAGCATGCAGTCAGTAAATGAGTACATCAAACATCTAATAATACGTTCTGAATTGTATTAAAAATAAGTTGTATTATACATTTGGAACTAAGCAGAAACACATTATTGTGTTTTTGGATCCAAGATTTATAATTCTATAATTCATCAGTCATTATTAAACACAGTCTTTTTATTTTCCATCATATTCACACAACCCAGAGATTTGTAGTGTATGTTTACACGATAGCAGAAGCTTATCTCTAATAACCTTAATTGAAAAAAACACAGTCAGACCTCCTATAACAATCAGAAAAGTATATGCTAACATCTGGAAAAAGTAGACTTTGAGTTTCAGAACTGTTTATAGGAAAAATAAAAACAAACAAATCCAACCAAACAAAATCACATATGTTCTTATTTTCTTTTCCCCTTCAGAGACAATAGAAAGACAAACAGGTAGGACAAACTATATGGTCACAGACTGATAGATGATATTTTCTCCTTTCTTGTAGTTGAAATTCAGTTATAAGTTGCTAATATAAACAACAAAAACAAAACTTTTTAATGATTTATCTTGAAATTACATTGTTCCCATCAGTGAGGCAAATGAACAGTTATGGATAACTGTGAATGAGTAGGTGTCTGGCAAGATACACAAATACTTCTACCTTCTTTTTCTTATTTCTTCCTTATGTACCTTATTTTCTCCTCTCAAGCATGTGTGTGTGTGTGTGTGCGTGTGTATGTTCTTATATATATATGCTCAAATACATGTGTGTTTCCTTGTGCACTATGCATCTATATGTGTGTTGGCAAGGGAGGAAAACACAAAGAAAGTATTCCAGCATTTAATTTATTCCAACATAATTTGTTTACTATGAGGTACTCTGTCTTTTTAAAATCTGATATTTGTAGATTTAGAAATTAAATCAAAGTGTTATCCTAGTCATGCCAACAAACAACAAATTTCCCCTTCCTTTCTGTGTATTTAATGCCTTACTAGGTGTTCATGGCACACACAATACAGCAAACAATTTGTATTTTTAGCTGCATTTCTCTGTGTGCAAACTCAATGTATGAAGGAACTCAAATGTCTAAGAAACAAGAAACAGGAAATTAAATTACAAAGAGACTGCAATGATGTAGGTAACTTAAATTATTATACCCAAACCAAGACATGCTAATCATCTTTAAAAATACAGATCAAGGAGAAAAATATAATTGTAGTGGTATTTCATACATCATCCTAACGGATCTTATTTTTGACAGGTAATCTGAAAAAAAAAAAAAAACACTTTTTTTTATTTTTTAATCCCTAAAAATCTTCTCCAAAACGCAGACTGAGGCAAGGGGTAAGAGCTGCCCTGAGGGAGGACCAGTTTCAGCCACTTTTTTTTTTTTTTTTTTTTTTTTTTACAGTAAATGATACTGCTTCCTGCCCATAAACAGCTGAATAATCCAATAAGATCTGGAACAATAAAAGTAAAAGGCCCATGGATAAAACCTAGGCTACTTTATGCTACCCAGCATTCTTTCTTAAATATAATACTGCTATGAGACAAATAAACATAGACTCTTAGAAAAAAGTGCCAGATTGCAAAATTTGAGAGGAGCAGTAACTAAGATTCCTTACATGTTTCTAGTAAGCCCAAATCCCAGCATGAACTGAAAATGAAGGTCTAAATACCTACAAAAATATAGGTCATATTTTCCAATTCACTTCTCCACTTAAGGACAGAGAATAGATGACAGAAGACAAAGTATTAGCTTTAGTATTAGCTCTAATTCCAATTGATCTGTAAAAAACAGATGTTTCAGGTATTTTACTTTTTAAAAAATAAAACAAACAAACAACACAAAAAACAAAAACACATACCCAAAGTTCTACATTTTTCAAATTAGTTGCTTAGTGTTCTAGCAGGAGATTATATAATAAATGAGATCCTATGTTATTTCTGTACTTTTAGGAAGAAAAGAATACAGAAAATAAAAGTAAAATCTGAATGCTTTATTGAATTGAATTTCACATTTTCTAAATAAATTAATTTATAAAATGTACCTTGTTTTATTTCAGGAACTTGCTTAACTCAAAACCTTTAAAAGTTAGAGCTTCTCTAACACAGACCCTTTTGGTTGAACTGAGTTAAGGAGCAATTACACAAGCATATTGCAGGGCAGATATGAGGGTGGGGTAATGTAGATGAGAAGCTGCTCTTGAAACATATGAGACAGCTTTATCAGACTGTCACTATTGTTTGTGCTAAACAAAACTGATTATTTATTTATTTGCGTATGATATACAGAAAAGAAAGAAGAAAGGAAGGAAACATAGGAAACAAGGGGCATTAGGAGCATACTCTCAAATATATTTTTAAACAGTAGATCTAAGATAATGAGAAGAAGCATACAGTGAGACTTATTTAAAACCCATTTCAATGAAATGTACCAGAGAAAGCAGGTAACTTGCAAAACATGACAAACAGCTGACATGGTAATTGTTCAGTACAACACTCATAAACAACTGAAGTCACTACGGAAGCACATTGGTCAGGAACATGTAGTGTACCTAAAGGGACACATATTGTTTAGTATCTTTATTAATGATATAGACAGTGGGATTGAGTGCACCCTCAAGTCTGCAAACAACACCAAGCTGACATGTTTGAGGAAGGAATGCTTTCCAGAGGGATCTTGACAGTCTTGAGGAGTAGGCCCATGTGAACCTCATGAAGTTCAACAAGGCTAAGTGTAAGGTGCTGCATCTGCATCAGGGCAACCTTAAACATTTGTACAAACTGGAGGATTAATGGATTGAGAACCCTAAAGAGAAGGACTTGGGTGTACTGGTGAATTGAAAACTTAAAATAAACCAGCAGCCCAGAAAGCCAATCACATCTTGGGCTTCATCAAAAGAAGCATGGCCAGCAGGTTGAGGGAGGTGATTGTTCTCCTCTACTCTGCTCTTGTGAGACCCCATCTGGGTCCCAAATAAGAACACACAGACATGTTAGAGCAGGGCCAGAGGAAGGCTTGAAAAATAAACAGAGGTCTAGAAGAAGAGAAGAGAAAGCTCTGCGGAGACCTTATTACAGCCATTACAGAAAGAGGATAGATTCAAATTGTATATAAAAAATTGGAAGAATTTTTCATTGTGAGGGTGGTGAGACACTGGAACAGGTTGCCCAGAGAAGTTGTGGATGTCCTATCACTGGAAGTGTTCAAGGCCAGGTTGAATGGGTCTTTGAGCAACATGACATAATGAAAGATGTTCCTGCCCATGACAGTGGGGTGGACTAGATCATCTTTAAGGGTGTCTTCCAACCCAAATGATTCTGTGATCTGTAGTTTCTTTATTTTTTATCAGACGCTAATCAGCAATGAGAGTTCAGGGCAGAAAGAGGGAGGTTAGGAGAAGGGCAGCAAATCCATATTCAAGATACTAGTGATTGTGTTCTAACAAAATACCTTTTTCTCTTTTTTTTCAACATGACAAGGATGATGTTTCCACACTAATCTGTCTTGATATCAACACTTCATTTTTTGAACATATTTTCCACTTATTTCTTCACCAGTGCAAACAGAGGTCACTATGACTGACTTGCCTTTAGATAAAAATTTAAATGTAAACTTCTAAAATACCAATAAAGCTAACATAATACCTTTTGAGTTGTCTAGGATAGAAGGTAAAAAGATTATAGCCTTGGGGTGATGTACTTTGCCTAAAGGCTCACAGAGTCTCCTGTCACACACTGCATTCACATATTATTACACTATATCTATTGACATTGTGCCCTTGGGATTTTCTTAAGCCTTTGAACATAATCTGTAAGATTGTTTACTTTTGAACTAGTGCATGGTAATATACTACATCTATAATACTCAAGGGTAAGCCAAAAACACAAGTCTTTTCATGAATTGGCTAGTAAGAGTGTTGAATCACCAGCCTAAACCAAGTGAAAGGGAATGTTAATTAAAAGGGAAGGATATGTTCTAGTTGTTCTAATCAAAGACAGCTTAATCCCTTCATAAGCTGGCTGGCTTTGTTGGAGGAAATTCGGAACAACCTTGTTACTTTTGATAACTGTAAGCCACTGACTCATAGCCCCTTGACAGCTAGCTGAGTATGTAATAACATTTCTCTGTATTTGGGGACTAGCTTAGCTGGTTTTATTATAGATTATTGTGGGTGTTAAAGTGAAATGTTAGTCTTTCTTTAAAGATCTGTATTCCCTGGTAATTAAGGTTATAAAACGGGCATTGAACACAATACAGCTTCAAGGTCACCAAACATGGATGCAAAAGTCTTCAGTTTGTGTAAATAAGATATTAACCATAGGTTTATCTTGGGGTGCTGAAAACTGTAAATGGTTCTTGTATTACCAGTACACCAGAAATTCACTGGAAGTTATTTTTAAGTTAAAAAAAGTTTTTTTTTTTTTTAAAAAAAAAGAGAGGATCTTTGTTATAAGGATTTATTTATTTATTTATTTATTTTTCTTCTTGTTAAGGAAGAAGTGGAGTAGTCTTCCCAGAGAGGTTGTGGAGATTTCCAAGACCAGACTGCAAAAAGCCCTAAGCGACCTGATCTGCGACCTGACCATTCTTGCCCCTGCTTTGCTAGGCTGGCCTAGAGACCTACTGAGGGCCGTCCCAACCTGAATTATTTTATGATCCTATGAGATCATAGAGGACCAGAGAGAAAGCATATGACTCTTAAACCTATACTCCTATGCTCAAGTGGAGGCTTGGGTTCCAATCAGTTCCACACTGAACATTTAAATATTTTCTTGTGGTGAAACTGCTTCAGCAAGAATTTCTACACCTTCGATCATTGTTACAAGTATTGCCTAAGTATGAAGTTTTCAATAAAGCAGGTTAACACACACACAAAAAAAAATAAATAAAAATCAGACAGAGGACCCAATTCCTGTTTCTTTCTTTTGAATTTAAAGAAATAGAAAGACGGAAAAATGAACTATGAAATAGAAGCATATGTCCTTAATCTACAGATAAACGAGCACTGTGTCTGAAAATTACTTAAGTCTTAAATATTTGCCAAATGAAGACAAAAAGTATGAGTCTGGGAAATACATAGAGTGATATTTGTAGTTCCAAACTTTAATTGTGACATTCATAAAGAAGACAAATACTATATAATTTAAAACCACAGTCCCCCAACATCATGTAATCATTTCAAGTATTGTTATCAATAAAGTATTTAGATGAACAGTAATAACCATATCATACTGTATTTATGCTTAAAGAATAACCACATTCTCCAAACAGGATAAAAGGCTCTCATTCCTGAAGTGTGCATACAAGACCTGATTCTGCTCCAAATGACTTCAACTGAAAAATGAAGTTGTATGAAAACAGAATATGGTTATGCAGAACAGCATAGATGTGGATGCTCTGAGAAGAGTTATGAAGGCTCAAGCTGTGAAGTATATAAAAAATTGAACTACTCTTCAAAACACTTAAAGGAAAAAATATAGCTGTATGCTGTGAAAGACTCTGTCTTTATGATAGGTTTGCCCTTAAAATGTCTTTTAGACTAAGTTCTTCAGGGGATTTAGAACCCACATGATTTCAAAATCCTGTCTAGAAGTAGAAGGTAGGCAAGCAAACTGCTGTGTTGAGGGCAAATTTTGCCGAAGAATAGTAGTGGTAGGATACAGCAGAAGATTAAAGCACATGAACTTTCTTGTCTCTGTATGTGCTGGAAAATGTGCATATTCGTATGTCACATATCCTGTTCACTAGTTTCCCTGAGATTCAGAGCACTCTCCAAGATTAAGTGAGCTCAGTTAAACCCAAATAAAGGTACACTTCCTCACCTGTAGAGCATATCATATGACTCAAAGTCCTGCAACAAGGTGTAGACTGTTTTCCAGTTTATCCACAGCTCATCATCATAACTATTCTAATAATATATTGAATAAATAGGTATTTAAATTGCGAATGTTTTCCACAATATGCAGTACAGTTATATTAATGCATCAATTTTCATGTATAAAGAATTTTCCAATGTTTAAAATAAAGCATTAAAAAAAAAAAAATCGAACTACATCAGCTGAAGTTATTGTACATCTTTAATCATTCATCCATTGTATAGCTCTAATTATAATTGTGCAGTTCTGTGATCTCTCAGTATAGACTACATTTTTTATTTTGCACTGAAATAAAAATATTTCCCAGTCTGATTTTTCTACAGCAGGATAACAAGACATCAGGCTTGTAGCAACTTCAAAAAATAATGTCAGATTGGATCCCCAAACAGATACTGCTTCTTTGATATTAAGAGACAAGACCTCAACTTCTATAAACTGTCATCTTATAATTAACTTTATTAGAGGAAAATCAATTTACACTAACTGAGAATTTGTCTGGAATTCTGTGCAAACTGTTATCACGGGCTATTTATGTAACTGTTTTTGTTTGTTTGTTTGTTTGTTACATGTATATCTATAACTGCTTTGATATTCTATTAGAAATACAAGCATCAAATTAAATTTACTAATAAAAACAACACTTGACAAGACAATAGAGCATTCACTCTAAGGAGTTAATGAAGAATTAAATGGTTCAAATTGTACCTAATAGTTGTCTACAGAATCTGCATAATTTATATTTATGACCCAGGTATTCATTAGTCAGTTAATGATTTTTCCCCCATGGGATAATCATAAAGAAATATAGAGACAAGCAGGGAAACAGTAATGAAAAGTTTCAATAGATTTATATTTTCCTAAAGGCTAGTAGAGGATAATTATTAATTATTTCTACCACTTCAGCCTGTGTGAATGTGCAAGTAGAACAGAAAATCAGGAAGAGACCAGGAAGAAAAAAAAAAAAAAAAAAAAAAAAAAAGACATTTTGGAGAGTTTTACTTTGCCATAAGCTTATGAAAGATTTTAGACCTTGACTTGTATAATTTCCTTTTGTCTGTATCCTGGGTTTGTCTGGGAATTTTCTTCCTAGTATCTTGTATGGATCTGTGGTTTGGATTTAGGATGAGAATAATACAGATAATACACTGATGTTTTAATTTTTTCAAAGACTAAATTGCTACTGTAAGTCAATGACTTTTCAGCTTCTTATACTGCCCTTCCAGCAAGAAGGTTGGGGATGCACAAGGAGCTGGGAAGACACAGAACCAGGACAGCTGACTTATACTGACTAAAGGGTTATTCAGAAACTCAGGGTTTGGCTGGGGTGGGAGGGAGTGGCGCTGGAGGTTGGTGAGCAATTGTGTTGTGCATCACTTGTTTTGTATATTCCTTTATCTTAATTATTATCATTATTTTCCCCTTCTTTCTCTATCCTATTAAACTGCCTTCATCTCAACCCATTTTATTTTTATTTATTATTATTATTATTTAACTCTCTGTCTATTTTTTTAACTTTATTCTCTTCCCCTTTCCACTGTGTGGGGGAGCATGTGAATGGCTGTGTGGTGTTTAGCTGCCTGCTGGGTTTAACCACAACACTGTCATTACTAGATTGAAACCAAATGCCCACCTACTGGCCCAATCACTGTCACTGAACTCATGATCACATTGTTCTCCCCAGATTGCTACCTGTACATTTTTCTTGAGTTATGGTTGTATTCTTGGACTTTTTAAAAAAGCATAAAAACAATGTAAAACAATGTATTTATTTTTTCAGTGGGGTTTTATATATGGCTCCATTTTTATTTTTTCCTTTAACTACCTGACTGAAGAATGTCTCACAACATTTTTGTTCTGAATCAAGATGTGATACATGAGAATATAAGAACAATACAGACTTATATAACTTGTGTTAAGTTACATTAATACCATCATATTTTACACCTTCTTGAAACAACTATATTCATATTGTCTGTTCCCAAGGGAAAAATGTTGTCATATTAAGCATAAGCAAGAAAAGTACTACATTTCCCTTTAATACTAGATTTGAATGTTAGGCTTTGACACAGCAACTTGCTGATTGTATATCATTATGTCAGTCATGACAATCTGTTAGCTCAGTTGAACTAATTAAATAAATTTAGTGTCATTATATAAATATATACATACAAACATACATGTAAATATTTGTATTAGACCATGTCTATTAATTGTTCCCTTTATGACTCCAGAGAAATTAATAAGCAAAAGATGCTTCATAGGAAACACTATCCCCATATGGTAAAAGAGCTAGAAGATTCTGGTTTGTGCTAAACACCCAGAGCTCACTTCATCCTGTCTGAAGTAGGCAGCCTCAGTCTCAAGAAGTGTCAGAACTATGTGTCAGCTGCCACATTGCAACCAAGTGTGAAGTCCAGCTGACAAAACAAACCTGTTTACTTCCATTCCCTTCCTTTCCTCCAAGGTAGCAGCAAAAAACATGCTGTCACAACCCAGATAACTGCTTGGTGCTTTCCAGGAAAAGAAGAAAGAGGTGTTCCCTGGCAATAGAGCTCCACGTTCATCTAGGAAATAACATTTGATAGCAATCAGGCAACCCTATTATTTTCTCAGAGATGTTTCTCTTTCTGTTACCATAAAACACCTCAGTATCTTCTGATGGTTCTTCTTTGACACTGCATGTTCCAAAGTTTCAAGGAAACATCTAGGATATATTTAGGTTCTACCAATTTTACAGTCAGTGGCACAATGCATGTGCATACGTTTATTTCAAAAATAAACCAAAATATGATTTATTTTGGCTGGTTGGTTGTGGTTTTATTCTTCTTATTACTTATTAATAATGTTAATAGACAGGATAAATACTTTTCTGTACTTGTACATCTTTGTTTCAAATCAGTACTTCTTTTCATTTCTGAAGATCATCTGTTTTAAATTTTATATTTCCTTTACTTCTGTGTTGTGGCTGCACCCAGAAGTCAATATCACTGATTTTCCACAGTATTTGAAATTTTAGAAACTTCATACATTCAAAAATGAGGATGACATTTCTCGGTTATCCTGTCAGTTGCCTTTTCTATAGTTGCTTTACCTAAAAGCAATTGTTCTTTTCTGTCCTTTTCCTTTTCTGTCCTTCTCATTTTCTCTATCCTTTTCTTCTCCTTCACCTGTATCTTCCCCATTCTTCTCTATTACAGAATCATAGAATGGCATGTGTTAGAAGGGACCTTAAATATAATTAAATACCAACCCCCCTGTCATGGGGTTGCTTAAAGCCCCAACCAACCTGGCCTTGAACACCTCCAGGGATAGGGCATCCACTACTTATCTGGGCAACCATTAAACCATTACACACTTTTTTTTTTTTTTTTTTTTTTTTTTTTTTTTCAGGTAAGGGTATTTTATCACTGTATTTCCTTGTAAAACGTCCCTCTCTCCAGCTTTCTTACAGGTGCCCTTCAGGTACTAGAAGGATGCTGTAAGGTCTCTCCAGAGTGTTCTCCAGACTGAAGAATCATAGAATCATAGAATCATAGAATATCCAGAGTTGGAAGGGACCCATAAGGACCATCAATTCCAACTCCTGGCTCCACACAGGTCTACCCAAAAATTCAGACCATGTGACTAAGTGCACAGTCCAAACATTCCTTGAACTCTGACCGGCTTGGTGCTGTGACTACATACCTGGGGAGCCTGTTCCAGTGTGCAACAACACTCTCAGTGAAGAACCTCTTCCTGATATCCAGACTGCTGCAGCTTGACACTATTCCCATGGGTCCTATCACTTGCCACTAAAGAGAACAGATCAATGTTCCTCCACTCCCCCTCATGAGGAAGCTGTAGATTGCAATGAGGTCTCCCCTCAGCCTCCTTTTTTCCAGGCTGAACAAACCAAGTGACCTCAGCCACCCCTCATACATCTTTCCCTCTAAGCCCTTCACTATCTTTGTAGCCCTTCTCCGGACACTCTCCAACAGTTTCATGTCCTTTTGTGCTGTGATGTCCAGAACTGCACACAGTACTCAAGGTGAGGCCGTACCAGCACAGAGTAGAGAGGGATAATCACTTCCCTCAATGGACTAGCAATGCTGTGCTTGATGCACCCCAGGATACAGTTGGCCCTCCTGGCTGCCAGGGCACACTTCTGGCTCATATTCAGCTTGCCATCAACCAAAACCCCCAGATTCCTCTCTGCAGGGCTGCTCTCCACTGTCTTATCACTCAGTCTGTATGTATAGCCAGGGTTGCCCATCCCATGTGCAGGACCTGGCACTTGCTCTTGTTAAACTTCATACGGTTGGTGATTGCCCAGCTCTCCGATCTGTCCATACCTCTCTGCAAGGCCTTTCCACCATCAACAGAGTCAACAATTCCTCCAAGTTTAGTGTCATCAGCAAATTTGCTCAAATCACCTTCTAGTCCTACATCCACATCATTTATAAAAACATTGAAGAGAACTGGCCCTAAAATGGAACCTTGGGGGACCTTGGGAGCCCTTGGCTGCCTCGAGTGGCCTTCATGCCAGAAAAACAAACAAACAAACAAACAAACAAACACACACACACACAAAAAAAAAAACTGTCCACCCCGATCCCCCAATCCCCCTCTCCACTGCAGAAAGTGTCTGCCCCAGAGCCGATCACCTTGGTGAGAAGAAACCCAGCTCTCTCAGACTGTCTTCACAGGAGAAGTGCTCCAACCCTCTGATCATCTTGGCCCTTCTCTGACCTTGTAATAGGTCCATGTCCTTATTGCATTGGAGGCCCCAAAGCTGAACACAGTACTCCAGGTGGGGTCTCATGAGAGCAGAGTACAGGGGGAGAATCACCTCCCTTGACCTGCTGGCCATGTTTCTTTTGATGCATCCCAGGATGCAGTCAGCTTTCTGGGCTGCAAGCACACATTGCCAGCTCATGCTGAGCTTCTCATCAACCAACACCCCAAGGTCCTCCTCAAGGTTGCTCTGAATTCATGCTCTGCCCAGCCTGTATTTGTGCTTAACATGGTCTTGGCCCAGATGCAGCACTTTGCACTTGTCCTTGCTGAAATTCATGATATTCACACAGGCCCATCTGTCAAGCCTGTCCTGGTCCCTCTGGTTGGCATCCCTTCCCTCCAGAGTGTTGACCACACCACTCAGTTTGGTGTCATCATGGGGGGTAGGGGGGGGGGGGTAATCCCGCTGTCCTGCCGTCATGTCACTGACAAAGGTGTTAAACACTGACAAAGGTGTTAAACAGCACTGGTTTCAGTACTGACCCTTGTGGATATAAATTATTTTAAATGCTATCAAAAACAGTTCTCTTTTGGGCATTTCCTTCTCTCTTTTAACTGCATGGCATAACCAGTGTAGTGGCTTCAGACAGATCTCTTTCCCTTTTCTCTCTCAAAGCTCGCTTTGTTTCCTCAGTTATTATGGGAAATTACTGCCAGTTACTCTGTTGTGCAATAAGAGAGCCTAGAGTAGCTCCATTTTATATGACAACATAATCTAATAGTTGCGTGCTAAATGCACCATTTTTAAAATGCTTCACAGATTAAATCCTTTAGGGAGCACAGATATTTCTCCAGATAATTTATGAAAAACAACAGAGCTTAGGCAACTGGCTACTCAGAATGGAGTAGGTTTTGACATGGGGAGAGGTAAAATTCTAGGAATATGTGTATGTGGAACTTAGTGATATCCTGAAATTTGAGTATCAGGTGAGCACATATATTTTGGGGAAAGAATGGATAAATCTTTGGACAGCTTTTATAAATTAAAATTTAAAATCTTACATTTCTCATTAAAAATAATGATGGAAAATTCAGTGTAATATCAATAAAAAAAAATCTTGATTATGTAGTATTCAGAATTTACTTTTACAGTACAGCCAATCCTGCTGGAATCAGAAAACATTAGAAATAAGTTTTTAGAGTGAGAGGTTTCATATGATTTACAGAGAGATTTCTCAAGCAAAATGTATAAATACAGCACAAACATAAAAAATCAGTATGCCTTCCTGGCACAACCTATTACTAATACAGCTGGCTATCTGCAGGCTCATTCTAGTGAAGAAAGTAGGAAGCTTTACTTCCTTACAAAGTAGAATATATGAATGTGTAGTTATTATCATAAAACAGGAATGATACCCTTGAATGAAGAAGAGGCATTCAGTAACAAAAGAGTAATAATATAGCAATCATATCATCATCAAATGTTAACTGCTTGATTGTGATGGATTAAACAATTGTAACATTTTATTACTCCATATCTGTCCTGCAGTAACATTACAGCAGCAATCATGTCTTTTTTTTTTTTTTTTCTTTTTTTTTTTTCCTGTAAATTTGGCACCTGCTGACTTAAAGTCATTTATAGGATGTTAAGTTTGTTTCTTAATACAGGTGCTAAGTTACCATTAACACACTTAATGACCGCAAGGAATATGAAATTGGATCAATTAAAAGAGGGGGTTAGACATCCCACAGTTTCTAATCACCTGTGGACAACCACTAATGAATTGGAGCTCTTGCGAGTATCTGTTCTGAAAATCAAATCTGCTAGACAGCTAATCAATTGAGATAGATATCAGTTGAGCTTGTGCTCTGCTGGATTCCACTGCATCACTGTTACTTAAAGAAAAAGAGGCCAAGTGAAAAAGTTGTGGAGGTGAAGAGGAATTTTAAAGGAGCTTATCTGCTGTAATATAGAGTAAATCATTAGGCTTAGTGTCATTCCTGAAATGCCCTGAATGTTCTAATAGGACAACTTTTTACACTTTGTTCTTGTTGTTCTTATTTATCCAAAAATAACAACAAAGGTCCACAAGCAAGCAAGATCTATTCCATTGCTCTCAGATCTTGGACATGAATAGTGCCATGAAATAGCTGTGGGCTAAACATCTTTCCTGGCATAAACAAAATAAACAATATTTTTTTGCTTCCAAAATATCTACTATTCCATACTGCCAGATGCATGAAACTTTGCTAATGCCAGGACTACAGCAATGATTTTCTTCTTATTTCTGGACTTACTCATATATCTAAAATTGGAGTATCTCCTGATTTAAGGAAAATAAGATGAAAATTACGTGCACCTTACAAACCTCCAAAGCCCTTTGAGGTTAAAAAAATATATTTGTGCTTTAGCTTGAACTGTGCTCTAATAATGAATGCTAATAGTGAATGCTAATCAAGTTGTGCTTTTAAGATTTGCTATTCATATATTAGTATATCTACGAGCCTAAAAATAGGTGTTTTCCAGTATGTTAGTATGTTGCATCTGTGAAACCATACTTTTTTTTTTTTTTTTTTTCAGAAGTGTGTATTTTAGCAATGATATAAGCACAGACAACTAGAAAGTAGTGACTGGATGTGTGATCAGTCTAAACTCTCATTATATGATGCTAGTTTCCACACAGGACTATGGTTCTATCCACATTCAGTTTATTCTTTCTATCGGTATATATGAAATACAGAAAAAAAAAAAAAAAAAAAAAATCCTTTGAAGAAGAAAAGATGGCAGATTAACTGGCTATGAAGACTATGAAGAGGTATTATCCCCAGACCATTCTACATAAAAAGCCTTCCAATCTCTGTGAAGGTTTGCCTCTTCAAATCCCTGTTCTTGGAAGACTGAATAGCACCAAAAATTACTTGGTGAAGGGAAGCTCAAGAGTACATAAATGAATTATCCCAAAAAGAACGTATGACTTTGCTTCTCAACCAAGAGAGTGCTACTCAGGAAAAAGTGGGAATAAAACTCCAGATGAAAGATTTTCAAATTTGAAAGATAAAGATATTTCTCAAACATCTTATAGAAGCTGCCTGCTATCTAACATAATGTATCTTTAGACTTTCAACAGTGAAATTTCTGCTTGATCAAGAATGCAACAAATATTTAATCATTTAAATTATTAAATAATTAAATTTACACCCTTTTGACGTAACACAAATTACATAAATAATTGAAGTTTTTGAATAAGTTTCTGCCTAAAATACAATAGTTTCTTCCCTTATTGCTGATATTGAAGACACAGACATTGTTTTTCTGAGATGTCTGACTGGGAGCAGAACAACACTTAGATGTTACAGCTACCAGTCATTGTAATTATTAAATTTCAAAAATCTGGAATTGAGGAAATAATTATTTTAATTTCCTCAATATCTGAGTTCAGATCACACCTGACAATTATAAGAATTAGTTATTTATATCTGCATTGTGAAAGGTTGCTTACTGACATTTGTGATATTTGAGTCAATAGATATATATCCAGCATATACATGTACCAAAGGTATATTTTTATAAATTATTTAT
>CM021697.1:162420710-162431359 GCA_011074415.1 Stictonetta naevosa
TATTTTTAAATTTAACTCTGATCAGACAAGTAAAATTAATCTCATTAGAATGCTTGTATTTCTCACCTTGAACACAGAGTTAAACCGTTTAAAAAAAAAATACAAATATTAAAACAGCAGGATAGTTTATAGATCTTTGTTACAAGTATACATATGTCTGAAAGAGGGTTTTATTCCCTTGGATAGACAGTTAATACTTTCAGACTTTTGGCTGGTATCAGCCATGAAGGAGGAGTGATCTTGTTCTTCAAATGCCATGATGAATTCAGTGTTTCTGAACAGAGTGGATTCATCAGGGGCAAGTCATGTTTGATCAAGCTGATATCCTTCTATGATGAGATGACTGGCTGGGTAGATGAAGGGAGAGTGGTGGATGTGGTCTACCTTGGCTTCAGCAAGGCTTTTGACACTGTCTCCCATAACATCTTCATAAACAAGCTCAAGAAGTGAGGCCTAGATGAGTGGACAGTGAGATGGATTGGCATCTGGCTGGACAACAGGGTTCAGAGGGTTTTGCTTCGTGGTGTGGAATCTAGTTGGAGGCCTGTAGCAAGCGGTGTCCTCCAGGGGTCAGTAGTGGGTCCAGTGCTGTTCAATTTATTCATGAATGACCTGGACAATGGAACGGAGTGCACCCTCAACAATTTTGCTGATGACATAAAGCTCGGGGGAGTGACTGATACCCCAGAGGGCTGTACTGCCATTCAGAGGAGCCTCGACAGGCTGGAGGGTTGGACTGAGAGGAACCTCATGAAGTTCAAAAAAGGTAAGTGCAGGGTCCTGAACCTAGGGATAAATAACCCCAAGCACCAGTAGAGGCTGAGGGATGACCTGCTGGAAAGCAGCTCTGCAGAGGATGTGGGAGTCCTGGTGGACAGCAGGCTGACCAGGAGTCAGCAATGTGCCATTGTGGCCAAGAAGGCCAACAAGAAGGACCAAGGTCCTGGGCTGCATTTGGAAGTGTTGCCAGCAGGTCAGGGGAGGTGATTCTCCCCCTCTGCTCAGCCCTGGTGAGGCCTCACCTGGAATATTGTGTCCAGTTCTGGGCTCCCCAGTACAAGAGGGACATAGAACTACTGGAGTGAATTCACAGGAGGACTACAAAGATGACTAGAGGACTGGAGCACCTGTTGTAAAAGAACAGGCTGAAAGAACTGGACCTGAGTAACCTGGAAAAGAGAAGACTGAGGGGAGACCTTGTCAATGTATATAAATATATGTCTTGGTTTCAGCTAGGATGGAATTAATTTTCCTCCTAGTAGCTGGTAGGGTGCTATGTTTTGGATTTAAGATGAGAATAATGTTGATAACACACTGATGTTTTAATTGTTGTAGAGCAGTGCTTACACCAAACCAAGGACTTTTCAGCTTCTCACTCTGTCCTGCCAGCGGGCAGGCTGGGGGTGCAGCAGGAGCTGGGAGGAGACAGACCCAGGACAGCTGACCCAAACTGGCCAAAGGGGTATTCCATACCATCTGATGTCATGCTAAACAATATATAGGGGTGGTTAGCTGGGGTGTAGGGGGCTGGCTGCCTCGGGATAGGCTGTGCATCGGTCAGCGGTTGGTGAGCAATTGTATTGTGCATCATTTGTTTCATACACATTATTATTAGTAGTACTATTATTATTATTTTCTGTCTTAATAAACTGTGTATATCTCAACCCACAGGCTTCATTTTCCTGTTTCTCTCCCTCATCCCAGAAGGGGTGGGGGAGTGTGAGTGAACGGCTGTGTGGTGCTTAGCTGCCAGCTGAGTTAAACCACAACAATATCTGAGGGGAGAGTGTTGAGAGGATGGAGCTAGTCTCTTTTCAGTTGTGCTCAGCAACACAAGAGAGGCAGTGGGCACAAACAAGCACAGGAGGTTCCAGCTCAATATGAGGGGGCACTTTACTGTGAGGGTGACAGTGCACTAGAACAGGTTTCCCAGAGAGATTGTGGAGTCTCCTTCTCTGGAGATATTCCAGACCGGTCTGGATGCCATCCTGCATAACATACTCTAGGTGATCCAGGAGGGGGGTTGGACTAGATGATCCTCAGAGGTCCCTTCCAACCTCGTCCATTCTGTAATTCTGTTCTGTGATTTTTATCAACATACATAGCCTACATTTATTACTGAAATTGATTTATATATTTTTTTTTCTTTAATTTTCTACAAGAATGACAGACAGGAGCCTTACTCTAGTAGTAAAAAATAAACAATCAAACAAAAAGTGGTGTTTTAGTGTTTTTATGTCTTTATTATAAGTGATTTCACTAAATATGAGCTGGTTAGGCATGTTATCCATGTAAGATCAATGGCAAAGTGTGTATGTTATATTGACATAATACAATGTATATATGTTCATACTAATACCTTTACTAGGCAAAAAGGTGATGGTGGGGAATATCATCCTATTTCCGGAATAATATTTCTTCTATTTCCAGTTTCCTAGCTAAGGATTAGCAATCATTCACTTTGAAAGTTTTTTGTCTTTTTTTTACAGGAAGTCATCCAAAGTCTAATCACATTTTTCTGGTACTTTTTTCAGCATTTGTTTAACCTAATTAGTGTTCACAGCTAATGCAACTGCTATTGGTGATAGTGAGCTGAAATAACCTGCATAAATTCCTGCAGCCCAGTTTTGTCAATGTCTAGTTAAATCCATCTCAGTGGCAAGCCCTACCGAAATGTCATTGTTGCCTTCCATTTCAGTCTGTCCATCCTTTCTAAACTCCTGTTCTGACAAGATTTTCCTCATATCATACCTAGATACAGGATAAGAGAGATATGAAGAGAAAATAGAAAAATATTATTTTAAAACAGAGTTATTGAAGGGGAGAGAGGGTCATACCTGGTAAGATAAACAAATACTAATTCCTTATTATTTTCTTCACCTCCATTTAGAGAACTGAGCATGCGTACTTTAGTCATACACTGAAGCAGCTGTTTTCACTTGGTTTGTTCAGCCTAGAGAAGAGGAGACTGAGGGGAGACCTTGTGGTGGCCTACAGCATCCTCACAAAGGGGACTGGAGGGACAGGTGCTGATCTCTTCTCTCTGGTGACACTGACAGGACCCAAGGAAATGACATGGAGCTGTGACAGGGGAGGGACAGGCTGGATGTTACAGAAAGGTTTATCACTGATACAGTGGTAGGGCACTGCTACAGGCTCTCAAGTGAAGTGGTCATAACTCAAAATCTGCTGGAGTTCAAGAAACACATTGACAGTGCTCTCAGACACATGGTTTGTTTTTTGGGTGGTGCTGTGTGGACCTATGAGTTGGACTTAATGATCCTTGTGAGTAACTCAGGATATTACATGATTCTATGATACTAAAAGTAGAATTGGTATCATCTCAATATCTCCTTCCAGAATGTTTGAAGGTCACAAACAAGATAATGAACAAGAAATGCCTAAAAAGGTCAGACTGAAAAACTGTCATTAGAAACCACAGTATCAACATTACAATACTCGTGCCTAAGGCTTTTCCTCTTAAGCATTAAATACCATGAAAAATATACATATATATATACATATGGTATCCAAAAATATTGTAAATATTAAATCATGGTTACGGAGAACAAAGGGTATCCAAGAAGAAGTTTGAACTCTTATACAGGCAGTAAAATGTCAATCTACATTGTGCAATAGTAATTAACTGTGGTTAGTGATACTCCAAAGAAATGCAATTAGTTTCTGATGTATTCTGTACTTTAAAATACATATGTTAATGTATCTATTGATTGTTTATATTGAAGAGTAATACCTTGTTTTCTTTTTTGAAGTTACACAAACTAATCTCCAGTTCTTAGAAAAAAAAAATGTCAATATTCATAACAGATGAAAGTACAGTATAAGTTAGAGGCTACAAGGAACCACAGTACCTGGAGTGGGAATTTGGCAGAATGTAGACATAACAGGCTAAACTTGTTAGTTCATGAGTATCTGTCACTTTAGTGCAAAGTCACCTAATCTGTATTTGTACTTTATTTTTTAGCATTGTTAGTCATCCCACTCTTAGAGCTAGCTCTCTGTATATATCACAAACAGATTTACAAGTACAAATAGGTCAAAGCCTAATGCCACTCAGAACTTACAAATTACATAGCAACGATGGACCAAAAGAAAACGATTTCAATGACTGTTATAGCCATAAGCTAGGGCATTTTCCCAGTGAGCAAATTTAATACAGGTTAAATTTTATCTCAGATGATTTAAAATCCGCATTGCCTCTTTGTCTTTTTTCACCAAAAACATGTACTCCAATGGGAAAAAATGATAAGACTTATCTCTCTTACTGAAATACATAAAATATGTAAAGAGTAAATACATTATGGAGACAGAGAAAAAAGCTCTTGTTTTTTCATGGTCACGGTTCCCACTTAAGATGAGAGTTCAGACTCAGGTCTGATCCTTGATAACTTTAGAAAGGTCATGACTTTAAAATGGTTACAATTTACCAACAGACCTTTGAACAGTAATCAGAATTTCAAGTTTTTAACAACATCCTAATAGAAGAGTGATTTTTTTAATGTTGTTATTATTATTATTATTACTATTATTATTATTATTATTATTAAGAGTATTGCTGTTAATTCATTGTAAGCAGCAGTCTTGTTGGCAGCAATTTAGGAAGCGATGTACCTCTGCCCCCATCTCAGGTACCTGTCTGTCCTTGTATTCTGCATAGGAGTTTAAGCACTTAAACCAGAGATGTGCATTCAACTGCAGAATAAGGTTAGACACTTCATAATCCAGTTTTCAGAATTCTTACATCCTTGTTAGATAAAGGCATTAATATTTACTAGAAAACACACATAAAATCTAAATATATAATCTAAATATAGATTTAGATTTATTAATAAGTATAAATAATAGATAGTAACTTATTAAAAAAAAAAATCTAGCTTACTACTAGTACAATTTCCTTGTAATAAATATTATAGTTTGCAATAACATTCATGATAAATTCTTTTTAAGTATTTTTAAATAGCCTCCATTAATTTTCTATAACAGGAAAACAGGAAAATATATGGACATTTTTGAAACTACACAAACTTTGTCCTCCAATTTAGTAACAGGTTTATAAAATGCAAAATATAATTACATACACCTGGCTGAAAATGAAACTGATCAGGATAAGTTGGATGACACCAAAATAAAACATTTAAGCTATTTCAGATTCTGGACTCTTCTGTCTGTATATTCACCATGTGAAGTGTTGCACTTGCAAAGTAACTCTGCCAGCTCTAGCTTTGCATATTACCAATAACATTGATAAAGCAGTCCTTAACTATTACAGACTGAAAGAAATTCATTTTACTTTGAGGCATATCTGCTGGTAATTCAATCTTATTCAGTATGAAAAATTTTTTGCTATATTCCTGAACAGGACATCTCTACCTATATAAACGTAATCAGATTAATTGAAACATCTGTCTGATACAACAATTGATTACAATTAGAAATCAGAACCTTGCAGAAGTCTCCATCACACACCAGTGGATGGAAGTTTGTGAAGGAATATCTAACGACCCATCAAGGAAGTAGGAATTTGTAAAGGCTAAGATAGATGGCTGGGTATGGAAGGCTGAAAGGGGGATTTATATTTAAATGATATTGTCATTAAATTTTTCTTTTTGAACGTTATCATGTACATTCAACATTGTACTAAACTACAAAACAAACTGTTGTGGTTATACTCGGGTGGGCAGCCGACCTCTACTACAGACTCTCTCTCACTCCACTGATTTGGTGGAAAACAGACTCCACAACTGTAAAATAGGTATGTTTATTCAGTGCTGAGCAGCACGGGGGTAGTCTCACAAAAAACATGCACACACAACACGGCAACTTGCCGTGGTTATATGCAGTAAAGAGTTACATATGCATGAAGTTTCACAATGCAACTATACATACGCATAACCTGTCCCCGCTTCATATTAAAATTCGTTCAAGAAGTCATTTCCATAATTTCCTCCCATCTGTGCTTGCGCAGTGTCTCCTGGTGGTGGTCACTGGGGGTCGTGAGGATGCAGGTTGATGACTCTTCCTCATCACCGCTAGTTAACTTCTTGTCTTTGTGCAGACTCAGTTTCTCTTAGACTCTTGTTCATCCGCAGGACCAGTTTCTGACAGTTTCTTAAAAAAGGCTCACACTCTTATCAAGAGACTAACCTTGGTAACAGGCCCAAAGCTTCTTGTTTTAAAGACACTAAGTAGCATCCACTAGTTTAATACTGCCAGTGCTCTATCTCTACTTGATAAGATTCTCCTAACTCACCTCTTCTCAAAGGAAGAGGAAGAGAAAATATGATGCAAAGGGATCAAAGGGTTGAGATAAGAATGGTGAGATTCCTCAAGAATTATTGTGATGGGCAAAACACACCCAGAGTAGGGAGATAGTAAGATTTATTGCCTATTACTAACAAGCTAGAGAAATGAGAAACAAAGGAAAGAAACCACAAATGCCTTCCTCCCACCTGCCCTTTTCCACCTTCTTCCCCCAAGCAGCTCAGGGAAAGGGGGGAATGGGGACTGCAGTCAGTCTATAGCACTTTGTCTCTGCTGCTCCTTCTCTGTCACTCTCTGCCCCTGCTCCATGTGGGGTCCCTCCCATGGGATGCAGTCATTCCCAAACTAATCCTAAGTGAGCTTCCCACAGGTAGCAGCTCTTCAAGAACTGCTCCAGATATGGGTCCGTACCATGGGGACCATCCATCAGGAGCACACTGCTACAGCCTAGGTCCCCCACAGGCAGCAGCTCCTGCCAGGTCACCTGTTCCTGCGTGGGCTCCTCTCCACAGGCTACAGCTCAGGCCCGGGGTCTGCTCCTGCAGGGGTCCTCCACAGGCCACAGCCTCCTCCAGGCCACATCCACCTCCTCCAACATTGTCTCCTCCACTGGCTGCAACGTGAAGGTCTGCTCCATGTGGGACCCATGGGCTGCAAGGGGACATCCTGCTTCACCATCGTCCTCACCACAGGCCTCAGGGGAACTTCAGCTCTGGTGCCTGGAGCAGTTCTCCCCTCCTTCTTCACTGACCTTGGCACCTGCAAGGTTGTTTCTCACTCCTCTCTCTCTCCCAGCTGATGTTCTCCCCCAGGTATTTGGTATTATTTTATTATTATTATTATTATTTTTTACTTTCTTAAATATGCTCTCACAGAGGCACAAACAGCATTGCTTATTGGCTCAGCTCTGGCCAGTGCCTCATCTAACATGGGGCAACTTCTGGATTTTTCTCGCAGAAGCTACTCCTATGCCCCTCCCCCCCCACTCCCCCAAACCTTGTCACTACACAAACAAACAAAAATAAGCAGGCAAACAACAATTTTGTAGCAAGGTAGGTAAAAACAATTGGAATTAGAAAAGCTCATCTTTTCTAAATACATTTTAGTTTGTTACCCAGCTTCAGAGAAATCTACAATCTAGCACAAAAATAATAATTTAAAAAAAAAAAAAGAAAAAAAAGTCCAGTTTCACCTTTCACTGCCCTCTAAGAAATCTAGAAACTTCTATCTGGTTTGCTTTTTGTATCCACCTTTCATTTCTTCTAAGTTTTCTCTCATCTGATTCACTCCCTGACTTTGACATGCCCAAGAGTACTTGGCTGAGGCATTAGCAAAGTGGAAAGTTAACACCACTTTCCTTTCCCTAGGAGAGATTTAATCTGAGAATGGTTATAGAATTTAGTAGGTCTCATAGTCACACATTTTGTGACTGTGAAGGATCACTGTCATTATCTGTTCTGCTTTCTTGTACAATCAAGCCCATTGGAATTTCACCTACAAATTTCTCCATCAAGTTCATAGCTTTGTCCTGAGACATAGAAGGTTTCAGCAAAAAAACCATGCTTTGGTTAAAGACTTCAAATGCCAGGGAATTCTGCACATCCAAGAACAAATATTTTAATGATTAATACACAGATATTAAAAAATTGCCTGTTAGGTTTTCTCTGCATGTGTCTAGTTTTACCTCCTACTCACTGGATCTTAGAAATCTTTTGCTTATTTTGTTGAAAAATGTCTATCTTCGATTTTTATTTTATTTTATTTTTATTTTTTTTCACATTAGGTACCAATGGAGTGTAAACAGCCTGTATTTTAAGAGTTAAATAAGTATATTAGATTCATTCTTTTGCTCCAAATCAGTCTCTCTCTCTTTCTCTCTTTTTTTTTTTTCTTTTGTGTCTGTTTCTTCAAATATTTCCTTCTATTTTTTTGAGATATCTTTTATTAATTATTCCCTAGAATGGTGCAGTCTATCCAAGTAATCAGTACATTTTTGACACAGTTTCTTCTTTTCAGTTGCTGATAACTTTGGAGCTATTAAAATGATTAGTTTTCTTATTAATTTCCATAGGTTTATCACAAAATTGTCTTTCTTGGTATAGGAATATACCACTCAAAGTTCCATGTATACATTTTAAAAGAAATGACTTTCAACAGCTGACAAACATACTAAAAGAAAGACAAAAAGAGTGCAGAAAATAAAATTCCAATATGAACAGAAACATAAAACCAGCAATAAAATTAACAATAACAATAATATGACAATAAATAAATAAATCTTTCTGAAAATATTTGAAAAATAATTTAAATGTTAGGAATGCACATAATTTCAACACTTATATAGTGCTATGTAACTGCTCACACACACATATGTAAATATGTACAGACATAGTTACATATCAGAGAATCACAGAATGTCTGAGTTGGAAGGGATGCACGAGTTCTGAGTATTTAGAAGAATGAAGATTCATCACACTTTTTCAGTAATGTGTTCCAGATTTTGACATCTCTTATTGTGATTTTTTTCCTAATATGTATCTTGCTGCAGCTTTGTCCACTGTTTCCTGTTCTTTTGCCATACAGCTGTGAAGACTGATTCTATTTTTTTTTCAGTAATAGCTTTTCAAGCAATTTAGGACTCCAGTTGGATCCCCCATTAGTCTTCTCTTCTGTCCTCATATGTCATATGCTTCAGGATCCTAATTGTCTTGGTGTATCTGTATTGGATTCACTGCTCTGGATATGTTCTCACAGATGCCAAATAGAGAAAAGTAATCACCTCCTGGAGTTACTGGCAACACTCTAATACATACCAGTGTGTCCTTGGTTGTCTTTGCTATATCAATACACTGTTTCCTCATGTCCAACTTATTGCCTATCACAACCTGCAACACTGCTTTCTAGAAAGGTGGTGCCCAGATTGTACTGTATCATATCACTCGTGAGGGGGAGTGGAGAGGTGGGTGACCTTTTCTCCACAAACACCAGTGATAGGACCTGCAGGAACGCGGTTAAGCTGAGGCAGGGGAAGTTTAGACTAGACATCAGGAGGAGGTTCTTCACTGAGAGGGTGGTTGCACACTGGAACAGGCTCCCCAGGGAAGTAATCACTGCACCAAGCCTGTCTGAATTTAAGAAGAGATTGGACTGTGCACTTAGTCACATGGTCTAAACTTTTGGGTAGACCTGTGAGGTATGAGGAGTTGGACTTGATGGTCCTTATGGGTCCCTTCCAACTTGAGATATTCTATGATTCCATGATTCTATGATTCTATGATTCTATCTATGAGTGATTGTCACATCCTGGAGTAGTTGAGATAACCCATTAGATTGACAGATATCACAGAATCACAGAATCACCGAACTATCTAGGCTGGAAGAGACCTCCAAGATCACCGAGTCCAACCTCTGACCTAACACTAACAAGTCCTCCACTAAACCATATCCCTAAGCTCTACATCTAAACATCTTTTAAAGACCTCCAGGGATGGTGACTCAACCACTTCCCTGGGCAGCCTATTCCAATGCTTAACAACCCTTTCGGTAAAGAAGTTCTTCCTAACATCCAACCTAAACCTCCCCTGGCACAACTTTAGCCCATTCCTCCTTGTCCTATCACCAGGCACGTGGGAGAGTAGACCAGTACCCACCTCGCTACAGCCTCATTTAAGGTACCTGTAGAGTGCGATAAGGTCGCCCCTGAAACTCCTCTTCTCCAGGCTAAATAGTCCCAGCTCCCTCAGCCGCTCCTCATAAGACTTGTTCTCCAGACCCTTTGCCAGCTTCGTAGCCCTTCTCTGGACTCGCTCGAGCGCCTCAACGATTCTCGTAGCTAGGGACCCAAAACTGAACACAGTACTCGAGGTGCGGCCTCACCAGAGCTGAGTAGAGGGGGACAATCACTTCCCCAGCCCTGCAGCATCTGCTGTTTCTTATACAAGCCAGGGTGCTGTTGGCCTTCTTGGCTACCTGAACATATGTCACAAGAACTTCTGAAACCTATGTATAATTCAGCACCAGTAAACTGGGAACACACTGGGGTCCTTTTGCCATCCAGACACTTATATCTAAGCAACTGAAGTGAGCCACTTAACTAAAGTAGTCTACATGCATACATTGACATGTGAGCTGTCTGTTCTGTCATCATAGTCTGTGGGGACCTGGAACTTCTTTCACTTGCCACACACAGATGTTTACTATGGGATGAGGCCTTCACTGATGTCCAAGAAGTCTGTATAAATCATAGAATCGTAGGATGTCTGAGTTGGAAGGGACCCACAAGAATCATCAAGCCCAACTCCTGGGTCCCCAAATGACCACATAGATAGATAGATAGATAGATAGATAGATAGATAGATAGATAGATA
>CM021697.1:162440013-162513722 GCA_011074415.1 Stictonetta naevosa
CCTCAAAACCACATGATAACCTCCAGCAGCAGCTTGTTGTTTTTCTTTGGTTGGTTGTTTTTTTTTTTTTTTTTTTTTTTGGGGGGGGGGGTAGGGGCTGATTTTTTTTTTTATTATTATTATTTTATTGCTTTTGTGTTTGTTTAATTCCTATAGAAAAAAAAAAATAAAGAAAGATTGATCTAAGTATTTTATATAGCAATGGCAGTGGTATTGGAGAGGCCAAATTATGAAATCATGAGCTGTTAGCTAAAATACTTTCCTGGAAGGTGGAACTGGATGGCATAAATCTTTTCTTTGAATCTGCAAAAGTACAGTTATGAATTTCAGAAAACTGGCAGGTGACTGTTCCACTAATGTATGGCATGTTTTTAAGTCAGTGATGAAAAATCTTTCCTTTCTTGTCCTTTTCTACTGTGTATATTTTAAGACAGCAGATGATATTTTTCTCATCCTACTTTAACTACAATTAAAATCTTTAGTTTACACTAGTTCTACATTCAATAGAAACAAAGCAGCCATTTGCAGATGTGAGCAACTGTCCTGTATCTCTGAGCATCTATTTTTAAAGTAATTCTTTTAGACTAGGCTGTTCAGTTTAACAAGACAGGAGTCAGATGGCAACTTAAGCCTGAAGTTTTATTTTTAATTCTTAATTTCAGGAATGAAAAAGTTTTTTTTTTTTTTTTTTTTTTTTTCCTGATTCAGTCCAAACCAGTATTAATTTTATTAATTATTGTAGTTAAAATACAATATTATGTGGATATCAAGAGAGTGATCAAGTGATAGATGACTGGTATAAATGGCCTCATGATGATGGCAGTACTAATAGATAATCTTTCTCTCCCAAAGTCTTTCAAATTCTTTGATGCATAAGAATGTGTTGCTAGATAGTGCACACTCTAGGACAGTGAGACAGCTGGCAGCTCATAACTTTTTAAAGGTCTGATCAAAACTTCTTTTTCTCTGCAGTATTACCACAGTGTTTTAGCCATACCAGCAACTTGGAGTGTGACTATTTGGCACTGGCTGCCAGTACGAGAAATTGTTACATCTATTGGCACATGCTGCAGTCTAACTTGCTCTAAATCCTGGTGTACAATAAAAATGTGCAGTTTAAAAAATCACATAGGAACAAATTATGTATTTAGGCAAAAGAAGAAAAGCATTCTATCTTGCAGGTATAGTGAGACAGAAACTTAGAACAGTTTGTATGAATTACAAGTAAAGCTGATGCATAATTTTGTTCTACAGGGAGACATTCACGTCAGTACCTGAACAAATGAAATTGCTACAAAACTATGGTGATGCTGTGATGCTGTTTAGACCACTCAATTTACATGTGTGGTAGGGTTATTAAAAAAAAAAAAAAGGAAAAAGAAAAATTAAATCTCTGTGAAAATTTTCTGGCTTATCTGTTAAGAATAAATAAATAAATAAATAAATCTCTCTATTTATCTCTCTTTTTTTTTTTTTTTTTTTTTTTTCCTTATACAGAGGAAAAAATTTTGTTAATTTTGCTACGAGTCCAGACTTCTTCAGACTGCAAAACTTCAAACCTTTCAGACACAGATATCTTAGAAATACAGGGTACAAAACATGCTTATTGGCACTTTTCTACTTTCAAAAGATTTCTATGATAAAACCATTACTAGTTAATTTTGGTTTCAAGAAGTGACCTAATGCTTCAGGAATAAAAGAAGCACTATCTTATTATGTTTGGCAGTCCACTACAATTCTCTATTCCCATTTAATTTACAGTTTATTTAAATGCAAGGATAGTGTACAAGGGCTACAGAATGCATGTTATTAATCATAGAACGGCAGTTCTTTTGGTCCTCAGGAGGTCTGTTTGAGTAATCTGTATCACCTCCAGTAAATGGTCATAAGGACAAAATGGAATAAGCCATGACACTGAAAGAGTAATTTATGGTGATAATGCTAAATAAAAGAGGGACAAGAAATGGTGTTTTGTTTTGTTTTGTTTATCTGAGTCCTAGCAGCATCTGAAGTCTCATCTGTCATTAGAATCAGGTAATTCTAGAACAACTTTATTTGAAACATCCAAACAACATTGGAGAAGATGTTAATGATTGTATTGAGTGTAGGTGGCAAAGGTTTGGTAGGAGGGAAGGGATTGCACAGGTGGACTCTGTCAGGAAAAGCCAGGTGCTTCTCTGTGTTGGATATAGATGGATCCAATGGACCCACCACAGGGCACTACTGAGCAGTTCAACCAAGCTGATGGTACTTTTGGGAAAATGCATTTAAGACAGAGTAGAAACACAGTGAAGGAAAAATGTGAGAAACAAACTTTCAGACATCAAGGAGAGAAATGAAGGAGAGAAAAGAAGGTCCACAGGCACCAGAGCAGAGATTTCCCTGTAGCCCATGGAGAGGACTCATTTAGAGCAGACATCCACAATGTAACCTACGGAGCAGGTGTATATGCTTTAAAGAACTGCACCTCATGAAAGACCCATGTTGGAACAATCTTATCCTAAACAATCTTATCCTGACTGCAGCCCAGGGAAGAATTGATTGCTGGAGTAAGGGAAAATTACTGAGGAGGAAGGAGCAGAAGCAAAGAGGAACTGTTGCCACAACATACCATTCATTTCCCATCTCCCCTGCACCATTCATCATGGAGGGGCAGAGGAGTCAAGAATTAAGGACTGAAGTTGAGCCTGGGAAGAAAAGCGTGAGGGAAGGTGTCTTAGTTATTGTCTTTGTGTTTCACCACCTTACTCTATTTTTAATTAACAATAATATTCCCCAAATCAGTATCTGTTTTGACTGTGACAGTAATTGGTAAATTATCTCCTTGTCCTCTCAACCTATGAGCCTTTTTACTGTTTTTCCCCTTGTCCCATTGAAGCAGAGAAGTAAGAGAGCAGCTGGGTGAACATCTGGCAGCCAGCTAACATTACTTGCAACAGTGATAAATTAGGGTGGTCAAATCGATAGTCAAGTACATAAAGTCACACATTGTCCTTCTGTTACTTCAAAGTGATGGTATACCCAAGGATAGAAGGTATAAGGAAAAGTGCAAGTCTCTTTCCTATGGTCTGAAGAGAAAGAGCTTTTAGTGTAACCTCAAAGATGGACTGTGGAAAATAAAATATTTTACTGATGTATTCTGTAAAAAGTAACATCTATTCTTTGTCAATTCAGAAAATCTTATGGTTATTTAATCAGACCTCTAATATAACATGGGCCATAGGTTATTGTTAAGTGATTTCTGTGATAGTCAAGGAGTCCTATCTTGGCTTCTTTTGATTAAGTCTAGTATTAGCTTTTTAGTGTTTGTAGGGTAACTTTTATTTTAGTTAGAAATAAATATTAGCTGGTGAAATTTAAAGGCTTTGGAAATTGACCATTTAATCATCACATATAATAATTCCTTTTTATTATTCTTGCATGATTAGTTTTCTGATGCCACAGAGATATCTGCCTATATGTTGCTAGTGTCCTATTACTCTTTCTCACAGTCCCTTGGTAACGTGACAAATAAAAAAAAAAGCAATGTCTATTGGTATTTCTTTTCCACCAATCAGACATTGGTTCTTGATTTAGTCTGGCATTAAAATGGTAACTATGAAAATGCCAATGCTTACTACATTATTGTGGACCTTGAAATACTAGAGTGGTATTCATCTACTAAAACTCATTATTTATAGTATTTTATCTGTTAGAGTATGTTAACTGTGCATAATAGAGTTTCTAATAGGCCAAATATATATAGTAAATCTTGAAAGGATGAGGAGTGCAGAACTATCACCATTTGAAGAAAAAATGTCAAAACTACTGAATTCACAGAATTTCTTGTCCTGTTAAAATAAAGTATACAAAACTGCAGGATACACAAATCTTCAATTAATAAAAAGACAACATATTGTTCCCATGCCGTTCTAGAATTCCTGATCTCAGCAGATACAGTTTTTTCTAGATTCTGTAAAGAATTTTTATGGGATAACTCAGGAGAATAAATGAATAATGGAATGGAAAACATGATTTCCTTGCTATCTTAGTAGCAGAATTTGAGGAGCCCTGAAAGATAATCTGTACATATATCCATAGAGAAGTCTGTGGGTGGTAAATTCACTGACAGACAGTTATAAATAAAAGTCAGGACCCCTTTAGCTAATTGCTCAGATTGTCTGCTTTTATAGTTGGCATTTTTCAAATGAAAATGAAGTAGTCTTTTCAAGCACAGATTTCTAGGACAACAGAAATATTCAGTGATTTACAAATGTAGTAAAAGTATCTATAACCAGAAATGTTACATATAGAATATTTTTAACTTTCAGGTGCACTGTAAGTCAGAACTAATATAAAAATAGCAGTCTCCATCAGTTTTAAAATTTTAGGTGAATATATAAACTTGAACTAAGTTAACTATGATCACTGTCACTATGCAGTGACACAGAGAAACCAGGTAAATCAAAGTTGTTATATGAAAAGTTAGGATGAAAAGCCTAAATTGTTTCATAGCTTTCCAATGAGTAATCTGCAGTCAGTAATTTAGTGGAACATCATTCCACAAATCCTTTGATGACAGAAATTGTAATTCTTTTAATATCCAATTGGTAAGTGGATCAAAATTATTCCCTCAGTTAGTTGGCCTGATTGTTGAGTGACAGTAGCTATCATTTGATATGCAGCAGGTAGATAAAGCCCCACAGGTACTTCTTTTTCTCTACTGACTATTATCAAATCTTAGATGACAGTCAGATTTCTTAGCCTGCATTGCTGGTTTAAACAGCTGGTTGAGATGAATCCCATGGACATACTGATCCACAGATTCTTGGAAGGCTTTAATAACAATCTAGTTTACAGAAAATGTAATATCTAAAGCATATGATTGTAATTAATAGATTTTTTTTTTTTTCCTAATAAATGGAGAAGAAGTGATTGGGAATATTGAGGTGGGGCATAGGTAGATTAAACATGAGATGCTGACATTCATAGTCCTTAGAATGGGAAAGCTGAAGTGCATTTGGAGGGTGGACTTGAAGAGAAATAAGATTTTGTACGAAAGACTTCCTTGAAGCCGTTTCACCTTGTGAAAGAAAGGTTGGAAGTATTATGAGAAATAAAGCTGGCTAAGCTGCATGATTTTCATCGATCTCTAACAAAAGAACAAAACATTTAGAAAATGAAATTAGTGTTGTTGATTAAAGAATAATCATGGAAAAACAGAACAAAAACAAAATAATTGAAATAAAAGATACTGCTAACTAATATGAACTAGGAATTTTTGTCTGGTCTACATTAATGAGTTGGCCACATGAACAGTATATAAAACTTATAATTTAATGACATGATATAATGTTAGAGTTCACTGTACTGTGAAACTGAGGCAAAGTAAGTATGTCCCATGAAGTTTTCTTGCACTGATGCTAACTTGCACCACGTAATTTATAGCTTGCAAATTCTCTATTGGGCATGGCTGCAGAGAAGTTATAACTCCCAAACTGTGATCAAGAATTGCCAGGGGCTAGTGCTATCTGGAATGTGCCAAAAACCTGCCCAAAGGCAGTTTGCAAGCACAGAGAATTGCTTCCAGTGCCTGAGACTTTTCCTAAGCGTAATTAAATTTACTTGCATAGACATAGCCTGAAGATATGCACTGTAGGCCACAGGGTATGACATGAAGGCATGTAGTGGGGTTGGACAACATATAGCTGACTGCAGTGGTTTTGAAGGACAGTAGAAAGCCAATGAAAACAGCTCTGTTATAGACTTGTTTGAATTACTGAATTTTGCCTCCATATTGCCTCATCCAGTCTGAGATGTAGTAAGCCAAAACATTGCCAAATGATGTGTAAACAAATATCAATATCATCTATAGGTGCCCCGTGTTTTATTTAATTCAGAATCATAGAGATGGCTTCAAAGCTGTGGGGAATATATATATATATATATATATATATATATATATATAAATAAAAACCTGTCAAGCAGTGGCAAGAATAAGCAGAAAAAATGCTGTAAGCACCTCAGTAGCAAGTGGAAGATTAAGATAAGGTGTTTACAGTTTTCTGTTAAACAGGCTTACTCTCAAGTTAGTATTAGTAATAAAACTAATAGGAATAAGTTTTAACAAAAGGTCTTCTATCATCAAGGGGTTAGTGCAATTTGTCAGGAACAATGGTAATTATATATCCGTCATTTTAACTTTGATACCCAGAAGAAATAATGAAAGAAATATTTGGAGGCACTTCTAAGAAAAAAAAAAAAAAAAAAAAGGAAATGAATTATAACCAATATAAATTTATGCAGAAACAGTTTTTATTTATAAAATGATAGAGGAATTATAAATAGAGGAGTAACAAATGTATCAATATCTCCATTTCAGTAGTCTTAATCAAATTGTTAACGTCATTAAAATGCTAGCATAATAGGGGGACATGTAACCAGAAGGTATAGACTTTAAGGCAAGTGAAAAAATCTTTCTACTCTTCTCAGAGCTGTTAAAATTTCAGTAGGAATACTACTTGCAGTTTTGGGCACCATATTTCTAGAAATATTCAGGCAACTGGGAGTAACCGAGAAATATTTAAGAGAATAATTAAATGTCACTTTTTGATCTATGGGATCAAATGAGTAAATTAGTATATGCAATTTAAAAAGATAAACAGGAAGGCTGAAGAGTGAATAACAGAAACCAGATTCATATGCATAAAAAGCATCTGTAAGAGAGAACACAGTATTTTTCCATTCTTTATTCTGAGCAGCATAAACCAAGAAGTAATAAAATTTAATTGAATCAAGGAAAATTGGATAGTAGGTAAAAATAAAATAAAATAAAATAAAATAAATAAAATAAAATAAAAATAAAATAAAACAATATAAATAATAAAATCTAAAACCTGGAATGGATTATTTCAGGGATTTAGGAATCACAGAATCACAGCAGAATGGTTGAAGAATGGCTGAAGTTGGAATAGACCTATGAATATCATCTAGTCCAACCCCCCGTCAAGCACGATTATCTTAATCTTTAGAACTCCTTAACTGAAGGGTAGAGAAACATATGTCAGCAGTGACTACATCTACTTGTTGGACTATAGTTTATCTTTTGGGGTCCTTTCTAAAAAAAAGTGAAATACTTTCATAAAGTGTCAGTTTATACTTCTATGGAACTGCATAAGAATTCAAAGCCTCATTTTGTGGTTCTCAATTTCTTTGTTATCTCTGCTGCTTTTTGACTCATCTGCCTCACCTCTTGTCATGTTGTGACCTCATTTAATTTAATCAAAATATTCTGAGAACCAACCAACCAATAATAATTTTATTTTCCATTACTTCCTCCTTACCTGAAAAGGCTAGTGAACTGAAAGAAATCTTTATAGGCCTCCAAAAAAATCACAGTTGTGATGACTGTCAAATAACAAATTACAAATATGAATATTCGGGCAAGCAGTGACTTTCTAATACTTAGAATTGTTAAAATAGATTTTTGGCATCTCTTTGAAAGATTCCTGTCCCATCAGTTCTTCACCAAAACAGCTCTCATGTTTTTCAACTAGTTCTAATTTTGTCATGAAAAAATTGCTTTTTCTCTAACATAACACACACACACACACACATATATAAGTATAATGAATCTATATGACTATAAGAAAAACAGACCACCTCACAATTGACTATTCCTTCATGAATGGAAGAATTTAAAATATATTTGGTGAAAAATATTTTTGAAACAGAAATACTTGGCAGTTGGTTTCAACAGAAACCAAGAAATTATCATTTTTATTTGTAAGACACTAAACCATAATCATAGAATCATAGAATATCTGAGTTGGAAGAGACCTACAAGGATCATCAAGTCCAACTCCTGGGTCCCAAAGGACCATCCCCAAATATATATATATATATATATATATATAATAATTGTCCAAATGCTTCTTGAACTCCAGCAGTGACCGCTTCCTTGGGGAGCCTGTTCCAGTGCCCAAGCAACCTCTTGGTGAATAACTTTTCCTTATATACCTCCCCTCTCACAGCTTCAAGCCATTCCCTTGGGACCTATTGCTGGTCACCAGAGAGAAGAGATCAGTTCCTGCCCCTCCACTTCTCCTCATGAGAAAGTTATAGACCACAATGAGGCCTCCCCTCAGTCTCCTCCAGGCTGAACAATCCAAGTAATTTCATATGCTTCTCATACATCTTTCCCTCTAGATTTTGTACCATCTTTGTTGCCCTCCTTCAGACATGCTCTAACGGTTTTATATCTTTGTTATACTGTAGTCCCCAAAACTGCACACAGTACTCAAGATGAAGTCACACTAGCGCAGAGCAGGACAATTACTTCCCTTGACTGGCTAGCAATGCACCCCAGGATACCCCAACTCAATGCATTCTTGATGTCCCCCAGGATGTGGTTGGCCCTCCCGGACACCAAGGCTCACTTCTTGCTTATGTTCAGCTTGCTATCTAGTGTTATATCTGTACTCTCCATGACTCAATTTACCTAGGATGCTGAAAATACAGCTGAATGAGATACCAAGAGTTGAACTTAGTTATGTAGACAGTAAGCTCAGGCAGATGTTTTGTAGTACAACATCTTATATTGATAGCATTGAATATTGATACTATGTTTTCTGTCTGAGAAAACTTGTTTATTTATTTTGTTTCTATTTTCCCTCTTTGTCTCAACATGCTTTCTTTCAAACAACTTCCAGTGGTTTTTGTTTGTTTTGTTTTCTTTTCTTTTGTTTTTATTTATTTTTATTTTTCCCAGTAGTTTCCTTGTCTTGATTTTTATTTTTATTTTTTCATTGAAAGGCTCATTGACAATTATTTTGAATTTATACACTACTACTTGAGGTCTAACAACATTTTCCATCATCTGAGTGTTTCATATATATCTGTCAAACACCTTTTGCTACAACTGTTGAAAGTAATACAACTTTCTTGATGTGGATTCTCATGCCAAAAGCAAAATGGGACTTAATTAGGCAATTTCTTTTTCTTCCTGCCTTTTTCTGGTTTTGTTTGTTTGTTTATTTGGTTGGTTGGTTGGTTCGTTGTTGTTGTTGTTGTTTTCCCTCTGGCCCTAGTGTAGTTTCGCTGTGTGCATATTTCATAGCTATAGAATATTTAATAGCAGAGAAAGTAAAAACAAAAAGAAATAACCAACCAACCAAAACTTTTCACTATCTTTTATAAAGCAAAAAAAAAAAAAAAAAAAAAAAAGTCAACCTTTAAATACTGTGAGCAGTTGCTGTCTTCTGTTTCTATTAAACATTCTGAAGGAAAATTCCTTACAAACTGCTCTTGAGACACAGGATAATGTGCCTCTTAACAAGCCAAAGAGATACAAACACTGAAAACATTATATTCTTGAAAATATTAAATCTTCTGCACAGATGGACTAGAGTTTAATTAAGCAACCTCTGAGTGTCATAGACATCACTATTCTCTCAGAGTTGGAGACACAAAGAAAAATATCCATCAGAAGCTAGTTAGACACATCTATATCAGTTATGATTGCAGCCAGATGCTATTTCAACTGTTACCCAAACATTCACAAATGTTGCAATATACTTATTGTAGGGACATTTTTACTTATCTAATGGCATATTTCAAATACAGCACCAAAATAAGTACAGTATGCAAAGACTAATTAATGATTTACTTTACTTAAAATAATGTTCTCAAAACTTGCTTTTTGGCATATATACAGAGGCAATATACACACCAGTAAATTCTCCTTTGAGATGGATGCATACTGTTGAGATGCTTCATCTCAACTGAACAACTCTCCTGCAGTAGTGTTATATCAAGTTTAATAATAGTCTATATTAATTCATACGGTATTTATGTATATTGCCATATATATTTCTGATAAAGTGCAAAAAGTTCTATACAAACTGGGTAAATTTATTATGGTGAATATGAATACAAATTGCATAATATTTTTTTTTTTTTTGATTTTTTCCCTACTCCTGTGATAACACTGCTACTTTAAATAAATAAATAAATGAATGAATAAATAAATAAATAAATAAGAAATGGAAAATAATGTCACTCTTCAAAATTGAAATTACTTTTGAAAACAACAACAACAACCACAACAAAAACATAAGTAGTGAAAAACAACGTGAGTAGGCAACACTGCTCCACAGTGTACCATAAATATTGTGAAGAAAAACACTCAATAAAGTACATATCACTTTACTGAGTTTATGGAATAGTACATGTGTATTGTCATAACAGGTGTCATTTTAATTATCCTCAACGTAATATTAGATATGCCATATTTTTGGTTTAATCTTATGACAGTACATATTTGTGGGTCATGCTTATATATATCTGGATTCTACTGGTTTTACAGGAATCAATGAAGATTTGCACTACCATTCAACTTCTACAGCATCACCCAATAATTCAGAAATGTTTAAATGGGTGTTAAATATTTAAATTCAGCAGGCAGACCGAATTTATCCTGGTAGTGCTTGAAGGTGGCTGGATGTGAGAGAGCTCAAGTGTGTAAACCAGTTACTAGCTCATTGTGCATGAGCTAGCATACCCTATAATCCAGCATATCTTTTATATTTGAAATGTTGACCCATTATCACTATTTTAATTAGTTCTTATAAGGAAAGTACCATAGCATAACTTAGAATCAGGATAAAATGCTTAATTTCTGAGGAAAATACAAGGATGATTATGTTTTCAGAATGCTGATGAAAATTAAGATAATATATTTGTTAATTCATGTTATTTGTGATAATGTCAACTGAGCAGAAAGAAGACTAAATTCCCACTGCAGTTTCTACTTTAATTCTTGCCAATTTTCTTAATCTCAAATAATAATAATAATAATAAATCTAAAAACACCAACTGAAATTCACGTTAATCTTGAAAATAAATAAATAAATTCTTTATTTGTGTATTTATTTATCTATTTATTTATTTATTATTAAGTTTTTCTTTCACTGTATTACTGAACAGAGGAGGGGTTACATTAGGTACTTCACATTCAGCATATAAACTTGCACAAAGACCATTCTGCACTACTCAGACATTTTATTTTTAAATGTTTTTTTTTTTTTTTTTTTTTTTTGCCTTTTTTTTTTTTTTTTTTTTTGTAAAGCTCATAATTTTAAGGTTTTGGTATTCATATTTCTCTATACTGTTTAAAATGATCAGAATGGAAGGATTTGACATAATTATTATACCTCCCTTTTGTGTTATGGATAAGACCTATATAGTACTTCTTGTAACCACTCTTAATCATTCATTTCTGAAAAGGGAATTACAAATTTCCTATCCATGGAAAACATTTAACCTCTCATGCCAGCAATGCCTATCTTATTGTCCTGAAGAGATTTTAGCTGTGAAGTGCAGATGGGTTTTATTAAAAGTGGTTTAGCTCTCTGGAAATTATGTAAGTATCCAACCAACATCAGTCTAATCAGAGCATTGTCTCCACTTTTCTGCTCTAAATAGCTTCAGTCCACGATGTATAAAGGTAAGGGAAGAATTGTGTGAGCAAATTTCACTATGGACTGTTCCTCAAACGGTACAAAGTGACATTGCTAGAGAATAGAGGGTGCTGACTGTTATCTGTGGTTAATAACATCTCTCACTAGCCTGCATTCAGCTGCCAGTTAGCACAAAGACACGTCTGTATGACTTTTAAAGAGTCTGTATTAATACACCCAGCCAATCAATGGTTTCTGCCCCTTCCACAAGGACACTGGTCTGTTACCATTACTAGATGCTGTCAACAGAAAATGACACAGGAGTCACAAAAGGTAAAATGATGTCAATTTAATCAGAGAGCAGACAAAAGGCAAACAATGCTTCTCTGGAAAGGAGTGTAGCAAGGAGACTCAGAGGTTGGCTGAAGCTACAGCCGACAAGTCCCAGTGAAACCAGCTTGAAATTCAATGATACAAAATCCAGCAGTGTGACACAGAAGATGAGAACTGTTGTTTCCATTCAATTAAAATCAGTGACTGCTGCTGGCATAAAATAAATTTGACAAAATACCAAGAGGATCTGCATTGTAGGTCAAAATATTTTCCTTCTAACCTGAAAGAAAATAACAGTGGTAAAAGTTAGTGCAATTTTTGTCCAAATTACATGAAATAAATAAATAATAACGATAATATTAAAATATTCCTGCAATTTCCTGTTCTCTGTGAAGTTACACAAAACTCTACTGATTGAGATGATTCCATCGTATAAATGAAGCAATTTAAAGTGTTTACATATTTATGAAAATGGTCTGTATGATTTTTCTTTTTGGAATTCATACTACATTTTATATATTAATTCCCTGAAAATGTGTTTATTTTCAATGATTTATAGACAAATAACATGAAATCAGGTCATGTATGGGTAGAAAATTGAATATATGAGCTATTTACAGACAACATAAAATTTTACAGCCAGTCTAGTTACACATATCTGTATTTGTGAGAATGATGAATCACCCACTGTAGGAGATAAGGTTTGAGGCCAGCTAAGGAACGTAAAGGTGCATGGGACCTGATGAGATATGTCCATGTGTCCTGAAGAAACCAACAGATATAGTTACTAAACCACTATGCATCATATTTGAGAAGTTGTGGTAGTCTGGTGAAGTTCCTGCTGACTGGAAGGGGGGAAAAATAATCCCTATTTTCAAAAGGGAAAAAAGGAACACATGAAGAATTATGTCATTCCCACCTTTGTGCTTGCCAAGATCATGGAGAAGATACCCCTGGAAAATGTGTTAAAGCATGTAAAAAATAAGGAGGTGATTGGTGACAGTCAACATGACTTAATCTCCAGGGCAGATCATGCCTGACAAATCTGACATCCTTCAATGACGGGGTTACAGCATGGGTGGAGAGGTGAAGAGCAACTGACATCATCTACCTGGACCTGTGAAAAACCTTTGACACTGTCCACCATGATATCCTTGTTTCTAAATTGGAGAGACGTGGATTTGTTGGATGGACCAGTTGGTGGGTAAGGAAATGGATGGATGATCACAGGGTTGCGGTCAGTGGTTCAATCTACACATGGAGATCAGTAAGGAGTGATGTTGCTCAGGAGTCAGTACTGGCACTGGTGCTGTTTAACATCTTTTTCGGTGACATGGACTATGTGATTGAGTGTACCCTCAGCAAGTCTGGCAATGACAACAAACTGAGTGGTGCAGTCAACATTCTGGAGGGAAGGGATGCCATCTAGAGAGACGGGAACAGGTCTGATAGATAGACCTGTGAGAACCTCGTGAAGTTCAACTTGGCCAAGTGCAAGGTCCTGTACCTGGGCCAGGGTGATATTAAGCATAAACACAGGCTGGACAGAGAATTAATTGAGGAGAAGGGCCTGGGGGTGTTGGTTGATGAGAAGATCAGCATGAGCTGGCAACATTTGTTTGATGCCCAGAAAGCTAACTGCATCAAAGGAAGTGTAGCCAGCAGGTCAAGGCAGGTGATTCTACTCTGCCCTCGTGAGAACCCACCCGGAGTATTGTGTTTGGCTCTGGCAGTCCCCAACACAAGAAGGACATGGACCTGTTAGAACAAGTCCAGAGGGCCACAAAGATGATCAAAAGGCTGGAACATCTGTCCTGTGAAGACAGGCTATGAGAGCTGGAGTTGTTCAACCTGAAGAGAAGGCTCCGGGGAGACCTTCTTGCAGACTTCCAATACCTAAAGGAGGACTACAGAAAAGCTGGGGAGGGACTATTTGTCAGGGAGTGTAGTGATAGGACAAGGAGAAATGGCTTTAAACTGAAAGAGAGTAGATATTCTTTACCATGAGGGTGGTGAGGCAGTGGAGCAGGTTGCACTGAGAAGTTGTAGATGTCCCATCCCTAGAAGTGTTCATGACCAGGCTGGATGGGGCTTTGGGCAACCTGGTCTAGTGGGAGGTGTCCCTGCCAATGGCAGGAGGGTTGGAATTAGATGATCTTTAAAGTCCCTTCCAACCCAAACCATTCTATGATTCTATGATATAGTCTATTTTGATCTTCCTGGGTTAGGAAAATGAATCTCAAATGTCCTTCAGCCTAGATACAGTTTTATAAACTAAATTTAGGTCCAGGCTCTAGATTTTTAGGTCCATTCAATTTTAATCTAATGTTACGCACAAAGCAAGAAATCCTACATTTATTTTCTAGCTGACACAAATCCAGAGAGCTATTTGATGTTGCTAAGTTCTGCATCAATTAGAGATTCATCTTTTAACTAACTAATCAGGAAATGTAAACGAAGTTTATTGCCAGCTTAGTTTTCTAATATTAAATGTGATAACTCTGGCCCTTTGTGTGTGTACATGAAAAACAATTCTAATAAACTACAAAGATGATTTTTAGTGATCAGAACACTTCCCAGATCCCTCTCTCTACCATGTAATCTATAAAGGTGAGAAAAGATTAGAAAAAAAAAAAAAAAAAAAAACTATGTTTGTTTTTGTAAATAAAACTTTAAAATTGAGATTGAATGCTTCTCAAGTGGATATAAAAATATGGTCAGATGAACCAGCTATTTATCAGGTGTTGGTAAAATATGAAAACTTATATTGATGATCTCTTTGGCTAATTTCTGTTTAAATTTCATGTTTTGTTTTTACTGATTACTTATTGGGTTATAGCAAAGTTTTCTGAGTATTTGCAAAGAGTTTTACATACATATAGTTCCTTGACCTACATTATGTGATTAGAACTGTACTGCAGTTGAGTGTACTGCAGTTGAGTATTCTGATGACCTTTCTGGTCATCTGCGTATCATTTCTGCATGTTAACTAGTTCAAAAATAAACAAAAGTAACGGTAATCAAAATGGCTTTGTAAGATATAAAGTGACTAGGGCAGGTGCCTGGTAATGGCTCTTCAGTAATATAGCATCCTCCTGTGAAAAACAGCTGGAATGTGATTTATGAATGAGGATTCATTAAAAAAATATCAGTATAATCTTGCATAGGTAATTAGTCTGGTGGAGAGCTACCTAAACTTGGATCCATTGTAAGGCAGACTTCTGCTTTTCTAAAATAATATGGTCACTCTCTAATGTGAGAGAGCCTTTTTGTTGTAACTTGACACCTTTGTCAGTGTCATGAGTTGATGATATAACTGCTTAAACTTAATGTGTTCTTCATGAAAGATCACTTATCCTTGACTTTGTCTATCTTAATTAACATCAAGTACCTGAAAGATAAGGATTTATCATAAACTAAGTATCTAGGCATCTTATGGAAAAAAAAAAAAAAAAAAAAAAAAAAAGGTCTGAAGGACTGCATTAGTCAGGTGTATTTTACACAGATAGTTCTTCCAAATAAATCTAATGAAATTCTCTACACAACTTGCACACACATTCGTGTGTGTGTGTGTCTAAGAAATAACACAAAACAAAACAAAACAAAACAAAACAATTAGACCTCCGTAGAAAAAGCAAATTGCTCATAGTTTCAGTACAATAAAAAATGTTGGTGAAACAGTTGAAAGAAATAGGATGCCAGAGACTTAAGAGTCTCTGAAATAGACCCTTAAGAATGAGACTCTCAAAAAATGAGCTTCTACAGATTTCCAAGGCTGTTTCCATTTATCCATCAGAATTATGTACAAAGTAGAAAGTGAAATCACAGACTTACTGCACCTTCAGAAGAACTATTGACTAACTTCCTGAACCTGAGCATGACTGGAATTATTGAAAATCTGATATGGCAATCACTAGATGCAAACTTTGAGTCACTACCAAACATTCAGATTTGGAGTTGATTTCTATGTATTTATACTACAGAGCTACTAGCATGAGATTTTTATTTTATTTTATTTTTTAAAATACGTGAGACTCTGTAGTAATAACTTTGCAGAAAAAAATGCTTAACATTAATGAGAATAGAAAAATTGCACAAATATGAAAAAAAAAAAAAATAGTGTAACGGGTTGTACGTGGCAAGGTTTTAGTAGCGTTGGGGCTGCAGTGGTGTCTTCTGTGAGAAGACGCCAGAAGATTCCCTGTATTAGATAAGGGACAGTTTCAGCTGGCTCCAAAGGGCCCTACTGCTAGTCAGAACTGAGCCAATAAACAATGTTTTTTGCCACTCTGTGAGAGCAGATTTAAGAAAGGGAAAAGCAAAACAATACAAACCAACCAACCAAACAAAAACTGCTGCACAACAGCAGCTGGGAGAGCAAGGGGTGAGAAAGAAGCCTTTCAGACACCAAGGTCAGTGAAGAAGGAGGGGGAAGAGGTACTCCAGGAAGTTCCCCTGTGGCCTGTGGAGAGGCCCCTGGTGGAGCAGGCTATGCCCCTGCAGCCCAGGGTGGAGTGAATTTCCATGCTGCAGCCTGTGGAGGAGCCCTCAGTGGAGCAGGTGGATGTGGCCTGGAGGAGGCTAGTAATAGACAATAAATTTCTCTAATCTCCCTAAACTGGGTCTGTTTTGCCTATCATGATAATTGTTGAGTGATCTCCCTGTCCTTATCTCAGCCCTTGAGCCGTTTCCATATTTTTTTTTCTCTCCCTTTCCCTTTGAGAGGGGATAGTGAGAGAGAGAGTGGTTGTGGTGGAGCTCAGCTGCCAGCAACGTAAAACTACCACAATCAATCACCTCACAATTATACCTGCAAACAAACCAGTAAACCCTCAATTATTAGTTGTGGTTTGTTGTTGTTGTTGTTGTTTGCTTGTTTTTATAGCTAACACAGGCACCATTCTCTCTTTATCATGAATCTGGATGAAAGGCTTTTTCCAGAGAGCATTTTTCCTGCTGCTTAGGTAGAAGCTTAAGATAGGTCAAGTCAAGGGCACTGAAAAATAATATTTCTCTTCTTGAATTCTTAAGGGAGTCTAGATACTTAGTTCATATGGCTATCTACGTAGCAGAAGTCTAAAGTTATTAAGGTTAATCCCATCCAATGCATATTTTTGAGGAGACTTGTTATGCTTGTTTGTAATGTAAATGTCAGAAAAATCTTGCATATGGAGCTGCAATATTCACACACACACACACACACACACACACAAAAAAAAACAAACAAACAAAAAAAAAAAAACTATGCCTTACTTCTAGCATTTTTAAAAGGTCTGGGCTGTTTCTTGCTTTGAACAGATCGTCTGCATAGCCTCTGCTTTTACTGTTGTCCCAGAAAGAGTGAATTATTTTTTCTTCAGTTGATGCAGCATGTACATCTTTATTCTGGCTCTCTGACAGCTGGGAGTATTTGAGACTCTAACACTCAGTTTGTCCATGTTTGGACACAAACAATACTAATTTAAACTCTTGACTGTTTGCATTGGTTTCCTTTTCATATTTCAAAATATTAAATTAATTTACCTATTGGTCAAAAGAAAAGTAAGAAAGAGAACAAAATTTTGCTTGTACTCACCTGAAATACTTTATGAGAAGAAATTGACTTTTGTTCTTTGTGAGGACAGTGTACAAAACCTCATTGAAAACAAAGAGAATGATGTGATGTATTTACATGTTCATCATCCCCCTCCTTGAAGATCACAGGAAAGGAAAAAAAAAAAAAAAAGGGGGGGTAGAGTGGGAGGGGGGGAGGGTAGACTATTATGATTCTTACTCCCAATTACTTTCTTTCCTTGGAATACTGTAATTAGCTTCCTCTTTTTCTTTCTCTCTCTTGTTCCTGTTCTTGTTCTTTTTTGTTTCTTTCTTTTTCTTTTTCTTTTTCTTTTTCTCTTTTTCTTTTTCTTTTTCTTTTTCCTTTTCTTTCTTTTTCTTTTTCTTTTTCTTCTCTTTTCTTTCCTTTTTTCCTCTTCCTCTTCCTTTTAAAATTTATTTTTTAATTTCCTTTTTAATTTTCTTTTTCTCTTTCCCCCTCCCCCCAAATGTATGAAGTAACAGATCACCTCTTTGACCACAAAGTTTAAGCATATGGTAAACTTCAAAGGAAATCATCAAGTCAGTACGTCATTTAGCCACTCATGGGCAGGACCTCTCATTAAGCTATTTTCCATGTTATAGACACAGCAAAGGGAGAAATCATGCTTTTCCCACAAAAATCAGGTATCTGGCTTTAGATACCTGATTCAAAGTGTTTTCAGACTTTCTTAGTACCTATTTGCAGTCACCCTAAGCTATTTCTATTGTCATTGAAAAACTATAATAAATCTCTACAGGTGATTTCATCTTCTTTTGGCTCTCATTTCTGACAGATTTTTCTTCTTTCTCTCTGGATAAAAATATGGCTAAGGCTCTAATTTAAATTCTTTCTCCATTTATGAAAAAAAGGATGTGAGTCCCAATGACCAGTAAATGCGTGAAGAGCTAAGAAACAAGAAGGAATACTTTTCTTCTAAATCTCTCATGGTTTTTGTTTTTCAAATATAATTTTCACATGAGATTTTGTGAACACGAAGTAAAATATTTTGTAAACAAACACTTCAAAAAGTGGAAATTGGTTTGTGGAAATGTTTCCACTTTCATGGCTTCCTTGTGCCAAGATATTCCTTTAAATGGGTTGATAACACAGAGGAACAGACTTTTTGTTCATTCAATGACCTGTATTCCTCTGTAATTTGTTCCAAATCAAAGCCTTGTCTGACTTTTAAAACTAACTAAACTCCTAAGTTTTCATAAGCCTTTAATTTCATCATGGTTTCTTCAACATACTAAAGGGGATGCTGGCATATATTTATTCTATACAGCACTACAGGAGTAACATTACAGTATTCATTTGTCATAGAGTCTTGGTAATTGAAATATAAAGTGCAGATTACACACATCAAAAACAACTTTTCAGCAACTAAATTATTCCATGTTATTCAGGGTACAAACACAATGCTAATTGTTCCTTTAAAAGATTAGGCTCTCTAGATTCAAACACCCCTACTTTACACATGAGGTGAGTAACATATATAATATACAAAATATGCCAATCGAATTTTACATTTTTCTTTTCGTGTTATGGAAACTTTCTGTAAAGACTTTGGAGAAGCATCCTGGACATTTTTGAATGTTCTTTTTTGAGTAATTCTGCAAATATTCTCATGCATATATTTTACTTTCTCATATTAAGATACATCATTGTATTAAGATGCTGTTGTATCTCAGAGGCTTCCTCTCCAGAGGTAATAATCTATTACTTTTGTATAACAGCTCTCCTGAGTCACAAGATACACTACTATTTTATTATTTAAGACCAGAAGGGGGACATTAATGGATGTATTTTGGTCACTGTAGTTGTGAATATTTTTGTCAGTCTTAAAGCAACATATCTAGCCTAAAACAGGCCTACAGCAATACAGCAATGACTTTTTTTTTCCCATCTCCTTCTCCCTCTCCCTAATCTATTTTTGTACATTTGAAAAATATAGGAAATAAATGCTATGAAATAAAACAAGTTTATCATTAGTCAGTATTACTAAGTAACATATTCTCTAAAAGTGAGCTAAATGTCAAGTATGGCAAAATTTCTGCTTATGCTTCACTCCCTGTCATGTGTACCATTTTTATTTTTCTCCATTACTTATAATGCTCATAGATGACAGTAAAAATAAAGTTATTAAAAGTTAAAGATATTAAAGTTAAGAATCTAAAAGCAAAGAGTTAAAGTTATTAAAAAGTTCAAAGTTTTAAAAAAGTTTTAAATAGTAAAAAGAGAGGGAGAAGGCTTGTGCAATAGGGAGTGTGATTAGAAAGAACTTAACTCTGGATAAAATTATGTGACTGTTGGTTCAATTTACTACTCATATGCTTTTGGTATGTAATCGAAGAAGGAGAGAATGGAGGGTGTTAAGAAAGAGAAGTGAATGAAATATTGTAAAGATAGCCATAGTAGGAATCAAAATAAAAGGACTAAAATATTTCCTTTTTCTGTCTAAACAGAAATCCTAGAGGAACATTCAAAGACAACAAAATTCTGTACATTGCCTATTTCTATTTCTCTAAACAACCTATACTGCATACTATCAGAAGAAAAAAAATATATGTTAGACTGCAGTTTACAGATACAGTATGAATGTTCTGATTTTCTTATCTGGATTTGTTCAGAAAGGAGGATAATTACTTCTATGAAAGATATTATGTGAAATCTAGATATAATAATGTAATGATTTAAAAATATAAACCAATTATTTAGGTAATATAGATATCTCTTCCTGTTCTCTCTTCCCTTTCCCTCTGCCCGTTTCCTATCAATGCAACAAAAGAAGGAAAGAGAGAAGAAAGGCATTGACAGTTCCTTCATGGTGGAGTACAGTTGTAGTGCAGAAATATAGTTGTTATGTTTGAAGTATATCAAATAGTCCCCCAAATTACACAGTTAAAAACAGCATTTGATCACTGTTTGAGATCTTGAGTATGGACTACATTTTTTTAGAATGTTTAAGTAAATCTGCTTCTTAGTATATGAGTTAATTTGAAAATTATTAAAAAAATATAAAAATGATGCAACTTTATCTAAGTTAGTTGTCCATTATTTCAATAATAAAATAGCTCTTCAGACCTGCTGCTTGATAAAAATTCACTGAAATTTTCTACATAGGCTTGACATATTATTGAATACTCATTTTTAGTATTTTTAATATTTTTTTCTTGATTTTACATGTAAATGCATATTTAACTTCAGGGACCTGAAGGACTGGCTAACTTTTTGCAAAATGGCATTTAATTTCATTTCTGGATACAAGAACAGTACTGAACAGTATTACAAGAACTAGTAAAATTAGGCCTAATTTTATTTACTTTAAAATTCTTACTATTCACACTACTTCACACTTCCTCAGATACTTTCTATGATCCTACTCTTTTTTTTTTTTTTTTTTTCTGCATATAACAGAAGACTACTTAGTACTTCCTTTACTGTCGTTGAAGCATAGGAGCAAATGTTATATAACCCACAATTTTAATTTAATTCCCCTTGATGTTCATTATGGAGGACCTGGAAGGCTAGAACCTTTATCCTGTTGATTTCAAAGGTTCCAGAATTTCAAATTCTTCCCTCTTTTGCATACCTAGTTGAAAAAGTTGAGTGCAGCGGAGGGCCACAAAGATGATATGGAGCCTGGAGCATCTTTCCTATGAGGATAGGCTGAGAGACCTGGGTCTGTTCAGCCTGAAGAAGAGGAGACTAAGGGGGGATCTTATAAATGTCTATAAATATCTGAGGGGTGGGAGACAAAAAGATGTAGCTTACCTCTTCTCAGTGGTTTGTGGGGATAGGACAAGGGGCAATGGCCACAAGATAAAACAGAGGAAGTTCTGCACTGACATGCGAAATAACTTCTTCACGGTGAGGGTGACGGAGCACTGGAACAGGCTGCCTAGAGAGGTTGTGGAACCTCCTTCTCTAGAGATATTCAAGGCCCATCTGGATGCCTACCTGGGCAGCCTGCTCTAGGGAACCTGCCTTGGCAGGGGGGTTGGACCCGATGATCTTTCGAGGTCCCTTCCAACCCCTACAATTCTGTGATTCTGTGAAAAGAGAAAGCTCTGCTTTAGTAAGCAGTTCAAAGACAGATGATTAGGTTTTATAGAACAACAAAACCATGAGCGTAGTTCAAATTTCCTCTGATAAAAGCATTAAGGTTGGCACAGCACCACAGAATAAGCACATAGTTATCAGTCTTATTATCAGCTTATTATACTCAGTTGTTACTTGATGCATATTATTAATGGAAAAAAAAAAAAAATAGAATGAAAACATAGTGAAGCTATAACCCTTTAGCATTTGGTACAATAGTTCACCTGACTGATTTCTTGGTTTGTTACTGTAGGTAATGCAATGGAAAACATAAATATTTTCTTATGAGTTTTCTGACGGTGGATTTTCATACCGTTGTGCTTAGAAATATACGCTCTCTATCTGGGGCAATCAAAAATATGCATTTCTACCTCTGTTAGCCATTTTGATTAGGTTTCTTCTATTGTTTCAGTTCTGTTGATACTATAGAGTAACTTTCAAGAATCGATAAGGATTCCTCATCTTCTCTCAATTTTTGACTGCAGGTACAATTTTTAGATCTTTAGCATACTGAGGATTTTGTAAACTTGAAAAAATATATTCAGGTTTTCAAGCACTGTTATTGTCAGTAATGCAGATGCTACTAATTTCCAGATCAAAAATGTCATTTAAAGTCATGAAACTTTTATTGAAATGTTTTAATATTTTAAAATGTTATTTCATTAAGAATACCTTCAGTACATCTAAAACAATCTCAGATAAATCTTCCTTTTCTTTTTGTTTATTTACAACTGAATCTTACAAGTTCATTTGGTGTTTTTATGCATAAAAAAGATTCTCATGAAATATTCTAATAATTAATAAAAATAGTATTTAATTTTTACCTTTCATATAGTTTGACAAAACCAAAGGTATTTCTTAATGATGTTTACATTAGATAATTTTTATCTCTGGCTTTAGGTATTTACAGAATCAGTTTTCTACATCTAACCAATTTAGAGATTCTTTGTAATAGGCTAGAAATCCTGTGCAGTTATCACTAGGGCTGTTTCATGTGTTCTATTTAATGTTAGAATATAGAATATAGAATAGTTCCATTGGAAGAGACCTTTAAAAATAATCAAGTCCAACGGCCCTGCTATTTCAGGGCTAACCAAAAATTAAAACATATTAATGAAGACATTGTCCAAATGTCTCTTGAACACTGACAGGAATGGGGCATCAATCACATCTCTAGGAAGCCTCTTCCAGTGCTTGATCACCCTCACAGTAAAGAAATTTTTCCCAATATCCAGTCCAAGCCTTCACTGGTGCAGTTTTGTGCCATTCCCATTTGTCCTATCATTGGTTGCCATGTAAAATAGATTGACACCATTTCTCCTCCTCAGGAAGTTGTAGAGAGCAACAAGAGAAAATAAGCTTTGTAGCCTCCTCTTCTCTAAACTAGACAAATCAAGTATCCTCAGCTTTTCCTCATAGGACATGCCTTCCTGCCCTTTTACCACATTTGTTGCCCTCTGCTGGTTGCATCTTTATATCCTTTTTATTTTGTGGAGTCCAGAACTGCAAACAATATTCAAGGTGAGGCTGCAATATCATTAGTTATAGTGAGATTTTCACCTCTTTTGACCAGTTGGTTGTGCTATGTTTAATGCAGTTTGCCCTCTTGGCTGTCAGATAAAAGGACTGGTTGAGTCTAAAGACAAAGGAGACTGCTTCAGCAATAAGTCTGCAACCCTTTAATAATTAACAGATACTGCCGAGTCTAGTCTTCATCAAGAAATTGGAGAAAATTGGTAGCTCCCCAAAATATAAATATGCATATTTAAATGCATGCATGTCACAGTCTTACGATGTTTTTGCTTAAAGACTAAAACCCATATAACATAAATAAAATAATTACAACAGTAAAAGGAGCAAGGAATAGAAAAGTGAATATTGAAAATATAATGATAATAAACTAAGTCCATATGTGTGTTCTTGCCTGTATGATCTTTATCACTCTTTTAGCATAGTCAAGTTCTGTAAGTAGAGAGTGAGAATGATATAATACAAATTTATTTTCATAGTCATTTTTGGCTTTCCCATTTTTCTGTTCTATATTCATTGTATATACAAAGACAGGAAAGCTCAGAGCTTAGAAAAGACCTTTGATGTCCAGCAAAAGTATCTGATTTTCCCTTATTAAATTTTCTCAGCAGGTTGCTATGTTCTCCGTGTTCAGCAGCAGCCAGCTCTTCACTTTCAATAAATAGCACATAAGCTCTATGAAGGATTCAATATCCATAGGATCTTAACACAGTCCTTAAAGTAAGGAAGCTCTCTCATTAGACACCTTATCTGTTCTCTGGTGGCGGTCATTAATGTCTTTAGTGTATTCATGTAGAACTGAGAAAATTCTCAGCCTGGCCACAGCTGGCCTCATTCTTCTGCGGGTTTGTAGTAGGAATTAATATAGCTCTATTGCACCAATAGGATAATTATAACAAAATGCACAGAAATATCACTTTTTTTTTAAAAAAAAAAAAAAAAAAAGTTTTATTTACTCATTTACTCATTTCTTTTTGCTTGCTAATAATTTCTGCCAAAGATATCTTTCATCTTTCTTCTCACTTCCACTTTAGCTTGTTAATATTATTTTTCACCTTTTAAATTATTATTATATATATATATATATTCCCATGATATTGTTCTTCATGGAGGTTAAAACTTCTCATGGAAAATAGAAGTTATGATAAAACTTCCTAAACATTATTAATTATAGAAAGACTCCAAACGATAGCTAATGGCTTAGTGGTTCGGTTAATCATTTCAAGAATGTCCAGACTAAATTATTTAAAACAAGAATTGAGTTTAGCCTTTCCTAAAGCCAAGCAAGTATTGTACATGACTCAACGTCTTTGAAGTGAATGCTTACTTTTTATAAACTTCACTTTTGTAATTGTGGAAAATAAAAATAAATTTCAACCTATTGACATTGTATATGAAACAGAATTCTTGTTTACTAGAGGCTGTTTTAATATTTTTGATAAAAATTTATCATTTAGTTCCCACAGCCCCAACCTGTTGTGATCTCCTGTGTTCTGACAGTTCAAAAGCTTACCTGTTCATCTTTACCCATAACAGTTCAAATGCTATTGTTCTGGGTTTGAAGTCCAGTGCATTCCATAGTTCTTTATGATGTAAGTATTCTCAAAGTCTCTTTTTCTTTGAATCCAGATAAAAAGTGATGTTCAAAACATTCTCATAGTACAATGGAAAAACAGGAATAAAACAGTACTTGACATAAGCACACGAAATATCAAATTCTGTCTAAACATAACTAAAGTATAAATTCTATGGTTCAGTTGAAAGTTATATTTCATCCTTCATTTCATCAAATAAAGAAAAATGTAAAGAACTCTCTTGAGTATGATATTTTTTTTCTCTTCACTTTTCTTCCACATACACATTGTAGATGAAATACTTGTAATATCATACAATCCCTTTACGATATGAAATAGTTCCATAATGATGTCATAACATTTTAGACATGTCAGAAGTTTCTTGCTTAATATTTTCAGGAAAACATAACATTAAAGTAGATGTAATAAAACAAGTTTATTCAAATATAAAATTCAGTGATGGTATAATTAACTGATTAATATAGACATTTTCAGATTTTTCTGCTGAACCTCATTATCACAGAATTGTGCACTCTGAAAATAATAATGAGATTGTACTAGTAATATTCTTTTGAAATAATGTGGCCTGCTTTTCCTTATTTTACAAGTTGGCATTGCAAGAGGCAAACAGTTATCAAACACTTTATCTCTGGTCATTTAGGAAATCTGTTGCAGTGACAGACCCATAGATTATGGGTCTTCTACATTAAAAGTAAGGACTTATTGAATATAAGTTTCTTTCTTTCTCCTCCTTCTCCTTCTCCTTCTCCTTCTCCTTCTCCTTCTCCTTCTCCTTCTCTTCCTTCTCCTTCTTTCTTCTTTCTTCTTTCTTCTTCTTCTTCTTCTTCTTCTTTTCTTCTTCTTCTTCTTCTTCTTCTTCTTCTTCTTTCTCCTACTACATAGTGTTTGCTGAAATAAAAATCAATAAAACTAGTCAGAACTAAAAATGCATATATTAATATGATTAAATGTAATATCAACATCATTCTATGGACTTCAAAGACAGGTATGAAGGCAATAATATGTTCCGAAGAAGTTTATACAAATGGAGCAAGTAGGGGAGAAAGAGGTTTCATTTCCTTTGCCCAAACATGCTACCATTTGGAATGTCTAACAGTATCCCCATTATTTGTAGCTGTTTCTCAACAAGGCTCCCATGGATTATGTATCGTATCTGCCAACTTCTTACACCTTGGGTATCTGAGATCTCAGATGACACTTCAAGCTTCTATTTAGGCTACTGGCTTGAGTCCTGTGTATTTATTTCTTTTTAATCAGAACTTTTTTTTAATCAGACCATGTTAATATTTCATCTACCCTTCAACAGTGCAATTTAATTCTTAAAATATAACTATGACATAAGTTTGCAATAAATAAAGGAGGGTTATCACATATCTTGATTATTTATTTTTTATCATTTACATTTAATTCTAATAGTAATTATGTAATCTTACAGTCACAGTAACATAGACTTCCAAACTACTTTTGATTTCTACACATAAATTTATAAAGTCAGTATCTTAAACTAAAATTATTAGCTAGCGTTTGAAAGAAACGTAAACAGGCAAAAAATCATATTCAAATAGTAGTATCAATTGCCATTGCTTCTGAGCATTGTGGAAAATTTGAATTCTTAAAATGCATTCCAAATGCCAGAAAGAAAGTGTGACTTTCACACAGTTCAGTGCTTAAACATATTCACATAGTGCCATTTGTAATGCCTTACAGCTGCCTGACTACCAGGCATGTCTGGCAGATTCTCACAAGTCTTCTTCTGCCAACTCATTTTGGAGATTTGGATACCCTAGAACACCTTGGTGGACTGAAGATGGCTATTTGTAGGCCTTTAGACTATCCTTACAATCAGTCAACGTAGATACAAACTCCTCCAGGCATATTTATCTGAATTGTCTGAGACACAGATTTTAAAATGAAATTAAATGAACTTGGAGGTAATTTTCTCAGACTTATGTAGCTAGATCTTGTTAGAAACACACAGTCACAGTTTGATGCAGTTAGACACACACAAGTTTTTATTGCTATTTCAAATACTCTAGGATATCACAGAATCATAAAATAAGAGAGTGGTTTGCTTTTGATGAGACCTTAAATATCACCTTGTTCCAAACCCATCATGGGCATGGACACCAAGATTTTCAGATGTGGCTTACAAATGTATCTTGGAATCTATGGAAGACCCGTGTTCTTGAGTATCAACTCTAATACAGACAGAATACTCACCTACATTTTTATTTGCACTACAAGTGGACATCTGAATCAAGACCTTAACTTTTAGAAATTGTGGCTAGAACAGAAAAATTCCACCACTGCTCTGTTAGAAAAAGAAGGCTGAACTTAACTGGAGCTATTATGTGAATTCTTTAAAAAGGATGGAACCTCCAGTTTCTCAAAGAACAAGCTTTCATGTCAGTTTATAGAGTTTCAGGAGTGAAATCTGCCTAACTCCAGATATCCAGTGGTAAAATAAATATAGGTGGGTATAACTTTAGATACAACATGGTACTCAGCCTATTATATTAACTACATTCTAAAAATATCTGAAAATTCTGTCTTAAGAATGTATGCAGAGATTTTTATACTATTATTATTTTTATTTTTAATGTTCTAATATGTCTATGCTTGACTGATGTGACTGTGGGTCTTCTACCGTGGAGCTGTTTCATAGCATGAAGAGTATGTACATTCTGCATCGTTCTACGTATACATGTGCGTGTGCCTACGCCTTTTTTTCATTTTGATAAGGAAAAAAGTTCTGATTATAAAAGTTCTGATTATAAAAGTTCTGATTATAGCAGATAAAAAATATATATTTGAAAATAAAGTATGAACTAATGCAAGACCTTCTGAGGAAAAAAAACGCAAGTATTATTACAAAGAGAGAATGAGTCCATAAAAGGGATAATGCTGAAGCCCTTTGAAGATGTGTTTTGATTAATGTACTTTTCTTAGGCTGACATATATAATTCTATACTAATGATTATGAATTTTACTTAATGTGTTTAATGGCTGTATCACCCAAAATAATTTGATGATTCAGGATGTGTTCCTGATACCAAGTACTCAGAAAAGCTTTTCAAGAAAACATTAAAATACCAAACAAGATATTAAGATGTTTTATCTCACTAATGGTTACCTTATACAAAAAAATACATGGGACAAAATCCAAGATTTTTTTTTTTTCACTTTTTTTTTTTTTTTTAAATATTTTGCTTGTTCACCCATTAGTTTTAATATGATTATTATTTTCTATGTCTGCAAAGACTTTATGTGGGTGCTTGTTTGTGAGAGAAAGCTAGAGGAAAGGAATGTATAAAGCCTCTAACCAATTCACTTTTGTGAAAAGTGACAAAATAATGCATTCTCTGGCAGCCAAGCTAACTGTTGGGTAAAACATCTTGGTACTCACCAGAGATGTATACATCTTTTGAAATTCTCTCAGTAACCATTTCTTGTGTTTTAGCTCTTTAGTATATTAAAATAATATATAATAAAGTACAGAACTAGTCTTCTTACATGGTATTATGTCTATAAAGACCCTTACGAGAGTCTGATAAAGTACTTTGAGCAGCACTGTTAACTATAATATCTAATATAATACAGTTGGCTTTAAGTATTAGTCATATGTACACAAGAATGGGCTTAGTGTTTACAATTCCTTTAAAAAACAACAACAAACAAACAGATAACTTTTTTTATTGGTTAGTAAATGTAGAATCATGCAATTTGTGTTGAACATCCAAGATATCCAGAAATTCTGTAAACTTAATTTTATCACAGTTGCCAATGTGTTGTCCTGGTTTACGTAAGCTATAACAGATCATTAGTCAAATAGCTCAGAAAGAAAACAGATAAGACTGAGGATAAATTTCCAAAACAGATAAGACTGAGGATAAATTTCCACTTTACTACCAATAATAAGTTGAATCTTTCATCAATATTTTATTTGGATTAACTTATTTACAAATAGAAATAAAGTTGTTAAGGAGAAATGCAGGATGAATTAATAACCTTTATTATTATTATTATTATTATTTTATTTAGTAATTGTGCTGCAATGTGAAGTGAAATGTCTGGAAGGCTCTGGTTACATTATGTCAGAGAGAAACTCAGTGCTGTTGAAAAAGTACTATCAGACAGTCATTTTCCACACGAGCTTGCAGTTTAACTTAAGGAAAGAGAAAATTTAAATGTCAAGAGGAAGGAAGACTAACACAATGTTAATAGGAAAGTATAGCTTATTTCAATTATACACAAGCTGTAAGCTTGAGATCTTACTTCTTGAAGATATAAGTGAAATAGAGATATTAATAATAGAGGTATTAATAAGGCTGATAATCTTCATTTATTTTTTGAGTATCAGTGATTATTTTTTCCTCCAGGCATCATGACTGAAGTGGGTCATCAGTATGTACCTGAAGAAAGATAGTTAATACAGTATTTTGTTTTGCTTCAAGTTTTTGAAAGCATTTTGGCTAAGTTATTTAGTTTTGTTTGTATTGCTACATAAAAACAAAAACAAACAAACAAAAACAGGGATAAATTATTGGACTTGAGGAGAAGAGGTATGGACAAACTTGTATCCACATTGCTTAGACGTAGGTTTTTTACAGGAGGTTTATATTGGCAGAACATAACCAAAGTTCAAAACCAAAATTTAGTACTAGATTATTGGTCATTCAACCACTTTGTTTAACTAGATTGCTCCACAGTCATCTTTCAGCTAGCAATACAGACCAAGTTAATAATTTATTTTGCAATACAGTTTGCAATACAGACCAGAGTATAATATGTGCATATCCATATATGTGAAGGCATATAAACATAGGAAGAAATTAGAAAACATATTCAGAAAATATCTTTATGATTAGCCATGGCTTCCCATCTACATTAAAACCTTTTTTATTTTTTTTTTTTTTTTTTTTTTTTTTTTTTTCTGGAGTTCTTTGAGATCCGATTCAGCTTCTGAAGATGGCTATGTTTTATAAAGTAGAATGGGTGATTTTTGTTATCTAAAATTTGATGAGATCAGTCCAGGTCAACAAGAAGGTATGAATCAACAACTGTATACTTTGCATCTGTACAACTAGAATGAATTATGTCTTCATCTATATTTTCTTTTTAAATAATTCCCTTAAGATCCATACTATAAGCTATTTCTCCCTGTTTTGTGAAAATTAACATTCCTCAACACTGATGAGAGTTGTCCTATGCCATACATTTCAATAGTTTATATTGTCTTTTACTTAACTTACAGAATTTTAGCAGCTCAGAAGGTTTCTTTCTTTGGAAAGCATAGCACATGCCTACAGTTTTCTATAAATGTTAGGTAGTAATAATGGTATAGCTCTATTTTTTATTAGAGTTATATTTATCAAGGATGAAACTAATTCTCTGTTCTTCAGTGAATCTTGAGTAATAGGATTTTGTATAAAGCACAATAAGAACAAGATGAGAGTATACATAAATATAAGAGAGCTTATTAGTAGATATTTCAGATATTTTGAATGTTACCGAGAATAAGTCAAAACAGTAATACATTTATTTACATTGTCTAATACTATTGTGTGAACAGGCTCAGGGCTCCTATGAAATGAGGTATTTTATCTTTATTCTTAGTACAACACTAACGCTTCAGAAAGAACTGTTGTCCTTGGTTGTCCCTCCAGTCTTGAAAGTTCATAGCTGTGAACGCAGACGAACAGATTGAGCGTGTACAAGAGCAGAAAGACTTGTTACAAAAAGACAACATATAAAGAAATTGGTATCAGAAACATGACAGTCCTTGAGGACAGTAGAGAAATCATAACAGAAATAGTGTTGTACTTAACAGTATTTGTTTCCTATGCCTTGGGTAGAATAATTTTGCTGTCGATGGGCTCAGTGAGAAAAACAATATGATCTTTTTGAGATTTTTCACTTGTATGTGAGAATTCTAGTTAACAGTGTTTTTTATATCTAAATTATACAAATACAGCAAATATGTTACAGCACTAACTTCATTTGGAGTCCAAGTTAATAAGCTACCTTTTTGCTTTCATGGCAGAGCATTTTAAACTTTAACTATTAATTGCTCTCATGTTTTTAATTATGGTATGTTTTGTTTGTTTGTTTGTTTGTATAATGTTTTGGAGGCTGTCTACAATATAAACCTTGTTTACCAAGTCAAAGTTCAGGCCTCAGTATCTTGAAGATACTGAAGAAACTGATGAAATTGAATCAGGAGTTCCTGATGTAATCTTGGCTGTTTATAAAAGAGACATAATGTTCTTTATTCCCAAACACAAGATGACTCAAAGAACAAACAACTTTACTTTTATTTTCTATACCTTTTATACCTTTTATACTGGACAAGAGTTGGTTCCTAAAGAACACCCCGCTCTGGGTAGAAAGCTAGACTAGAATGGCAGAGTCAAGTGGCTATGTTTGAAATGCCTTTTGAATGGAAACCTGTTATGTTTACTGTATTTTGGTTCATTCCAGTACTCAGATTTAGGCCTTGTGGGACTGTGGGACAATCCAGCCCAAACAGTTTATGTGCATGATTCCCTTTATCACAGTCCTAATTACAGTCCTGTCTAACCTGAGATCAGTAACATTAGCTAATCAGTAGCCACATATTTTCAAGTATCTAAAGTTAACAGTCAAAGTTTGACCAGCCATTTGTGGGATCTTCCCTATAAGGCATAAATATAATGTCTACATTACAGACAACATTTTAGGCAGTCTCAGGCTGGTCTATCCACAGAAAATTGTGAATACATCTTACTTAGATGCATACATTCTGTAAAGGTGTTGTGGTTTAACCCGGCCGGCAGCTCAGCACCACACATCTGTTCACTCACTTTCCCTACCCAGTGGAAGAAATCCAGCATTTCTCCTTCCTATGCATTCATTCTAATTTGGGGATTTTCAGAATGCATGCTAATCAGTCTTATTGCTTTCTTATTCTCGGTGCTTTATTACAATTGCTAGGAGTTGACTAGGAGTAAACTAGCGTTTTATTTCCATGGTTAGAAATAAAGATGAAATAGCTCTGTATTTCAAATACAGATACATTATCATTATTCTTATTGTTAAAAGAGTACGATAAGAATTTTATGTAGAAAGAAAAAAAAAATAATCACTTTTTCACAGAATCACAAAATCATCTAGGTTGGAAAAGACCTCCAAGATGACCTAGTCCAACCTCTGATCTACCACTAACAAGTCCTCCACTAAACCATATCAATAAGCTCTACATCTCACTAAGCTCTACATTTTTCAGGTATTGTCATCTCTTTAAAACATTATAACATAGTGTATAAAGTCTCAGTAACCCTCAAACATGAAGACAGTTTAGGAATCAAACATAGGAATTCAATTAATATTTTTATGATTTAAAGTCTGAGGAGACTTACACGTTGAAGACTTACACATGAAGTCCAGCTACTGTAAGATAAGCATTCACATTAAGTCAAGTTGTCATTTTAAATAACATACACTTATAAATACCTGTTGTGGTTTAACTCAGCCGGCAGTGCACAGCCATTCACTAACCCTCCCACCCACCCCCCAGGGGGTTGGGGGAGAGAATCAGGAAAAAAAAAAAAAAAAAAAAAAGTAAAATCTTGTGGGATGAGATAAAGACAGTTTAATAGAACAGAAAAGGAAGAGATAACAATAATAATAATAATAATAATATGTACAAAACAAGTGATGCACAACACAATTGCTCACCACCCACTGATCGATGCCCAGCCCCAAGCAGCGGTCCCCTCCACTCCAGCGAGTCTCCCCATATTAATTGTTCCACATGACACCATATGGTATGGAATACACCTTTGGCGAGTTTGGGTTAGCTGTCCTGGTTTTGTCCTCTCCCAGCTCCTTGTGTACCCCCAGCCTCCTCACTGGCAAGGCGGTGTGAGAAGCTGAAAAGTCCTTGGCTCTGCAACAATTAAAAAAAACCATCATCATGTTTTCAACATTATTCTCATCTTAAATCCAAAACACGGCACTATACCAGGTTCTAGGGGGGAAATTAACTCTATCCTAGCTGAAACCAGGACAAAAGGCAATGGGGATATGAATTTCTAGCTTGGACCTTTTCTGATGTTAAACATTTCTTTTGTCGGTGCTGATGTAACTAGTGCTTCATTTCTTCCTAGTTCACTTGCATGACATATGGTCCCATTACTTATTTTCAACACTTTACTTTATACTTGTTGGCATCAATCACCTAATCAGACAACATTAATTATTCTTAATTAAAAAGTCATTGTGGCATGTGTTGTGCAATAGTTTGTGGAATTATAATAGATAAGGGACATTTCATAATGAGAAATTAGACACCTCGTTCATATTTAGACATTTCAAACAGCTAATGCTAAGTCCAGTTGATCAAATGAAGCTCCAAACTAGAAATCTGATGAACAGTTCTTTCTTTAGCTACATGAAATGTAACACAAACAAGCACTGATTCTGCCAGGGGAATTCAACTACCCTGACTTTTAAGCCCAAATGGATTTGAATTTGACCAGGAATAACAAAGAAAACAAGAAGTGCTTCTAGAAGTATATAAGTTACAAAAGGAAGACTAGAGAAAATGTGGGCCTTCTCCTGAAGGAAATAGGAGACTGGTTGTATAGGCCAAGGTACTAAATGCCTTCTTTGCCTCACTCTTTTCTAGCAAGACTGGCTTTCAGGACTTCCAGGTCCCATAGAGAAAAAGGCTGGAACAAGAAAGATGTAACTTTGGTGGAAGAAGATCAAGTCAGAGAATACTTGAGAAAATTGGACATTTGCAAGTCTATGGGCCCTCATGGGATGCACCTGTGCTAAGGTAACTGGTAGATGTGATTGCAAGGTCACTGTGTATAATCTTTCATTGATCATGGCAGCTGGGAGAAGTGCCCAAAGACTGTGTGAAAGCAAATGCCACCCCTGTCTTAAAGAAGGGCAAGAAGGAGTACCTGGGAACTATTGTTCACTTTGATCCCAGAGAAGAGTAGTTAGGCATTGGAACAGGTTGCCCAGGGAGGTGATGGAGTCACCTTCCTGGGAGATGTTTAAGGAATGGTTGGACATGCTGCTTAGAGACATGGTTTAGTGGGTGGACCGTGTCTAAAGAAGGGTGATGAAGCTGGTGAGGGGTCTGGAGAACAAGTTTTACGAGGAGCAGCTGAGGGAGCTGGGGTTGTTTAGCCTGGAGAAGAGCTGGCTCAGGGGCGACCTTATTGCTCTCTACAGGTACCTTAAAGGAGGCTGTAGCGAGGTGGATACTGGTCTACTCTCCCATGTGCCTCATGACAGGATAAAGGGGAATGGGCTAAAGTTGTGTCAGGGGAGGTTTAGGTTGGATATTACGAAAAATTTCTTTATTGAAAGGGTTGTTAGTCACTGGAATAGGCTGCCCAGGGAAGTGGTTGAGTCACCATCCCTGGAAGTCTTTAAAATATGTTTAGATGTAGAACTTAGTGAAGGAAAACTTGTTAGTGTTTGGTCATAGGTGGGTGGAGGACTAGGTGATGTTGGAGGTCTTGCTGATGATGTTGGAGGACTAGCTGATGTTGGAGGTCTCTTCCAACCTAAATGATTCTGTGATTCTGTGAAAGGTTGGACGTGGTGCTTAGGAACATGGTTTAGTGGGTAATATTAGTGGTAGGACCAGATGATCTTAGAAGTCTTTTCCAACGTTAATGATTTTATGATTCTATGATCCCATGAAAGTTGCAATAGTGGGGGTTCAGACTGCATATTAGGAAAAAAAAAAAAATACTGCGAGGTACTGGGAGGGTCCTTCCCTGCCCTGCCCTGCCCTGCCCTCCCTTCCTCTCCCCTCCCCTTCCCTCCCCTCCTCTTCTTTCCCCTCTCCTCCCCTCCCCTTCCAGGATGATTCCCAACTGACCTCTGATTTAGCTTGTTTTGTTTTATTTTAAAATAAATGATTGCCAAAAATATTATTATTTTTTCTTTCTTTCTTTATTGCTACTGCTAGTTTATGGATACTGTCATTGATTTCTGCATATTTTCTTAAGCTAAGTGAACAGCTCAAAGCTTTTGCAAGACTGTAAATAAGCAGACGCAACAATTTCCAAATGCACCAATATTTTAATTACTGGACGTTTAGATAAATATTAATGTATTTCTAATAAATTGCCTTTAGATCCTTATCTAGCTTTAAAGGACCCTACACTGTCTAGAAATAAGTTTTCCCATTAAAAAATGCAAGTAAAGGGTCAGTGAGGGTCACATATACGTGGGCTGGAATACATTTGTAGCTAACACAAACTTATCTCCCATCAATATGCTAAGTTCTGTATCTTATTACTAGATAAACTTGGTTGTTTTTTAGCGTGTGCTTCTACAAATACAGTACATGTTCACTTTCTACTGTCTAATGAAGCAGGTAGATGAAACAGGGGACAAGAGGATGACCAAACATATTTTTTTCTTAGTTTAGTTGTATTCCCCAGTGATTTTACTGATGGAGGTTTCATGTAAAGATCAGTGACACTGAAAACTGGTTTATAACTGAGTCTGATGGCTAGTATGATCTCAAAATTGCTCTGCTGCAATCTACCCTGCCTTTCTTGGTTAGCAAACATTATTGCAATTATAGCTAAACCAAATATAGGCACAATAGATTCTCCTCCTACCCAACAACTAATTTAAAACTGAAAATTTAGAAATATGTATAAACAAACAAACAAACACCGAATGACAGTTCAAAGTGCATTACATTAAAAGAGTGAAATCTTTGTTAAACTATGATGCGGCCTCATCAAAGCAACTAATACAGATAAGCCAAAATTTACATTGATGTTTCTGGGGGAATGGGATTACAATGGTAAAACCAGATAAAGATAAACTAAAAGGTGGAGGGAATCCTGATAGAATCCATTCAGACAGAATTTCAGTTCCAGTTCTTTGATGGAGAGAGATACATTAAACAGAACAGTTACAGTAGCTAAAGAGTTATAAAATAAATTAATTCATACTGAGTAAAATCACCTGTATTTTCCACATAAGTTACTCATAAACAAATCAGCAAAGCCGACAAGTTAGAAATGTAAAACATATGAAAAATCATATTTGTTTCTCTGAATGAACAATATCCTTTAGGTAATGATTAATAAGTACTTTTTTCCTTCAGCTGAAACACTGCAACTGACTAGATGAATACTGGTTGTTCTTTTAAAATTGCAATGATGTAGATTCTCTTGAGCCCCTTCCACAGTTGTACTTGGACTGTAATAATGTAAAAATCAGTGTACAAATAATTGTTTAATCTCATTTGATGAAATAATCTGTTAAGGAATTCTATTCTATAGTCCTCTGTTCATTTCTTCTGCCAGCATATGTAGTGATGGTAGGGAAACCATCTTTGTTTTTGTACTGTTGCATCTTACGTTATTTCTATATTGCCTAGCACAAGAAATTCCAGAACTCATATAGGAATCTTCAGTTTATTACAGTATACAAGCAATTATGTTTTTAGAGGTGAAACTGTGCTAGAAATTATCAAATGTGTCCATTTCTCATGACTTAAAAGAAAATACTTTAGCCTTCATAATCTACAGAAATACTTTAATGTGAAAAAAAAAATAAATAAAAATACGTGACACTGTAAAAGTTCCATTACTCTTCAGTGGAATGTATTCATCCACTTTATTGTATATATCACCTCTTCCCTATGAAAAGTAGTTCTACTTCAGTGACCTGCTGACATAAATGAGGATTTTACAATTCTGGAGTGATGAGAAGTTCTGCTGAAAGTGCCTGTGAATAACAATTCTCACATCATCAATGAACATTATCCATCACCTGATAGTGATCTAGTTGAAATTCTCCTCTGGGAATTCCGAGTTTCATAATGCATAATGCAGAAAGATAGCATGTATTTAATTCTTACTTAACAGTGTGATAGTATTCCTGTAGGTGAAGCTGTGAAAGCATTTCCACAAGAGATGTCATTTTGCCTTCCCCTTCCCCTTCCCCTTCCATTTCTGAAACCCGCTCAACTCCTTTTGGCTAACCTGGGAATTACATCCACATGTCTCTCATATTGATAGGATACTTCATTGCAGATGGGATTTATTGGGGAAACTTGTCCTGAGGAAAAAAATAGTACACAAAGTGATTACAGTTCTAAGGTGTGTAACCCTACTGACCGAACTCATATTTTCCTGTGGAACTGTGGAACTAGAATATTTTTTCTTCTCTTCAGTACTAGGTCAATTATGTGAATCTGTTATTGATATAGATCCTTAAATTTAAACCAAAACAAACAAACAAAACAAAACAAACAAAAAAAAATGCCTTCTCCAGCATTAGTTAGAGTGCTCTATCTGATGTTTAAGTATAGAACAAACATTTTAAAATGCACAAAAACAACGACATTCACTCCTTAAGACTGTTTTAAAACTGTTAACCTTGCATCTACTGAAAACGATCCTGGTTCAAAGAGTTAGTGTTATTCCCATCAAGAAATACTTATTTGGACAATGTGAGTTATCTTCTGCTATTTATATGTATTATTCAAGAGCAATGACAATAAATATTGAAAACAAGGTAGAAACAAAATTATTTACTGTTGTCTATTTACTGTTGTCTTCTTTCCAAAAGAAAACCAAAATTATGTGTAATCTTCTGTGTTACTGTGGTTGTTTTACTTGGGTGGGAGAGCTGAGATCAAGCACAGCCGCTCTCTCATTCCCCCTCCTCAAATGAAGAGTGGGAGAAAATATGATGCAAAGGGATCAAGGCATGAGATATGCACAGAGAGATCACTCAACAATTATCCTGATGGGCAAAACAGACTCAGCATAGGGAGATAATAAAATTTATTGCCTATTACTAAGAAGCCAGAGAAGTGAGAAACAAAGGAAAGAAACCAAAAACACATTCCCCCCATCCACCCTCTTCCACCTCCTCCCCCGAGCAACACAGGGGAACAGGGAAATGGGGGTTGTGATCAGTCTATAGCACTTTGTCTTCACCACTCCTTCTCAGTCATTCTCTGCCCCTGCTCCATGTGGGGTCCCTCTCACAGGATGCAGTCCTTCCCAAACTGATCCTATGTGGGCTTCTCACAGTCAGCAGCTCTTCAAGAATTGCTCCAGATATGGGTACATAACATGGGGCCCATGCATCAGGAACACACTCTTCCAACCTGGGTTCCCCACAGGCAGCAGCTCCTGCCAGGTCACCTGCTCCTACGTGGTCTACACTCCACAAGCTACAGGTCTGGCCTGGAATTTGCTCCGGCAGGAGTCCTCCACAAGCCGCAGCCTCCTTCAGTGCAGGTCCACCTACTCCACCATGGTCTCCTCCACAGGCTACAGCATGGAACCCTGTTCCGCTATGGCTCCATGGGCTGCAGGGGGACAGTCTGCTTCACCATGGGCCTCACCACAGGCCGCAGGGGAACTTAAGCTCCAGCTCCTGGAGCAACTCTCCTCCTCCTTCACTGACCTTGGCACCTGCAAGGCTGTTTCTCACTCCTCTTTCTATCTCTCAGCTGATGTTCTCCAGAAGTTTTTTCATCCTTTCTTAAATATGCTCTCACAGAGGCACAAACATTGCTTATTGGTCTGGCTCTGGCCAACAGCGGGCACCTTATCAAACATGGGTCAACTTCTGGATTCTTCTCACAGAAGCTACCTTATGGTCCCGCCACTACCAAAACTTTGCCATAGAAACCCACTACAGTTACAGATGGAAACACTTCTGTTCTTCATCAAGAACAAGCTCACAGGTTAATTTTACCAGTTATTTATGCTATTCATGAAACAAAGAAACAAACAAGAACAAAAACAACAACAACAACAAAAAAACAGGTAATTAGCATTCCTTGTAATAAAAGAAATAATAAAATGCGTAGGAAGTTTTTTGTTTTGTTTTGCTTTATTTTATTTAAGAAAATTAGATTTACATCAAAATGTCAGTAACTATGTGGAAGGAATATATGTATTTGCTGTTCTGCAATGTAGATTGTATCTGGGGTATCATATGTAAAATATTTAAGATTTTTTTCCCTTTCCAGAAATGGGAAAATTATTACAGTAAAAAAAATGCATTATTTATCAGAAATATTATTGTAATAAACATGTGAAGATAGCATAGTGTTGGCTGTCAAAAAATTTGGTTGTATTTTCACAGTTGCTTTGAAAGATTACATTAAATTAGTAATTCTGGAAGTAAATTGAAATTGTACAGAGATATTTAAATAAGAATTTAGAAAAAATACATATTTCTAGGTCTGCAAGGAACTACTGATCTTTCTCTGTTGGCTGCCTTTTTATTTATTACCTGTGTCTTTTATTCAGAGAGTAATTGGATGCCCCTTTTAAAATTTGTTTAGGTGATCAGAACAATCTGTTTCAAAGAACTCTAAAGAAAATAAAGGCTTAATTTCAATTTTCTATTTGTTTATTTATTTATTTGTTTGTTTATTTATTCTTATTTTTCTGTAGGATCAACCAGAAAAGATTGGTTACTGGCATTCTTTTTGTTAAATTATTATGACAAGTTGTCTCCTTCAGACTTTTCTGTAACTGAAAATTTCAAAAACTGTTTACGGAGATTTCAGTGAAAACTAGCTACATCGAGACTTCAGTTTAACATACTTTGTATCTTTAGTCCATTGAGGCCTATGAAACATTCCATATCTTATCAAAATACAAACATACAAATGTATCTATTTATTACTTATCCTAACAACATCAGATTATTTTATTAGTATTATTATTATTATTTTCCTGAGTATATGGCTATTCTTGTACTGTTTGTAATGGTGGGAGACTTGTATCAGTATGTTTGGCTTTTGTGAAGGATTCCAAATGCTGTTTTAGTTTGTGTCCAATGCTACATACCACTAGCTGTCTTAGGGCACCACAACCTGAAAGAACTTCTAATTGAATTCTTTTCAGTGTGAAGTGAAGACCTGGTGTAATTCAGGATCTGGCTTTAGAAATTTGGAGTTACTGGCATAAGAGGTTGGCATTTACATTTATTTATTTATTTGTTTGTTTATTTTCTCTGAGCAAAACAGACAAGTCTTTTAATGTGCCAGTTTTAACAGCTCATGCTTTACAAGATGCAATGTATTTCTCATAAATGAATAAATGTATCTTAGGAAATGTCATTCTATTAGGAAAATAGTCACATTTTTCCTATTACAGCCACTGTGCACACTAAGAGGCTTTTAAGATAAAAAGAGAGGCAGAATATAATTTCCTAATACCATACTGAATTCTTTTCACAAGGATGGCCGAATCGTTCAAAACAGCAGTTACCTTGAAAATAAATGACTGCACTGAAAGGAGAATTAATTAATTCAGATAAACTAAATAAACTCTGTGAATTGACTAATATAGCAGAAATTACTGGGTGCTGATACTGCTATTTTAATTATTAAGTCCACATTAATTAATTTCAAAGCTACCTTTTTCTGAAATCCACAGCTTAACCAATATTCATCATATAAAACATACTAAGAGAGAAATTTTGCTTAGCAACATTTTTGCAAAGGGTGGAACAGAGTTTTTATACAACTAGATGTGTTGAATGTTAAAAGAAAGTGTCAGTTTCAATATACAATACAAGGCTCAAATAATTGTGTGGTACTTGCTTGACCACAAACTGAGAAAAAAAAAAAAAATGTTTCTGCCAACCTATTTCTTTCACAGAAGGAGCTATTATTATTATTATTTGTTGTTAATTGTTAATATGGTTCTGTATATAAAGGGAAATTAATTTCTCTGAGAGCTGCAGTAAAATCAGCGATCATGGTTATGTTAATTTGCACAGCTATTGGACATAACGAGATTCATCCATGACTCAATGAGAGGTCTGAACCTTGCTGAACTTGAGCTTTGCATTCACTGTGCTTCATATTCCTCAACACATCTATTTTGCTGGTAGTGGATTCTTTCTTTCTTTTTCTTTCTTTCTTTCTTTCTTTTTCTTTCTTTCTTTCTTTCTTTCTTTCTTTCTTTCTTTCTTTCTTTCTTTCTTTCTTTCTTTCTTTTCTTTCTTTCTTTCTTCTTTCTTTCTTTTTTCTTTCTTTCTCTCTTTCTCTTTCTCTCTTTCTCTCTTTCTCTCTTTCTCTCTCTTTCTCTTTCTTTCTCTCTTTCTTTTTTCCTTCCTTCTTCCTTCCTTCCTTCTTCCTTCCTTCCTTCCTTCCTTCCTTCCTTCCTTCCTTCCTTCCTTCCTTCCTTCCTTCCTTCCTTCCTTCCTTCCTTCCTTCATTATTATTTTAGTTTTGAGACTTTGAAAGATTCCTGGATCCAAAACAATGGTTGAATAGGTAGATTTTCTCAATAGGTAGATTTTGTAAACAGTAACCTACAGTCTCAAATAGCTGAGAAAGGATGTCTACCAATATTATGTGTTATGCTACATTTAGTAGTTGTTCTAGTATTGACAACTCTTGCACACCAGGACGTAAGTAGCATAAAATCTATTTACATCATACTTTGACCTGTAGCATTTATCACATATGAAGTACTGTTTCACATATTGCAACTATTGGAATAATTATATTTCTGATGGTTCAGCAGGGATTTTGCTCTCCATACAATACTCTAAAAAGACAGAAAGGAAGGTATTATATATTTAGGACTATCTGTTGTTTTGATTAATTCTGTAAATTACTAGAAAAGATAGAGCTTGCAAATTTACATCTGCTCAATCACACAACAGACAGTGGTAAAATCAATACAGTAACTGAAAAATACATTCCTATAAGGATTTTGTTCTCTAATTCCTCATCATTTTGTTCAGTTCTTAGAATGAAAACACTGGAAGAAATAATTTTTCCTGACAAGCTGAAAGACATATAACAGAGAACAAGTGGAATAAAACACTTTACCATTTGTATTATACCTTCACCGAGTATCAACACTTCTTGTCTTAATCAAACTTGCTTTTTCCTGTTTTCACTTGAAATACATTTAAATTTTTGGAGAACTCTACATTCAACTTCAAAGACCAAGAAAAAATACCTTTATAATAAAACCACAGACAAAATAGTTGTAGCAAAAAAAAAATCTTAACATTTCATGTTGCATACTCAAAGACATTTGAAAGCTTTTACAGAAATTTTAAGAAGTGTTTCTTTCTGCAATAAAGTTGTGTTTGCAGTCTAATCCTTCCTAGACTATCTACTACAAAAATTCCATGTAGGCTAAATCCCTACTTAATTAAGAAAACAAAAACAATAACAAAACAACAACAACAACAACCAGAAAATACCTTTAAAAATATTTTATTTTGTTGCCGTATTAAAAGCAGTTTCTCTCTCACATACATAAAAGGATAAATGAGTATACAGTATCTTTACTTACACCACAAGCACTGTTAAGAAAAAAAAACAAAAAAAATCAAAAAATCAATAAACCAACCAAACCAAACCAAGCAAAAAACAACCAAACAACCAAACAACCAAGAAAACAAAAACAAAAACAAAAACAAAAAAACACTTTCTCTCTACCTTGAAAGAAAGAAATACGTTACCTTCTCTGTAGTGTCTCCAGTGATTAGCTTTGGCAGTTTTCTGTTGAGCATGCTGCCAGCTGGGATCCCTCTTCTGAGAGTTTAAAATTTTCATTATATTGTACAGGAACCACAGGCATGTTACTCCAAGGTGTGGATTTCCCTCTGGGAGTGATTCATTGCAAAATTCAGTGTTACAGTACCTAAGTCATTTTGCAGGTCCAGCACTGAGATCATTAAAACTGAACACTTGAGAAATAAATATTAGTAGTCACAGTACATGAGCCTCATACAACATCAGCATTGCTGTTATAACCTAAATACTGTATGCTTAGTTTTAGCTCAGAGAGAATTTTAATGCCATGTTATTCTAATCCCCTGAATGTAGAGGTTTTACAAAGGGAATGTTGACACATGCTTTATTGTGACAATGCAGACATACTGCCACATGGGTTACTGCTGCTGATAAAAGAAGCAGTTTAAAATTCCACATATTGCCTGACATGTTTCAAATGCACTGTTGTGGTGAGTTGACCTTGGTTAGCTGCCAGATGCAAGCCAGCTGCTCACTCACTCCACCTCCTCAACTAGACAGGGAGAGAAAATAAAATGAAAAACTCATGGGTCTAGATAAAAAACCGGGAGATCACTTACCAATTATCATCACTGGAAAAAAAAATAATAAAAAAAAAAAAAATGGGGGGAGAACTAATTTAATGTGGTGTCAACTTAAACAAACAAAAGAAGTAGGGTGGTGAGAAAAACATAAACAAAGTAAAACAAATTCCCTCCTTCAACTTTTTTTCCCAGGCAGAGCTTGTGTGGATCCTCTCTATGGCCTGCAGTGTGGATGTCATCCTGCATGGTCCTCTTCATGGGCTTGCAAAGGAACTTTTTCTCTGTGGCCTGGAACACTTCCTCCCCTCCTTCACTGACCTTAGTGTCCGAAGGATTGTTTCTCATATATTTTTCGTCACTCCTCTCTCTGCCTGTGAAGTGTTTTGCCCCTACTTATATTTAATTGGCAGAAATTAAATTCATCTTCCCCAAGCTGAGTCTGTTTTGCCTGTGACAGTACTTGGTGAGAGATCTCCATGTCCTTATCTTGACCTGCAAACTTTTTCATCATATTTCTTCCTCATCATGCTGAAGACGGGGAGTGAGGGAGTGGCTTGATGGGCACCTAACAGACAGCCAATTTTAACATTACATAACCTTATAAACTTATCTCTCAGCTGAGACCTTTGGAGTCTGGATGTCTGCTTCCACCCAAGATACTACTACCTTTCACATCACTTTCTAGGTATATCAGCTAGGTCACAGATCTCATCAAAAAAGGATGACAGGAGTAATAAATCTAGTATCGTTCTTCTACAGGGCTCTAAGCATATAGGTGTTGGATACACAGGAAAAGAAAGTGCTATACAAGTAATATTCATAAAGGCAAGAGAGTACACCACTTACATTGTGATGGTTTTTGTTGTTGTTTTTTAACTAAAATAAAAACCCAGAAATTAAAACGAAGTTACAGATAAGTTTGTGATACTGTTTTTGTTAACCTAAATGGTAGGGTACACGGACAGACAGCCCTCACCTGTCTTCATGGGTACTGTGAAAGTAGACAACAGAAAGTTTTCAGGTACCTGAGGATCCAACTAGTAAGTGGACCTAGTAGAATCATAGAACAAATTAAGATTGGAAAAGTCCTCCAAGAGCATCTGGTCCAACCATCCCCCTACCACCAACATCATCCACTAAACCATGTCCCTAAGCAACCCATCCAACCTTTCCTTAAACACCCCCAGGAAGGGTTATGCCACTACCTCTCTGGGCAACTCGTTCCAATGCCTAAACGCTCTTTCTGAGAAGAAATTTCTCCTGATTTCCAAACCTGAACCTTTCCTGGTGAAACCTGAGGTCATTCCCTCCTGTCCTATTGCTAGTTATCCGCAAGAAGAGGCCCATCCCCAGACACCGACACTTTCCTTTCAGGTAGTTGTAGAGAGCAGTAAGATCTCCCCTGAACTTCCTCTTTGCCAGACCAAACAATCCCAGTTCCCTCAGCCACTCCTCATAGGACTTGTGTTCCAGACCCATCACCAGCTTTGTTGCCCTTCTCTGGATATGCTTCAGGGCCTTGATGTCTTTCTTGTAGTGAGGGGCCCAAAACTAAACATGGTACTCAAGGTGCAGGCTCGCCAGAGCAGAGTGCAGGGGGACAATCATCTCTCCGGTCCTGCTCGCTACACTATTCCTGATACAAGCAAGGATGCCACTGGCCTTCTTGGCCACCTGGGCACACTGCTGGCTCGTGTTCAGGTGAGCATCAACCAACATCCCCAGATCCTTTTTCTCAGCACAGCTTTCCAGCCACGCTGCCCCAAGCCGGTAGCATTGCATGGGGTTGTTTTGCCCCAAGTGCATGACCTAGCACTTAGCCATGTTGAACCTCATCCCATTGACCTCTGCCCACCAACCCATCCTGTCCAGGTCCCTCTGCAAGGCCTTCTTACCCACCAACAGCTTGACACTTCCCCCCAACTTGGTATCATCTCTAGACTAACCAAGGGTGCACTCAAGAGCTCACAGTCCTGTTCCCTTCTTTTATATATATATAATCCTAATCCAACTATTTTGTATAGTAGTATTTTCTGGATTAGAAAACTGTATGTAGGTGAAGAGCTGTAAGAAGCTCTATCCACTAGAATGTGTTACCACCAGGATAACTCCTCCGTTTCACACAAATGGAAACTCCATAAACTTATCTACATGTTAGAGAGTCTAAATAAGAGACCTGGCACCATGGTCAAATTTTGAGTTCACACTAACCAAAGAGCAAGTATATGTACTTCTCATTTATGCTTGATCGAGTAAGTATATATATATATATTTTTAACTCAGTGTCCAACCAGAGGACCATGGACTAAATGGTCAGTGAGGCAACAACTTAATTTTGTTTTGCCTTTTTTTTTTTTTTTTTTTGGTATCCACCAAGCTTTTATTTAAGAGAAGCACATTTACTTACAAATTTAACCATTAGTCAGAAGATCAAAAAAATAACAACATATTGTAATATCTTTTGTCATTCAGTTGTTTTATGGTTTTTTTCTTCTTCTTTTCTTTAAATACAAATAAATATTAAAGTTTAGGAGTATGTTTGACATATCATTGTTAGTTTTGCCATATATCTTCATAGCAGATGACACTATAAAATAGGCTGGAGAGCTGCTTTCTGTCTTGGATTCCACTCACTGTATCTTCACAAATCTAGTTCTAGGTGGGGACATCATGTAAGAGTACAGATTCGCCTTTTAAAGTCACCTAATTTCAAAGTGCCTTCACTAAATAAAATCTCTAGCTATCTCTAGCTCTGAGTATACCACTAGAAATGGATACACCTGGAGAGTTATGACACTTATTTTAGGCCAACAAGAACTGTCAGCTGGCTGACTTTAGGACATTCAGATTACTTAATTCAGAACTTCATTGAAAGGCTGAGATAAGAATCAATATCAGAATCTCAGAATATCCTAAATTGAAAGGAACCCACAAAGATTATCTAATCCAATCCCGGTCTCTGCACAGAACCACCACAAAAATAAATAAATAAATAAATAAATAAATAAATAAAATAATAATAAAAAAAAATCAGACCATTTCTCTGAGAGCATTGTCCAAAAGCTTCTTGAACTTAACAGGCTTGGTGCAGTGACCACGTCCCTGGAGAACCTGTTCCAGTGTCCACTGCGATTCCACTTAATGTAAATTCTTAAGATGTTCTGTGGCCTATACTGTCATCTGAGAATCAAGTGTGGAGGCTGGCTTAATATTAGGAAAGAATGGTAAGAATTAATTCAGTAGTATTTGATCCACATAACCTGTGTGCATATATGTGTACGTGTATCTGTGGTATGTGCTAGTAGAGCTATCTTATGCCTATCTTAGGCAACTGAAAAAGGGCTTATCAGTCTTCTGTTAATATAATTATATTCTTTCCATAATAACATGTTTGCTAGTAATTAATGTCAATATGATATCAATATAAATATAGAGTAATACCAATTTGAGAAGTAAGAAGTATGTTCTAAACAAATATATATATATATATATACACATATGCTTACCCAGATGAGGGCTTAAAATTCTATTTGAAATGTTGCACACAACATTATTTTAATAGGAATCTTAACATTATTTATCCATTACAATTTGAGAACTATTGAAAGACACAAAGAGTAAAGCTGTAAAAATGTACAAAACAACTGCAAAACCACCAATACAGATATGCAACATCAGACTGAGGTAATCGGATCTTACATATTAATTGGTTATGGGACAAGAAGAGACATAAGAGACAAGAAGAGACATAACGAGACTACAGAAAATGGAGTTCACATCTAGTTAATATATTTCTACTTCACAGTTGCATAGAAAATGATTTTGAGGAATGGTCTTCTGGAGAAGTCATAACAAGTAAGCTCTGGGAACCTGGCATTACATAGTTACCAGGGGACTCTTCTCAGGTACAGCTAGATTGCAACTTTGACTTTTTCTTCCACATTTACAGGAATATATGTAATGTCTATTCCTAAATAAAAATACCTTTCATTTTCATCTGGATTTGAATTTATGTATGTATGTATTTATTTATTTATTTTTGTTAAATTGATTCCTTTATTTTTGAAAAACTCACTTGAATCTGGAATTACAGTTTTTGTCCTTTAGAAATTTTAGAATGTTTAGCATGTTTTCATTGTGAATCAGAATGAAGAACATAAAAGGTGAACTTATAACAAAAATAATGTTTTGAGAAAAAAAAAAAAAATGTTTCAGACAAGGCAGAATGTGTATTTTTGAATATGTAATTTTTTTTTTTTTTTTTTTTTTTAACTCAGTGGCCAATCAGAGGACCATGGACTAAATGGTCAGTGAGGCAACACCTTAATTTTGATTGATTTATTAAGGAAGCTGTTAATATCTACAGTACTATATATGCTTTTCCCACTTTAATTACATTGTGTTTTCCTGTTTTTGTTTTATATTAGTATCAGATTATTTTCTCCTCCTTCTATGTATACATCTATGTTTTTGCTTTCATCCATGTCATTAGTAGAAGATTGTGCTCTGGTATGAATGCAGAAGAATGACGAAATATGCACCTGCCATTAAGAAATATTTCCTGGATTTCCCTGGTACCATATGCATATTCTGTCATTCACATTTCCAAGGATGCAGCATATGTCCTAACTTACAGAGCTCTGGTTTATGAAAAGATGTCATAGTCAGCTTTTCAGCTCCATGATTTTTTTCTGCTTGCCTTTTAGCATTACTCCAATGAAAACAAAGCATTATTATTATTATTATTATCATTATCATTATTATTATATTTCCTTTCCTATACACTGTAATCTATATTTAACTATAACCAGGAATAGCTTCTTCTAGGTACTGGCGCATAGCAATTTGCAGTTTCCCAGATGGAAATTCTGAACAGCTGAGTTTCTGCTGTTTGCTTCCTGGTACAAGAAAAGGCATTTGTAGATCAAGCAAGCAGCAGATGGAGAACAATTGGAGTATGTAATTATTCGGCCAGGGTTCCTTTTAAATGGATAGGCTTAACTCTATTTGGCTGGGAAGACAGAAGAACAGAGTGGCAAATGGTAGATAAACCTTCCAAAATTATTTGAAATAAAGCTAGGGAAATATGTGAAATAACTTCAGGAGTTACAAGGGTTTCCTTTTCTGTGAACTCCAAAATCTGGCAAATCACTGTCAAGCTGCTTTTGAAGGTTGAGATTAATGCACAGCCTACCCAAACACTTCTGTATTAATAAACTACATCACTTTCAGTATGTTACCTGAGAACTCCATCTGGTGACTTTCCTTTACTCTGCCAGATTTGAAAAGCTGCAGCCTTGATGTGATCTAGTGCCAAAATATAAAATCCACCATAGGAAAGTATTAACACATTGTGATTTTTGGTCTGTGGAAGTGAATAATTGAATTCTGTGACTTTTTGAAACCACCCTCATAGGATTATTGCATTTTGTAAGCTGACAGCTAACAGGAATACGTCAAAATCATTATCTAGAGACCTATGGTTATTTTTATTAATTATTCAAGATTAAATGCACGTATGAAAGAAAATACATAGGACATCAAAACAGGAGTAATGAAGTATCATGAGACAAATAAAACAATCAGAACAATTTAAATACCAATCAAATGTGAAATCAGAAACAAATAGAGTACAACAAAATACATCAGAAGACAAAAGGGAAGCATTGTACTTTGCTGCCATAAATTGTCTTCTGAAACTACATATTCATATCAGAAATGACAAATATACTTTCCTTACAGAAGTCTGCATAGCAAAGGAGTACTGGCAGGACAGAGAGAGATGTGTAGTAGCAGTTGTTTCTACTAAGAAAAATAAAGGTTGGAATTATAGCTACATGTAGCAAAATTTTATTTAGAAAATTGATACTGAAAATTAAAATTTATTTAATGACTGAAGAAAATTTTAGGACATATGAAATACTTACTGTGCTAAAATCTAGGAAAAATCACAACTGATGCTAAAAGCTTAAACTAGGAACAAGAAGATCCTAGTCGATCAAGAATTAAATTAAGTAGATGTTACATACTTTCTCTTATTTCTTGTTTTCTATTTCTACCTTATTTGAAGTTTCAAAAGTTTTTTTTTTTTTTTTTTTTTTTTTTTTTTTCTATGAAACTGTGACAAGAAAAATCTAAAACCTTACCGTTTCATTTACTTATGTTATTCACATGTTTGAAGACTCCTGTTGGTCTTAGTGAGAATTCAGGTCAAAAAAACTTAAATGCAAAACAAATAACCATAAATTGTAAACATACCTTACCTTTTCACTCCTTGGCTGACTGTTGATAAAAAATACTCAAACATATGCAACAAATTGCCGAAGGTGCATTGGTTTTCAAAGTCATTCAGAAAATTTAAAGCTAAATCTTACACATGCATTCCCAGTAAAGTCACGTTGTAACTCAGTACAATAGTAGAATAACTAAGGAAAATTAGATAACTAACTCCTACATTTTGAGTCTAATATAGTTACAGATTACATCTGTTCAACATAACATTCATTAATTTGATAACATTCTTAGAATCTTACTATTTGTGCACATCTTCATGTTTTGGGATGAAAATGGGTTTAATACCTACAGTTTTAAAAATATATTTCCTCAAAAGTACATCTCTTTTTGTCAGGTTGAGGTTCAGATACAGAAGGAGGTGCACATAGCAATGACTTCACCATGCCCAACATCATCATCTGCTATTTTTCTGTTTTCATTATGATTTTATTGTTATTGTTATATCATTTTTCTATATGTTTATAATTCACAAATCTTGGTACAGCATTGAAAGAAACACAATGAGCAGAAGTAACACCAAATGTCAGGCTACTAAGGCCAGAAAGTAAATTAGCCCAGAGGTAGCTGAAGATGTAGGATTTGGACTAGAGCTGTTACATGGCAGTTAAAGACTCAGAGAAAGAAAACTCATGATTCTAGTCAGTAGTTGTTATTTAAACATTATTCTGTTAATATATATATATATTCTGTTTATATATATATATTCTGTCTATATAGATATAAGAGGCAGTAGCGAGTTTGAAGTGGCTGCATTAAGCACATAGCATCTACATTAGTCCACATTTTTACACAGACATTGTGGCCATAATTTTATTGATACTATTACAATATAATGTTAATATGTTCCCAGTCATCTGTGATTGCTATTTGGAGAAGAAAAATAAGTGTATCTGATGACTTTGTGATTACTTCATCTTCAGCTGTGGGACTCATGGATCTACATCCTATGCTATGGAGATGAAAGAGAAGAACTTAAGTATTGTTGCTTAACTGTACCATAGCATAGCATATTTGCATTTGGTCTATGTTTAATTCACTGACATTGCAATCATACTCTACTTCAACTATAAAAGTAACTTGAAATTGAGAAAGGAATGAAAATTAAAACTGGTAAACAACAGCGCCATATTTCTTCTCGTTGCTATGGTTATAGCTGGAGGTGGAAACATCCTGATGACTATGCAGTGTGGAGGTTAAAATGGAAAAGACAAGAAGAGTCAGATGATCCATTGCTCTAGGTAAAAAGAAACAGATTACTTTATCAGTCACTAAGCCAATCCTTTTATTTATACAGAATTTTGAAACATGATGTTCACTTGCAAATCTATATATACATAGATAATCTAAAAGCTTCAGGACAAGGAAAAAAGTTTTCTTAAAAATGCCTGAGGATGACAGAAAAATAAAATGCCTGAGAATGAAAGAAAATAAAATAAAGGAAAGGAAAGAGGAAAGAGGAAAGAGGAAAGAGGAAAGAGGAAAGAGGAAAGAGGAAAGAGGAGGGAAGGAAAAAGGAAAGGAAAGGAAAGGAAAGGAAAGGAAAGGAAAGGAAAGGAAAGGAAAGGAAAAAGATTATGCTAAAACATTTCTTGTGGCCTACAAGATACATGCATGTTTCCTTTTGCTGAATTCAGTATTCATGAATAGACTTGCACATTGTGTCAAGTGTTGTTTGTTTGTTTTTATTATTAGGCTTTATGACTAGGTACTAATGACTAGGTACCAATTGCTAAGTGTTCCAACCAGAACAGACTGAAGGTCTTGAAACTATGACCTGCAAGAAAATATAATATAAAGGGAAGATTTAGGGAGGATGTGATAATAGATTTCAAGAGCATAAAAGACTATTTCAAAGAAAGGATAATATGTTTGCTGTATCAGAAAGGAAATAATCTTAAACTGCAACAACAGCAAAAGACTCAGTCCCTAGAATAAGAGATATTAGAAAATATTTTCTGGAGAAAAAAAAAAAAAAAAAAAAAAGTTAATGAAGAACTGGAAAATTTGCTAAAGTTATCTGGTGACCTTCTGTTACTGAAGGCAGTGTCTATCAAATGTACTAAGTTTTGGGATGAGAAAAAAGGATCAGCTTTCCAAACTTTTCAGACTTAAGGTACTAGGAGGTGTCTGAAGTGATTTAAGATGAAAACACTTTACTCTTTATTCTTCTTCTCTAGGTTTTTATCTTTCCGGTCTTTGATATTTCTAAGATGCTTCTTGTTTTCTGTGACCACTGGACAATAATTAAACATTGTATTAAGAATAAATGAATTGGGTTTATAATGCCTTTTTTTTTTTTTTTCCCCTTTTGTTTGCTCTACTTTCTCCTATTTTATGGGGGGTGATTTTTTTTTTCTCCAGTTCTTTCCAGAACACTGTTTAATTTCTTAGATAGGCAAAAACATATCAGAGCTGATTCTGATGCTCCTTAATGCTAAACCTCTATGAAAATCCTTTACTTTTCATCTCAGCCTCCTGACATTTTCCACCTTCTCTGTATTTTTTTATAGTACTCAGAAAAGATAAATTATTTTTTTAGTACAGCTCAAAAATTATTATAAATAGTCTATAGTTAATGTTCATGTCATTAATACTTACATATCCTATTCACCTTCCTATTGTTACCTTTTATATCATCTTATTTTGTTCTTCTCTGTGCATAGTGAGAACTGTATGAACTGACACATTATGCAATTAAATTGTACTGCAAATTCACACATTCCTGGAGCAAACTCACTTTTGCTGGAATTGTGTAGAGCTGATAAAACAAAACAAAACAGAGATACAAACAAAACATGATAACAGTCATGAAATAGTTTGCAAAAAATATTTACAACAGAAGCATAACTGGTAAAATCTTTTTTTTTTTTTTTTTTTTTTTGGTGGGAAGGTAAAATCAACTAACTAATAAACATGACTTCATAAGCAAAGGTTTGCAATACTTAGCAGAAGAACAATTTTTGCACTTAAATAGAAAGTATACATTGAACTTAAAATATAGTCTCCACTCACGGTCTTATTCACATGCTAATCATAGTATTTAAAATTGAATTTGGGAAATCAACAGAAGGAGAAGGGAAAACGCCTGCTATTTTGATCTTCTATGTATTTTGTAAAATACTTCAGTCTGATGATACTTCTGGGGAAGGCTGAAGGTGTGGAATCTGGGTATATGCTCCATATATTTAGTTACCAGCTGCTGTGTTAATTTCTGTAGTGTACGTAGGCTGTTGGATAATATTTGTGACAGTAGATTTAATGGCTTTCCATATGATAAAAGATCAACAGAAAAATAGCAACAGACATAATAAAACATGAAATATTTATAATTCTATTTGTGCTCATATGAAGTTTCTAAAATTGTATAAATGCTATTGGTGAAGGACAATATTACAGAAGAATTTTAGTGGTGTATCTGCAGGGAACGTGTGTATGTTCATGCATGTGTGTAGTAATCGTTAATGAAGCAAAAATAATCAGGTAAACAGACTATGGTTCATTAATTATTGTCCAGTAAAGTAGAAAAGAAGGAAAACTAAGAAGTCAGACACTTCTACCACTGAATCCATCTTTGTATTTAATATTAATAACTATAATAATGATAATAATAATAATACATAGACTCAAAGATTGATTGATGCTGGAAGGGACTTCTGGAGGTCATGTGGTCCAAACAACTTGCTCAAGCAGAGTCATATAAAGTAGGTTGCCCCTGACCATGACTTTTGAAGATCTCCATAGAGGGAGATCTCCAGCTACCTCTTTGGACCAGAGCTTAGTCACCCTCAAACTAAAAAACAAAAAAACAAACAAACAACAACAACAAAAAAAAACACCACCACCACCAAAAGTGTTTCCTGATGCTCAGACGGAACTTTTTGAGTTTCAGTTTGTGGCCATTGTTTTTTGTCTTGTCACTGAGCACCGCTGAAAAGAGCATGGCTCCCTCTTCTTTGCACCCTCCTTTCAGATATTTATAAACATTGATGAGATCCCTTTTGAGTCATTTCTTCTCTAGGCTGAGCAGTCCCAGCTCTTTCAGTGTTTCCTTACAGGAGAAATACTCCAGGCCTTAATTGTCTGTTGGCTTGTTTGTCACCTTGGAAATGCTCTGCCTAGCTGGAAAAAAGGACATTTGTGAATATGTATGAGGCTGCCTTGCTCATACTCATTCAGAAGAAAGCAGATTATTTTCTCCACCTGCACATCACAAGCAATCTCACTGTCTGCTTTTTCCTTGAACCAGCATCAAGACTTTTAGAGTATTCTGGTGACCAAATTTTTAGATCCAAGTCAAGCCTTGGTGCTGAGACATTTAACGGACCAAAACTGAGACTTGACATGTCAAGACACAGATGTGTAACTGTGTGCCTGGAAACTTTTGAGTTTAAGTAGTAAAGTACCTATGGAATTTAGGCAAAGTAACTGACAGCTGAGGTATGATTTTCAATGTCTATTAATCACAGAATCACAGAATAGTCTAGGTTGGACCTCCAAGATCACCCAGTCCAACCTAACACTAACAAGTCCTCCACTAAACCATATCCCTAAGCTCGACATCTAAACATCTTTTAAAGACCTCCAGGGATGGTGACTCAACCACTTCCCTGGGTAGCCTATTCCAGTGACTAACAACCCTTTCAGTAAAGAAGTTTTTCCTAATATCCAACCTAAACCTCCCCTGGCGCAATTTTGGACCATTCCCCCTCATCCTGTCACCAGGCGCGTGGGAGAATAGACCAAGTGCCACCTCACTACAGCCTCCTTTAAGGTACCTGTAGAGTGCGATAAGGTCGCCCCTGAACCTCCTCTTCTCCAGGCTAAATACTCCCAGCTCCCTCAGCCGCTCCTTGTAAGACTTGTTCTCCAGACCCTTCACCAGCTTCGTTGCACTTCTCTGGACTCGCTCAAGAACCTCCATGTCCTTCTTGTAGTGAGGGGCCCAAAACTGAACACAGTACTCAAGGTGCAGCCTCACCAGAGCTAAGTACAGGGGGAAAATCACTTCCCTGGACCTGCTGGCCACACTGTTTCTTACACAAGCCAGGATGCTGTTGGCCTTCTTGGCTGACTGAGCACACTGCTGGCTCATATTCAGCCAACTATCAACCAATACTCCCATGTCCTTCTCTGCCAGGCAGCTTTCCAACCACGTATCTCCCAGCCTGTAGCTCTGTTTGGGGTTGTTGTGCCCCAGGTGCAGGACCCAGCACTTGGCCTTGTTGAACTTCATACAGTTGGCCTCGGCCCATCGGTCAAGCCTATCCAGATCTTCCTGCAGAGCCTTCCTACCCTCAAGCAGATTGACACAGGCACCTAACTTGGTGTCGTCTGCAAACTTACTGAGGGTGCACTCGATCCCCTCATCCAGATCATCGATACAGATGTTAAAGAGGACTGGCCCCAGTACCGAGCCCTGGGGGACTCCACTAGTGACCGGCCTCCAACCGGATTTGACTCCATTCACCACAACTCTCTGGGCCCGGCCATCCAGCCAGCTCTTAACCCAGCGAAGCGTATGCCAGTCCAAGCCATGAGCAGCCAGTTTCCCGAGGAGAATGCTGTGGGAAACAGTGTCAAAAGCCTTATTGAAATCAAGGTAGACCACATCCACAGCCTTTCACTCATCCACTAAGTGTGTCACCTTGTCATAGAAGGAGATGAGGTTTGTCAAGCAGGATCTGCTCTTCATAAGCCCATGCTGACTGGCCTGATCGCCTGCTTGCCCTGCAAGTGCCGCATGATGACACTCAAGATAATCTGCTCCATGAGCTTCCCTGGCACTGAGGTCAAACTAACAGGCCTATAGTTCCCTGGGTCTACCCTCTGGCCCTTCTTGTAGATGGGTGGCATGTTTGCTAGCCACCAGTCGAGTGGGACCTCCCCTGATAGCCAGGACTGCCGATAAATGATGGAAAGCGGCTTGGCCAGCTCTTCCGCCAGTTCTCTCAGTACCCTCGGGTGGATCCCATCCGGCCCCATCGACTTGCGTACATCCAAATGCTATAGCAGGTCACCAACCATTTCCTCGTGGATCGTGGGGGCCACATTCTGCTCCTCATCCCCTTCCACCAGCTCAGGGTACTGGGCGTCCAGAGAACAACTGGTTTTGCTGCTACAGACTGAGGCAAAGAAGATGTTAAGCACCTCAGCTTTTTCCTCATCTCCGGTAACTATGTTTCCCCCCACATCCAGTAAAGGGTGGAGATTCTCCTTAGTCCTCCTTTTTGTACTGATGTATTTATAAAAACATTTTTTTCTTGTCTTTAACAGCAGTAGCCAGATTGAGCTCCAGATGAGCTTTGGTCTTTCTAATTTTGTCCCTGCACCACCTCACAACATCCTTACAGTCCCCCTGAATGGCCCACCCTCTTTTCCAAAGATTATAAACCCTCTTTTTTCTCCTAAGCTTGAGCCACAACTCTCTGTTCAGCCAGGCCAGTCTTCTTCCGTGCCGGCTAGTCTTTGGACACGTGGGTCCTGAGCCATTAAGATTTCTTTCTTGAAGAGCGCCCAGCCTTCCTGGGCTCCTCTGTCCTTCAGAACCGCCTCCCAAGGGACTCTGCCAACCAGTGTCCTGAACAGCTCCAAGTCAGCCCTCCAGAAGTCCAAGACAGCGGTTTTACTGCTCCCCTTCCTGACTTCGCCAAGTATCGAGAACTCCACCATTTCGTGGTCACTCTGCCCAAGACAGCCCCCGACCACCACATCTCCCACCAGTCCTTCTCTGTTAGTGAACAGAAGGTCTAGCGGGGCACCTCCCCTGGTAGGCTGGCCAACCAGCTGCGTCAGGAAGCTATCTTCCACGCTCTCTAGAAACCTCCTAGACTGCTTTCTTTGGGCTGTGCTGTACTTCCAGGATATGTCTGGGAAGTTTAAGTCCCCCACAAGAACAAGTGCTGACAATTTTGCAACTTCTGCCAGCAGTCTGTCTATAACAGACCCCCATCAGGATGCTTGCCTTATTGGCCTTTCCGCTGATCCTAACCCATAGCGACTCAACCTTATCATTCCCAGCCTCAAGTTCGACGACATCAAAACACTCGCTAATATAGAGTCACTCCACCACCCCTTCTGTGCTGCCTGTCCCTTCTGAAGAGCCTGTAGCCAGACATTGCAGCACTCCAGTCATGAGACCACTCCCACCACGTTTCTGTGATGGCAACCAAGTCATAGACTGCTTGCTGCACAATGGCTTCCAGCTCCTCCTGCTTGTTGCCCATCCTGCGTGCATCAGTGTAGATGCACTTCAGCTGAGCCTTTGCCTTCTGCCCCAGCCTTGCCATTGTTCCCCCTGGCACACCTCCAACAAGCTTTGTTTCATCCCCGTCCCCCTTCTTACCTAGTTTAAAGCCCTCTCAATGAGCCCTGCCAGCTCCTGGGGTAGGATCCGTTTTCCCCTTGGAGACAGTTGGGACCCATCTGCGGCCATCAGGCAGGGTGCCGAGTAAAGCGCCCCGTAGTCGAAGAACCCAAAATTCCTGTGTTGGCACCAGCCTCTGAGCCACGTGTTTATCAGGTGGGCTTTCTGTGTCCTCTCTGAACCCCTCCCTGCCACTGTAGGGATGGACAAAAACACCACCTGTATTCCCGCTCTGTCCACTAACTGTCCCAGCCCCCTGAAGTCAGGTTTATAGCCTTCAGGCTTCTCTCATCAATGTTATCACTGACAGCCTGGACTATCAGTAGTGGGTAGTAATTGGAGGGGTGAAGCAGGTTGGGAAGCTTTCTGGCAACGTCCCTGACCCTGGCCCCAGGGAGGCAGCAGACTTCCCTACGGGTAGGGTCAGACCGACAAATAGGGCCCTCTGTTCCCCTGAGAAGGGAGTCGCCCACAACTATCACCCTTCTTTCTTTCCTGGTGGAAGCAGTCTTGAGGCGTGGAGCAGACTTCCTCGCCCTAGGCTTCCTGGGTAAACTTTCTACCACTTCCTCATCCACCGTTCTCCATCACCGTTCAAGCTCCAGGGCCTCAAATCTGTTGCATAAGAGCACCTGGGAAGGTGGGGCAGGTAGGGGGGGCATTTCCTGCAATGTCGAGCAGGAACCTGTCTCCATTCCTCTTCCACTCCTGGGTCCCTTCCCTCTGCGCGATAGCGACCGGGCAGGGGATCCACCCCCATCTGGGGAGTTTCACCCCGGTGCCTCTCCTTCAGGCCTTGCAGGGAGTTGTTCCACCAGTCTATCTCCCGCTCGCACTCCCTGATGGCCCTCAACCTCTCCACCTCCTCCTTGAGCTCTGCAACCAGGCGCACCAGGTCACCCACCTGCTCGCACCTCACGCACACAGTATCTCTGCCTCCCTCAGATGGCAGCAGCAGGCTCTGACACTCCCTGCATCCAGAGACCTGAACTGCCGCATTTTTGAGCGGGCAGTCTGTCTGGGTGGCTACAGACTTTCTAGAGAGAGCTCTCTGCCTAGCGTGGACCATTGTGGCCTAGCAAGTGGTAGAAAGCCGTCAGATGAGTTGTTCATAGGGGCGGCGGGGGGATCGCTCTGCCCTCCCCCCTAGCCCTGCCTGTGCGAATTCTGACTTGCCCCTCGCTGTTTGCCCATCCTGGTCGCTGTGCTCCTAGTCGCTTGCGCTCCCCAGGGGCTGCTTTTGAACGGCCGGGGAGGGGGCGCTGTTGGCTCCGCCTACGCCTCGTCAGCGTCCCTCACGCGGGCTGCCGGGTCGTGGCGGCTGCTTTGCCTGCCTCGAGAGTGGCCTCGATGCTGGGAAAATAGCCCTGCCTGTCTCGATCCCCCGCTCCGCTGCAGAATGTGTCTGCCCCGGAGCCGATCACCTCAGCAAGTGACTGAGGCGAAACATATTACTCATCATTGTATCTCATTTAGGTATAATTTTTGTTTGCTTTTGGTTGGTTGGTTGGTGTTTGTTTGTTTTGGGGGGGGGGGAGGAGGAGAGGATCTAGCCTATATGCATAAGTCCATTCCAGTGAATACTAAATAAGAATGGATGTATAAACTAGATGAAGAAAGGAATACATAAATCCTTTGCCAGCATCACTAACAAGCACATCTATATGGTCATGTTGTCTTTTGTAGATCCCATTCTCAGCAATTTAATTCTTCCCAAGTAAAATTGAACAAGAATCAGGGATCTTCTAAGATAGTAGAGCACACAATATTATGGTTGTTTTACTTTTTTAGGCAGCTGAACTCCACCACAACTGCTCTCTCACTCCCCCTCCTCAGAAGAGGAGGGAAAGAAGAAAAGGAAATAAAGAACTCACAGGTTGAGATAAGGATAATTTAATTAAAGGAAAAATAATAATTAAGGAAAAAAATATATATTATTAATTAAACTAAAGGGAAAAGGGAAAGAGGAAAAGGGGAAAAGGGGAAAACAAAACCCAAACAAATAAAACACAAGCAAAGATCATGTGGAAGTGCAAAGGAAAGAAATTACTCTCAACTTCCCACTAACGAGTGACGCTTGACCACATCCTTGAAGCAGGGCCTCAACACACATAGCAGTTGTTCAGGAGTACAGACATTTTCACGAGAGCCCATCCCTGCTCTCTTCTTCCTGTTCCCACCTTTTATTGCTGAGTGTGACATCATATAGTATGGAATATTCGTTTGGTTGGTTTAGGTCAGTTGCCCTGGTGATGTTCCTTCCTCCCCTCTTGCCCACCTGCTGGCTCTGGGGGGGTTTAGAGGGAGTCCGGTTAGAGGGCAGTCCTGATGCTGTGCCAGTATTGCTCAACAGTAGACACAACACTGGTGTGAAACCAATGTTCTTCTAGTGCCAAGTGCAGAGCACAGCACTGTATGGGCTGCTGCAGGGAAGGTTAACTCCATCCCAGCCAGACCCAGTACAAATATGAAACATAAAGCCACAATTTGAGTCTAATGCCCAGACCGAAGCCTTGACAGGTAAACATAATGAAATTGATTTTACTGGGACCCAGTTTGCCTTAAGTATTTAACCAGATTATTGTGTTTTTTAATTCCTCAGTGTTATATGATTGTAATGTTTCAGCTTTTGAAAATTTAATTTTACAAAAATTATAATGATAACATAAAAAATGAATATTGAAGGAACAATTAAGTAACATAGTATAGCAAAAGTTGTCAAAATTATCACGATAAATCAAAGTCTTACTTTATTCTAACTCCTCCTATGGATTGTGGAAGTCAGGATATTAAGTGCAAGTCCTAATTGACAATAAAATTTTATAAATCAATCAGAAGTCATAAGATGACAATGATAGTGTAAGCAAACAGTGATTCTGAAGTTTTATAACTGCTTAAATATCTAGATAAAACAATTGAAGTTAAAATCTCTTTCCTCAGGCTTGTTATTTATATGCAGTCCTTTTCTACTCAGTCCTGACAATTTACATACAGACACCTGAGAGATACCCTGTTCTAACACTTTTAACATAAATGTGATTTATTTGTACATCTGAAATCTAACAAGTTCACTAACATAAGCCATTATTATGCCAACAAAATAGACTGGATTGCACAATAATTTTGTACATACAGCTATAAATTTGTATTTAATTATTAATTTACTACATTTACCATAATAATATTAGATTTTTTTTTTTTACCAGATATTTTTTATCAAATCTTTTCAGCATGAGGATGAATCAGATTAAGTTTCATGTCTGTTTTAGTAGAAGAGAGACAAATTTTTATTTTTGTGGATTTCATTGGAATTTAAGATACTGTTGATTAAGGGCTACCAACCTTGTACATTATTTTTATAGGTTTGTTAGCAAAGTGAAGAGAACTGGAATCATTTGTGGGTTCCAGTTCATAATGAAAATTACATAAATAATCATGCTGAGATCAATTTTTCATGGTTTGATGCCTTAGCTATGATTTTAGATTGAATATCAGTGTTGTTTTTTTATTTTTTATTTTTTTAATAATAATAATATTAACAAACATGTCAGATCTCTCACATATCTATGAGATGGCAGCTTCTAATTTCAGTACATATACCTGCAAGTTAGCACCAGTTGAGTATGTAGTCCAAATATCAACTATTGAATATTGAATCTACATTATATCTACATACCTACATGAATCTATCTATTAATGGTTTTGATCTCGAAAAGCAGCTATAAGATGCCCTTCCTCCACCCCAATATGATGTAGAGAATGAAACTCATCTGTTTGAAAGTACACATCCAAAAATAAAGCTAGGCACCTTTTCTGAAATAGATGTCATTCAACACATGATGGATTTCTTTCATGAAGTGGTTCAATTCCTGTAATGATCTTTTTTGCAGAACAATTTTTCTACTGGCTTTATGGTTAAAGGAGAAAGGATAAAAAAGACTGAAGAGAGAAGTTTATTGTTTTATGCAGTATAGATGGTGTAGGGAATGAGGGGGAGATAATTTCTTAAGGAAATATGGAGGGATTCATCTAATGCAACAGTAAAGGTTCTAGATAGGGGTTTATGCTAAGTGCATGGACTTAAAAAAATGTTACCACATTTTCAATAAACTGCATAGAACAGGCCTTTAGGATGACTGAGCATGTGAATTGATCTCATTCTGGGCATATTTTATGCAATACATGAAACAGCTCAAAAGTCAGTTTGTGTACAGTTTTAGTTTTCTTTTCCCTGGAGCTGAAATCCATTTAGAATTCCTTTTGCAGTGGGGTCTTGTTAGAGAAAAGAAAAAACACAGAGCTGTATGTATTTCTTTCCTGTGTTTGTCATGTGTCTGATTATGCCTACCTACTATGTAATAGATCAGGATGTGATCCTGTGTAACATGCTCTAGGTGATCCTGCTTGAGCAGGGAGCTTGGACTAGATGATCTCTAGAGGTCCCTTCCAACCCCAATCATTCTGTGATTCTGTGACCAGTTTGAATACTTGCATAAGTTTAATTAAGAAATGCCTCACCCTGCTGTCTTCATGAAAGGGAAGGTATGGCTTCTAAGAGTCAAACAAAACTAATACTAATACCCTACATGAGCATTGCTGCTTACTGAAAGACCTCATTCAAATGGTAAAAGTGAAGTATATCCAGGGTGGGGATAAAAGTTATGACCAGTTTTCCAAGAATGAAATTTAAATAATAGGACTGAAATAGCACTGAAATAGAAATGGCACAAATAATAAAGAGGATCTGCTCTGCGTTTTTGTTAATTAAGAACTTATGGTATATCAAAAGTACAGAGTACTTATCAGCACAGTCAGTTTGTGTCAACAAGACTGATTCATGTTATTTGAAAATTATTTTAGATTAACTCATTTAGTTTTGAATGTTTTTTTGTTTGTTTGTTTGTTTTTTAAAAAAAGCTCAACAGTCAGTGAAAATTAATGTCTAGTTGGATTTTGCATTTCAGGATATCTTTGTTGTAATAGACTTGGAATACCCAGATACAGAGTGCTGATTGACCTGATGATCAGGTCGCATACTGGAGATGTGGTCACAATTCTCTCAGAAGAACCAACATGTGTTTTATAATTGTAACACACTGGTGTAAAACTACACTGCTCTTGGTGAAATGTTTTTTGACCTTGACGCTCTTATGCTTCTGCACCTCATAGCATAGACACCAGGAGGTACCATCACTCATGTGGCCTAGTGATGATTAACACAAGACAATAATGAAATTGTATCCTTCTAATAAGTACTGAGATCAATCTACTTCTTATATTACCTGTAGTACAAAGTGTCATTATCAAACTAAGCCCAATAGGCAAGAGAGGTGTGCAAACCTTTAATTTGTGGATTATGACAGAGTTTGAAAGTTAAGATATTTAGTATTTTGCAAATATTTTAAGCGTGACAAGATGCCATTCATAGACTCACAGAATCATTTAGATTGGAAAAGACCTCTAAGATCACCTAGTCCAACCTTTAACCTGACACTGCCAAGTCCACCATTTAACCATATACCTAGGCACCACATCTACACATTTTTTGAAGACCTTCAGGGATGATGACTCAACTACTTCACTGGGCACATCGTTGCAATATGTCACAACCCTTTCAGTAAAGAAATTTTTCCTGATATTCAACCTAAACCTCCCTTGGTGCAACTTAAGGCCATTATCTTGTCTTATCGCTTGGTGCATGGGAGAAGAGACCAACCGCCTCCTCACTATAGCCTCCTTTAAGGTAATTGTAGAACGTGATAAGGTCTCTCCTGAGCCTCCTTTTCTCCAAGCTAAACAACCCCAGTTCCCTTAATGGCTCCTCATAAGACTTGTTCTCTAGATCCTTCTCCAGCTTTGCTGTCCTTCTTTGGACATGCTCCAGTGTGGGAGTGTGGCCATGGGGGTCGACAAGCCCCATGGTTGGTGATAGCATTGGACTCCTAACGATGAGGCCATGAGGAGTTTAGAAGGAACAAAGAAGGTGATTCAGGAGATTCCTTGTTCTGTCGGACTACTTGTTCTCCAGCCGTGAAGACATGGAAGTTGCTGGATGTTTGCTGTTGTTGGGCAAAGTTGTTGACCAATGAATAGTTAGTGGAAAAGTACTGCTGTGGAGGGAATGGTATAAGAAGGGAGCCTGTCCTCAATAAGGGAGTTGAAGTTATTGCCATCAATAGGGAGTTGAAGTTATGTCCTCAATAAAGTGGTAGCAGCTACTGATCCGAAAGAACCCTGGTGTCCGTGTGGTTGTTACACTACACTCCAGCATCTCAATGTTCTTCTTGTAGGACCCAGCACTTATTCAACTTTATGCGGTTGGCCTTGGACCATCGGTCCAGCCTATCCAGATCCCACCGCAGAGCTCTGCTACTCTCAAGCTGTTCAACACTCACACCTAACATGGTATCGTCTGCAAACTTATTGTACTCCATCTCCTTGTCCAGATCATTAATAAAGATATTGAAGAGAACTGGACCCAGTACTAAACCCTGGGGAATACCGCTAGTGACTGATCTCCATCTGGATTTGACTCCATTCACTATGGCTCCTTGGGCCTGGCCACACAGCCAGTTTTTAATCCAATGAAGCGTACACCCATCCAAGTCATGAGCAGCCATTTTATCCAGAAGAAGGATATAGGAAACAGTGACAAAAACCTTAACAAAATCCAGGTAGCCCACATCCATAGCCTTTCCTTCACTTCCCTCATGTCACCTTGTCATAGAAGGAGATCAGGTTAGTCAAGCTCCTGCCTTTTGTAAACACATGCTGACTGGGCTTAATCACCTAGCTGTTCTGTAAATGCCATGTGATGAAACTCAAGATAATATGCTTCATGAGCTTCCCTGGCACTAAAGTTAGAATGACAGGCCTGTAGCTTCCCATTTGTTGCAGATATTTCCATAACAAGATAGCAACGTTGTTGAGTTTTTGACTATTTCATTTTGGGACTTCTGTGCTTGCAGTGTGTCACTTACTTCATAGATTGAATCATAGAATGGTTTGAGCTGAAAGGGACCTTAAAAATCATTTAGTTACAACCCCTCTTCCATAGGTAGGGACACCTTCAACTAAATCTATTAAATGCTTTCTGCTGACCTGGTTTTGAGAAATTATTGAGAGAGAAAGAACGATGAGATTGTCAAAATCTCATCTCATCAAAAAAAAAAAAGAAAAAAAAAATTATAGGAGTCAAAATTAAGGACAAAACCTAATTTTGGTTAGCATAAACCACAAATGTAAATAACCTGTTATTCTTTGAATGACACATTGCTCCTTCAGAAAATTATAAAATGAACATCTAAATGTGATATTATCTCAACTTTTATAACTAATGTATCTGAATGTTTGTATTCCTTTTGTGCTGCACTAGGACTCTGAGCTCTTTGTGCCATTAGTCATTTTAAAAAAGGACTGATGAGATGTCAGTCTTTGTCAACCCAGAAATAAACTGGTTCTTGACATTGGGCTTTTCTCATTGATTAAATTGTCATGGTGTATTCACAGCCTAAATGCTGCCTTCTGGTCACTGTCCTTTTCTTTTGTGGAAAATGACCTTTGTGAATAATTGCATGCCCTAGATGTGTCAAAATGAGGAGGAAGCAGCAGTCCAAAGTAATAGCAGTGTAAGAACTATTTGTCCCTTGATTCTCTTGTGAACTATGGAAAAAAAGAAAATAAAAATAAAAATAAAAAAAGTCCACAATATGTATATATTATTTTTTTAGCCACTGTAACTTTGAAAGATAATTTAATGTGCGTTTAGAAAATTCTGTTTGTGCTTTGTGTTCTGCTTAAAAATATTTTAATTATTCTGTATTAATTTTAAGGATAAGTACCTTCTGAGTTCTAGGTACTTTCTTAAGACGAGTCACTGCAACAGTAGGTTTCAACTACCTTTATGCTCCTGTTGTTGGGCTTTCAAAGATTTTTAAATAATCTACAATTTTTTAAGGACTGCTGTATTGTATGCCAATATGGAAAAACCCCTAAGAGTCGTTACACTGGATTACGCTGGATGGGGATTTCTGGAGTGTAGTATATTCTGGACGCTCACCAACATACTCCACTATCTTAAAGGTACTGTAGGACTTGAATAGGGTATCACTGAAATGAAACTGAAGTTGTTCCCCTACCTTGCTCAATTGTCCAAACTTAGAACTGAGAAAACCTTTGCAACTAATAACTCTTGCCTGAAAATATTTTATTTGATGCAATTCAAGTATTCCTTGCAACTTCAGTGACTTAGCATAGCATAAATTTTTATCAGAAAAAAAGCAGATAGGGTATATTGGAATGTCTTCAAGAATGCCTGGTTTACTCTCAACTCCCATACCAGTCACATGGTTATCCTGGCACCTGAAATCCCATGTGTTGTCCAAGTGTCTGGGAGCACTGGCTAACATATAGTACAATTGGTAGGGTATAGGAATGTCACAGATTCATGGATAACCTAAGCTTCCTGGTTGTCTGGTCAGTGCATTTCTTGTCTGACTATATATTTTTCTGAATCTTTGTCCAGAAATGGGCATGGTCCCAGCTCCCCCAAGCTAGGTGGACAGCTCCAGACTCCTGGCCTAAAAATTAAAGAAAATACACATTCTGCCTTGTCTGAAACATATATATATATATTTTTTTTTTCTCAAAACATTATTTTTGTTATAAGTTCACCTTTTATGTTCTTCATTCTGATTCACAATGAAAACATGCTAAACATTCTAAAATTTCTAAAGGACAAAAACTGTAATTCCAGATTCAAGTGAGTTTTTCAAAAATAAAGGAGTCAATTTAACAAAAATAAATAAATAAATACATACATACATAAATTCAAATCCAGATGAAAATGAAAGGTATTTTTATTTAGGAATAGACATTACGTATATTCCTGTAAATGTGGAAGAAAAAGTCAAAGTTGCAATCTAGCTGTACCTGAGAAGAGTCCCCTGGTAACTATGTAATGCCAGGTTCCCAGAGCTTACTTGTTATGACTTCTCCAGAAGACCATTCCTCAAAATCATTTTCTATGCAACTGTGAAGTAGAAATATATTAACTAGATGTGAACTCCATTTTCTGTAGTCTCGTTATGTCTCTTCTTGTCTCTTATGTCTCTTCTTGTCCCATAACCAATTAATATGTAAGATCCGATTACCTCAGTCTGATGTTGCATATCTGTATTGGTGGTTTTGCAGTTGTTTTGTACATTTTTACAGCTTTACTCTTTGTGTCTTTCAATAGTTCTCAAATTGTAATGGATAAATAATGTTAAGATTCCTATTAAAATAATGTTGTGTGCAACATTTCAAATAGAATTTTAAGCCCTCATCTGGGTAAGCATATGTGTATATATATATATATATTTGTTTAGAACATACTTCTTACTTCTCAAATTGGTATTACTCTATATTTATATTGATATCATATTGACATTAATTACTAGCAAACATGTTATTATGGAAAGAATATAATTATATTAACAGAAGACTGATAAGCCCTTTTTCAGTTGCCTAAGATAGGCATAAGATAGCTCTACTAGCACATACCACAGATACACGTACACATATATGCACACAGGTTATGTGGATCAAATACTACTGAATTAATTCTTACCATTCTTTCCTAATATTAAGCCAGCCTCCACACTTGATTCTCAGATGACAGTATAGGCCACAGAACATCTTAAGAATTTACATTAAGTGGAATCGCAGTGGACACTGGAACAGGTTCTCCAGGGACGTGGTCACTGCACCAAGCCTGTTAAGTTCAAGAAGCTTTTGGACAATGCTCTCAGAGAAATGGTCTGATTTTTTTTTATTATTATTTTATTTATTTATTTATTTATTTATTTATTTATTTTTGTGGTGGTTCTGTGCAGAGACCGGGATTGGATTAGATAATCTTTGTGGGTTCCTTTCAATTTAGGATATTCTGAGATTCTGATATTGATTCTTATCTCAGCCTTTCAATGAAGTTCTGAATTAAGTAATCTGAATGTCCTAAAGTCAGCCAGCTGACAGTTCTTGTTGGCCTAAAATAAGTGTCATAACTCTCCAGGTGTATCCATTTCTAGTGGTATACTCAGAGCTAGAGATAGCTAGAGATTTTATTTAGTGAAGGCACTTTGAAATTAGGTGACTTTAAAAGGCGAATCTGTACTCTTACATGATGTCCCCACCTAGAACTAGATTTGTGAAGATACAGTGAGTGGAATCCAAGACAGAAAGCAGCTCTCCAGCCTATTTTATAGTGTCATCTGCTATGAAGATACATGGCAAAACTAGCAATGATATGTCAAACATACTCCTAAACTTTAATATTTATTTGTATTTAAAGAAAAGAAGAAGAAAAAAAACATAAAACAACTGAATGACAAAAGATATTACAATATGTTGTTATTTTTTTGATCTTCTGACTAATGGTTAAATTTGTAAGTAAATGTGCTTCTCTTAAATAAAAGCTTGGTGGATACCAAAAAAAAAAAAAAAAAAAGGCAAAACAAAATTAAGTTGTTGCCTCACTGACCATTTAGTCCATGGTCCTCTGGTTGGACACTGAGTTAAAAATATATATATATATACTTACTCGATCAAGCATAAATGAGAAGTACATATACTTGCTCTTTGGTTAGTGTGAACTCAAAATTTGACCATGGTGCCGGGTCTCTTATTTAGACTCTCTAACATGTAGATAAGTTTATGGAGTTTCCATTTGTGTGAAACGGAGGAGTTATCCTGGTGGTAACACATTCTAGTGGATAGAGCTTCTTACAGCTCTTCACCTACATACAGTTTTCTAATCCAGAAAATACTACTATACAAAATAGTTGGATTAGGATTATATATATATAAAAGAAGGGAACAGGACTGTGAGCTCTTGAGTGCACCCTTGGTTAGTCTAGAGATGATACCAAGTTGGGGGGAAGTGTCAAGCTGTTGGTGGGTAAGAAGGCCTTGCAGAGGGACCTGGACAGGATGGGTTGGTGGGCAGAGGTCAATGGGATGAGGTTCAACATGGCTAAGTGCTAGGTCATGCACTTGGGGCAAAACAACCCCATGCAATGCTACCGGCTTGGGGCAGCGTGGCTGGAAAGCTGTGCTGAGAAAAAGGATCTGGGGATGTTGGTTGATGCTCACCTGAACACGAGCCAGCAGTGTGCCCAGGTGGCCAAGAAGGCCAGTGGCATCCTTGCTTGTATCAGGAATAGTGTAGCCAGCAGGACCGGAGAGATGATTGTCCCCCTGCACTCTGCTCTGGCGAGCCTGCACCTTGAGTACCATGTTTAGTTTTGGGCCCCTCACTACAAGAAAGACATCAAGGCCCTGAAGCATATCCAGAGAAGGGCAACAAAGCTGGTGATGGGTCTGGAACACAAGTCCTATGAGGAGTGGCTGAGGGAACTGGGATTGTTTGGTCTGGCAAAGAGGAAGTTCAGGGGAGACCTTACTGCTCTCTACAACTACCTGAAAGGAGAGTGTGGGTGTCTGGGGATGGGCCTCTTCTTGCGGATAACTAGCAATAGGACAGGAGGGAATGACCTCAAGTTTCACCAGGAAAGGTTCAGGTTTGGAAATCAGGAGAAATTTCTTCTCAGAAAGAGCATTTAGGCATTGGAACGAGTTGCCCAGAGAGGTGGTGGCATAACCCTTCCTGGGGGTGTTTAAGGAAAGGTTGGATGGGTTGCTTAGGGACATGGTTTAGTGGATGATGTTGGTGGTAGGGGGATGGTTGGACCAGATGCTCTTGGAGGACTTTTCCAGTCTTAATTTGTTCTATGATTCTACTAGGTCCACTTACTAGTTGGATCCTCAGGTACCTGAAAACTTTCTGTTGTCTACTTTCACAGTACCCATGAAGACAGGTGAGGGCTGTCTGTCCGTGTACCCTACCATTTAGGTTAACAAAAACAGTATCACAAACTTATCTGTAACTTCGTTTTAATTTCTGGGTTTTTATTTTAGTTAAAAAACAACAACAAAAACCATCACAATGTAAGTGGTGTACTCTCTTGCCTTTATGAATATTACTTGTATAGCACTTTCTTTTCCTGTGTATCCAACACCTATATGCTTAGAGCCCTGTAGAAGAACGATACTAGATTTATTACTCCTGTCATCCTTTTTTGATGAGATCTGTGACCTAGCTGATATACCTAGAAAGTGATGTGAAAGGTAGTAGTATCTTGGGTGGAAGCAGACATCCAGACTCCAAAGGTCTCAGCTGAGAGATAAGTTTATAAGGTTATGTAATGTTAAAATTGGCTGTCTGTTAGGTGCCCATCAAGCCACTCCCTCACTCCCCGTCTTCAGCATGATGAGGAAGAAATATGATGAAAAAGTTTGCAGGTCAAGATAAGGACATGGAGATCTCTCACCAAGTACTGTCACAGGCAAAACAGACTCAGCTTGGGGAAGATGAATTTAATTTCTGCCAATTAAATATGGAGTAGGACAAGAAAAATATAACCAAACCAACCAACCAAAATCTAAAAAGCTTTGCTCCAACCTTCCTTCTTCCCAGGTTGAACTTCACTTGAGATCCCTCTATCTCCACCACCCCTGAGTGGTGCAGAGCATTGGGATAAGGGAGTTTCACTCAGTTCATAATGTGTTGTCTCTGCCACTCATTCCTATTCACATTTTCCTCCTGCTTCAGTGTGGGATTCTTCCCAAGGGTTACTGTCTTTCACAAACTGTTCCAGAATGGATCAGCTCCATAAGGTACAGTCTTTAAGGAACAGATTCCTTCATCAGAGCCTTCAGCTCCTGCATGGGCTGTCCACAGGCTGCAACTTCCTTCAGGCCACATCCACGTGCTCTGGTGTGGTGTCCTCCAAAGACTTCAGAAAGCATATATGTTCCAATGGACAGTGTACTCCACCATGGTCCTCTCCTTTGGTTTACAGAAGAATCTTTGCTCTGGTGTCAGGAGCACCTCCATCCTCTTCTTCAATGACCTTGGCATCTGCAAGGCTGTTTGTCTCTACATTGTCTCACCGTTCTCACATTTTTTTTTTTTTAATTTATTTTTTTAACCTTTCTTAAATATGTTATCACAAAGGTGGCACCAGCATTGCTCATTGGCTCAGCTTTGGCCAGTAGAGGGTATTTCTTGGAGATGGCTGGAACTGGTTCTGTCCAACATGGGTGTAGTTCCTGGAATTATTAAAGGTTTATGTAAAGATTAAGTCTAATCTTATGTCTAATCTCTTCAGGAGTTGGACTTGATGATCCTTGTGGGTCCCTTCCATCTCAGGATTTTCTATGATTATGATGCTATCTGTAATTAATCATATTCACATCTGTAACAAATGCACCATTTGTCCAGCTTTTGGATGCTGAGCGCTTATTGTCAATGACACATTGCTAAATGAAATGGTATATTGATAATAACATAAAAATGATAGTTATGATGAGGTGTGTGCACTGTGGATGTAATAAAAGTTACATCTAATTTATCAGTTGAACATTAAAATATGGAATTCAACTAACATTTTCTTAGTAGTAACTTGTTTAGGATGGCTTGTGTTCTAGCTTTAGTTCTATGCTCATTATTTACCTAGTTATAAGAAATAGACAGTTGTTAAATTCTGTAGACCAACTTTTAGAAAATTAAAAGGAACTTTCATACCAATCATTTGTTACTAGAAGTCATTTATGGGAGTCTTAAAAAACTAAAATCTTTTCTTACTGATAATGTTCATGTGCTGCATATAGACTACATATAAAACATTTCTTCAAATTCATTTGATGATCTACATTCAGAAAAATGTGTGTATTGGATTTCTGTGACTGGGGAAGACAAAAAAATATTTGTGTTCTCATTTGTAGTGCTGCAATTTGGCAGTTGCTCTAACAATAATGTTTCAGAAATTATATGCAAGTAATTCATTTCTTCCTCTTCCTGGGCAGCAAATTTAATACTTTACAAAGGCTGTAATTTATCTTTGTGCCTAGCAATAAATATTTCACTAAATGTAAATGTTGCATTAGTAGCAGTGTGCTTCTACTTCATCTGTATTTCAAGCACAGAAGAGCTGAACAGTTCAGGAGACATTCAGGTACAACCCTCTACAGATTCAGTAGGTTATTACGTTTTCTAGAGTCTAAGATATACTTTTTGTTTTGAAATGAGACTTTTTCTCATCTTTTTCTATCCCAATTTATAGTTATTTTGTTATTGCATCATTCCCTACATACAGCTATATCCTTGAATCTTGTGATAAATGAAACAAAACACATTTTACAAGTTAGCTTTACAGCAATAATCTCTAGTTCTGGAATATCTAAGGGCAGTAATTCTTCTTTGATTCTTCTTTGTATCATACCTGAAGTAACAATAATATCTTTACCAAAATTCACAGAAATGTTGATTATAATGTTTTGCTTAAGAATGAACACCTTTCTTTTTCAGAAAATCATTAACCAGCTGGAGGTAAATTAATTACATTTTGTAACTACTTCCTATGTGTGTCTTGAACTGATTGTAATATCTGTTGTTGTATAAATATTTAAAAAAAAAAAATCAAAAAAAGGAAAAGGCAGTTTTCTAATAGAAAAGGGTGTAAGGTGGAATGCACAAGGAAACAATTCTATTCTATTTATTTATTTATTTATTTTATCAAGAAGGTCAAATTTGGTTTCCAAACACATTTGTTGGACTAATAATTGACATTAAAACACCTAAGTAAATCAATAGCAACAATAACATAATTCAAAACCTTAAAGGAGTGGGTTTAAGATTTGAGTTGTTCATGTGATTGAATACATTTTCAGGCTACATTTAGCTTATGAGACACAACTTGCCCATTCCTGTCTACTGCAAAATAACTAGATTTCTTCATGAAAAAGTCACTTTTGACATATGAGTCTTCTGCTTTGCAGACACTATTGTTCCTGGAGAAAGTCTAGCATAAAGATTCACTTTTTTGTTGTTGTTGTTGTTTTTGTTTTTGTTTTGTTTTGTTTTGTTTTGTTTCCTCTACGGAGGACACCATTCCCTCTGAGCAATGAAAATCTTTCAAATCACCCTAATAGTGAGAAAAGTTTGAGAGTTGGAGGGATTGTGATTTGATAGTACAATAAACTTTAGATGACAAGTTTAGTCACAACAATTGCCATAAGTCCCTTCCTTGCACTACCTTTGAGTTTTCTTGCTCATGGGTTTACACTGTATGACTACTTCCACTACACCTTTGTGACATGTGTTCCTTACCCTTATCACCATGCTGACAGTTATCATTGCTGACAGTCATGTAGGGCAGTATCTGTGAATAAGAAACTAGCTGGTAGTATGGTAAGCAAATAAAATAAATTTTTCTCTTATTGCACAGTAAAAGCAGAATTGTTTAGCTGAACTGACAGATACAGTTTTCATCCAGCTTTTACTACTTTAAAGGATTCAATGAAGCGCTATAATGATGTACATCATTTTGCATATCCATTAAAATTCTCTTTCCATTTTCAATCATGGGGTATTTTTTTAAAAAAGCAAATTCAGATAAAAGTTTAAAAGTTCATATGGAGAGAAAGAAACTGTTCATGAATGTGCAGAATGAAGACTTTAAGAAAAATTAGTTCTAGCTGAAATTTGAAATGGGAATATCATTTTATAGTAACAAGTTCAAAATCAGAAGAAATTCTGTAATGGCTTAACAGTGACCCTTCTGGATTTTAGCTCTGCCATTTTTAGAAGAGGCAAGCATCCCTTTAGCACTAGTAGGCATTGGAACAATAAGTAAAAATAGCTGATTTAAGGCTCTGTTGGATATTCAACAATGCACATCGCAGATGTACGTATATATATTGTCCTAGAGGCACGATCTTCAGAACAACTTAGTGCAACTCATAAAACATCAGTGGATGGCAGATCTGGAACGCATACTCCTGTAGACTGCAGCACAGGAGGATATTTATTGATCCTTAATTTGTTTTAGTCACCATAATTACTTGAGTGTTGTATTACCTTATTTCATCTTTGAAGAAAGTACCATGGCCTGACTTCGAATTTTGCTAAGGTTCCTTTACTCTACTGTGTCCATAAAAATGGATCTTCAAGTTGCTGCAGATACCATTCATTGTAATAGAGCTTTAGACCCACAAATTCTTAAGCACAGAGTGGTAGCGCTTTCATTGTTCTAGAAGAGCTTACATAATGAGATATAACAAAACAAACTGTATATTCTGTTCCTTACCAGAGAAGAGAGATCATACTGCAATAAACTATTTTCTTTCACAGCTGATAAATGGTTTGGAGTGCTAATATATGACTGTTGAACAAGAATACCTGATCTTACCCTGTTTGCCTTTTCTCATCATTTATCATTTGGTTCATAGATTGCACACATTTTGTATAACTTCTGAACTAAAAACATTTCTATAAGTATGGGTTGACATTCAGGATATCTATTATAAAACGGTAATATATCCATAAAAGTATATAGCTCTTTTCTATCATAAAATGCATAAAAATGATGCAATTAATGTTGACATTTAATATTTAATAGAATCACACTGTTTAAATGATAGTTCATGAGAACAAAATACTTTTATTCTGACATCTTTCATTCTGACTCATCAAAGATGAACATTGATGTTTATTTTTATACTAAAAAATTATAAATTACAAATTAAGATTGAAAATCTTTTTATAAAAGTTTTGTTTGTCATATCTATTAGACTGAATAATAAGAGAAAAAACTTGGAACTTTTAAATTTTTTTAAAAATGGTCAGTAAAAATCATTGTGTCATACACCTAATTTTAAAACTTGTCTTATCCTTCCATTCAAAATAAAAATTGTTAAAATTACACCTCTATATTTTAAACCTAAATTAAAAATGCATTATTATAAAATGTTGATAACATGTTCTTATAAAATAAATATTTTATTTTCCGTACTTCTCTACCTTTCTCTTTTTCTTCTTGTCATGAACATCTTAAAGTTTGAAAGCTATTAATCATCTGGAAACTTTGGACACTACCATTCAACATTGTACCTGAGCATGGTCTCTAAATAAATAAAGCATATTTAAAATGATTAAATCTTTGCTTTTTTTATCTTTACAGGTTAATTATTACACAAAATAAATATTATTTTTATGTCAAGTTGTACTACTATTACAAATGTTATAGCATTTTGAGGACCTGTGGGTATCCAAAACTAAAGGTATAAATGATAAAATATCAAAATACTCAAAATACTATGCTCTAGCCTAATGGTGGATAGTGGATGGAAAGGTCACTAAATCAAAGATATCACAAAATGAAATGAATGTAAATTAACTTCATTATGCTGAAAAGCAGCTTGATTACTATTATTGAGAGACATAATTCTGTCCAGAATTTATGTAATGAAGCTTAAAAAAAAAAAAAAAAAAAAAAAAAAAA
>CM021697.1:162514122-162526751 GCA_011074415.1 Stictonetta naevosa
AAGGAAGGAAGAAAGAAAGGAAGGAAGAAAGAAAGAAAGAAAGAAAGGAAGGAAGGAAGGAAGGAAGAAAGAAAGAAGACAAAATATTAATTTTGAACAAAGAGAAAATCATTTTAATCTTCCATTTCCTACTCAGGATTTCAAGATGTAATCTAAAAATAGTCTAACAGTAAATAACTGTTTTACAGTTCTCTATAGTTACACCAGTGGACATCTTTAGCAAGCAAGGCTCCCAGGTACAAGAAATAAAATGAAGTCCAATTGTCCCTTTTTAAAATTCCTTTTGTTTGTGGGATGATTTTAACTAATAGAGATCTACAGGAAAATTGGCACTGCTCTGTACAGTGACTGGAGCTCTTTTTTATTTCAGTGACCTTTGTGTTTTAGATGGAGTCAAATATCTGTTTAATTTGGATTATTCAATAAACTGTTAAAATATGCCTGGGCTGACCAAATAACCTGTGACCATGAAGCTGAAAGCCTCTGATGATAAGTACAGATTTTTTTTTTTTTTTGAGTGACAGTATACGTTCTGGTAATTTGATTTGGAGGATTTGTTGTCAGTGAGAATGTAGTTGCCCCTAGATAAGTGTTAAAATGTGCACTCTTGTTATTAAATAGAAGGAGCTAGTTTAAAATGTCAAGGCTCTGACAGATTGGCAGGAAAGAAATCTTTATATTGTAATGCCTTTAGAATAGCTAGAGGGTAAGACAGAAACTATTCCAAGTGACTTTGATAGAAGCTCAGGAGGTTGAATTAGGGAAATTTTTTCACCCATTTACACCAATATAATACCAGAACATCAACATAAATCTGGAGAGACTCCAATGAAATAGATAGCTAATCCAGAATATAGTCAAAGAAAAAATATTCTTTTTGTTATTAACTTTAGAAAAAAGTAATAATCGTTGTAAATTACAATTCTGTTGCCTAATAAATGAACGTGGGGTTTCATTCTTATAGAGCAACACTGAGGAACCAGCTGATATATCCCTTTCACCCACTCTGGGTTACAAGGCAATCTCTACAAATAAGTTTGTGTGTGCTTAAGGGCATGATCCATCCCTATGTTTTTGTTGTGCAGGTTATACAATGTTCACTATCCAGTTTACACAACATGAAAGAGACATGACAGCTGCCCCAAACAGTTTGCAATCTTGAATTAGGTATGCTACAGTAAGTGAAAGTAACAAGTCATGATTTTCATTGCAGTATAATGGTTGGTGGGCTCATAAAAGAGGCAAGGGAGGGAGGGAGGGAGGGAGGGAGGGAGGAAGGAAAGAAGGAAGGAAGGAAGGAAGGAAGGAAGGAAGGAAGGAAGGAAGGAAGTTGTTACAATAAGAAGCTTGAATGCATTTTCAACTTACTGTCTTTTCAATTTCCCGTCCAACTTTAGTTAAAGGTATTGTATTGGCTAGTCAAAGATCTTCCAATAGGTAAACTAATTTGTCTAGACTAAAGATTGTGGATACAAACTAAAGAGGATAGTATAACAAGATATCAGTGAGAAATAAAACTTATCAGTGCAATTACAACATCTTAATTACTGCAAAAGACTGTAGTGGCTTTATGTGGAAAGGTTTCGGTAGTGGGGAGCCATAGCGGTGCCATTGTGAGAAGAATCCATATTAGATAACGGCCCCACTGCTGGCCAGAGCTGGGCCAATAAACAAGGTTGTTTGTGCCTCTGTGAGAGCATATATAAGACAGGGAAAAACAAAACAAAACAAAACAAAACAAACTTCTGGGGAACAGCATCTGGGAGAGAGAAAAGAGTGAGAAACAGTCTTACAGACATCAAGGTCAGTGACGGAAGGAGGGGGAGAGGTGCTCCACATCAAGGTCAGTGACGGAAGGAGGGGGAGAGGTGCTCCAGGAGCTGCAGATGAAATTCTCCTGCAGCCTGTGGAGAGGACCATGGTGAAACAGGCTGTCCCCCTGCAGCCTATGGTATACCATGGTGGAGCAGAGTTCCACACTGCAGCTCGTGGAGGAGACAATGGTGGAGCAGGTGGATCTGCACTGAAGGAGGCTACAGCCGGTGGAGGACCCATGCCAAAGCAGATTACAGGCTGGACCTGTAGCCCGTGGAGAGTAGACTATACAGGAGCAGGTGACCTGGCAGGAGCTACTGCCTATGGTTGACCCAGGTTGGAGCAGTTTGCTCCTGATGGATGGACCCCATGATATGGACCCATATCTGGAGCAATTCTTGAAAAGTTGCTGCCTGTGGGAAGCCCAATTAGGATCAGTTTGGGAAGGATGGCATCCCGTGGGAGGGACCCCAAGTTGGAGCAGGGGAAGAAAGTGACTGAGAAGGAGCAGTGGAGATGAAGTGCTATGGGCTGACCACAACCTCCATTCTCCCATTACCCTGCACTGCTCAGGGGCAGGGGAGGTGGAAGAGGGTGGATGGGGGGAAGACATTTTTGGATTCTTTAATTTGTTTCTCACTTCTCTAGCTTGTTAGTAATAGAAAATAAATCTTACTATCTCCCTACTCTGTGTGTGTTTTGCCCGTCACGATAATTGTTGAGTGATCTCCCCATCCTTATCTCAATGCTTGAACCCTTTGCATTGTGTTTTCTCCCCCTCTTCCTTTGAGGAGAGGGAGTGAGAGAGTGGCTGTGGTTGAGTTCAGCTGCCCACCCAAGTAAGACTACCACAAAGACATGGTACAGTTTTAACTTTCCTGGCTGCATAACATTAGGGTGATGGCTAATTTAAGGAGTACAGTAAAATATCTAGAAGGACTTTGCCAAAGATTACACTGTTGTAACTGAGATACAATTGAAGCTGGGGTCAGCCAGTGGATTTTTTAATTTGATGCTCCATAAAACAAACAAACAAACAAACAAACAAACAAACAAAAAAACTGTGTAGAACACTCCAAACTGTCTGTGTTGAGATGTTAAGTGGTTTGCTAGAGACAGAATATATGTTCAGAGGAAGATGGACAAATATCTGTACTTTTAGTATTTACTTTGAAATTAAAACTTAATAATTCAATTTATGTCAATAATAAAACTTAACTGCCTGGTACTTCCTTACATTGAAAAATGTAAGGAAGTTGTGTGTTTCTGATTAAGGGAATATTATTATTATCATGTATTTTTCTCAGGATTTATTCATTTGGTTCTTTAGCTAGAGTTGAGAGAACTCTAAAAGAAAAAAAATAGAACAATAGCTCTAAGTGACACATGGCATATTCATCTTAATTCTGGTTGGCCATGTGTCAACTTTTGTGTATTAAGAGCACCCAGTCTTCTAAGATCATGTGTCAACATCATCTAAACATGTGGAAGGAATGAGAATCAGCACGACATGAGGATAAACTCACAGTGTACTTTTTTTTTTTTTTTTCTCCAGTACAGACTCTCCAAGAGTTTCTATAGTATCTGTTACTATGTCTCTTTGCTATGTAAGATTCTCTCTGTCCTGAGGCTAAACTCCAAATGTCCAGTTCAATTCAGTTACAGGTTACTTTGGAACCATATGAAGCTACACAATGTTCCAGTGACTGGGGACTATTATTATTAATTTCGTTTATTAAAAGTAATAATATGACTGGCTAAAACAAATAGAAAGGTTATTTTATAAGACTCAAAATTATTTTTTATTAATCCATTTACTGAAATTTCAGGAACACTTCCATTCCTGTAAAGCTTAAAGTCTGAATGGTAATAAAAGGAATTTTATAACATTCCAATTAAACTATGTTCTTCATAAGAAATAAATATCGTAAAGAAAAGGTGATAACCTGTATCTGTCTAGCCAGTGGGAATGCTGCAGGAATTCAAAGCACAATGAAGATAGTGGGTGAAGTAGGTAGTTGTGAAAAAGGATTTAAAGACACAAAGGTATATATTTTGATCTTCTAAAGAAGCTTTATGTTTCTGTTTTTTGAATCAGAGACATTTTTTGAATTAGAGACTGCATGTGTAACTTGAAGCTAAGTCTAATTTGAACTCATAAAAACTTCATATTCTGAAATCTCTGTGATCTTCATTTGAGTTTTAGGTAGTAGATAAATAGCCCTAACCAGTCTCTCTTCAGCTATACAGCTATTTAAACATTCATTACTCTTTCAATTGTGTCGCACTGCTTTTTTGTAAGATTTCATTTTAAACTACTCCCTAACTAGAACAAACAATTATGCAAATGAAAAATTAGATCCTTCAACAATTCAGAGAACTGCAGCACATTTAATTGCTGCAAGGAACCACCCAGAATAAATAAATAAATAAATAAGTCAGTTCATTCCAGAATAATACATCTGCTAACAAATTTAGAGAAGATACTGAATTTATTGCCAATCTGTAAATACACTGTAACTTGGCAGGTGGTATGAAGCAGAAAACAAATAAGAGAAGAAAAAAAATAATAATAATTTTCTAGGGTAAGGGACATTGATGCAGTATATAGAGAAAAAACAAAAACATTTGTGCTCAGAAGGGCTTTGTTGTTGATACTAAAATAAAATAAAATAAAATAAAATAAAAATAAATAAAATAAAATTTAAAAATCATTTTTATTACAACTTTGGAGCTCATTCTGTTTAGTGATATATATGGAGTTTTCTGTGCTAAATTTGCTATCACATTTATTCATGTAAAATGTTTTTTGACACTACAGAAAAATTCTAAAGGGTGTTACATCATAGCAGAGTTTGGGGAATGACAAAAGATCTCATGGAAGGTTGCTGGTCTCTATGAAATTCAGTTTATGTTGCAGAAAGCTACACATTAAACCTTTCCTTGGAAGAGTCATCTGAGCTGACACAACTGTCAGATGACAGGCAGTTGTATATTGTGAATAAATAGCTGAGAGACATAACTGCAAGACAATCACTTGTGATCACAGACGGTAATTTCTGAAAAGGGCCATTTATGAGAATGTGACTTTTTGTTTAGACTCCCAGTCTATTCTCATCTTAAGGCTACACAGGTTAAGACAAATAGTCTTTGAATCATTAATTATTCAAAACTCACATTCAAAATTATAGTAAAAATATTTTTGTAATAGTTGATCTAGTAAAATATTGAGAAGAATGTCACCATGTTTTTGAAAACTGAAGCAGATTTATTTATTTATCTATTCATCTATTTATTTATTTATTTATTTATTTATTTATCGTGAGATTACAGCTAGCAGCCATGGACAGATGTTCTCCATATTGTACGAATAAAAATGGTTGTTGGTGTGCAAATGATTATCTGTGCAAATGATTGATACTGAAACATAGATGGTGAATTTTTAAAATAAGAAAAAAAGTCAGTGCTCTATGGGTACCAAAAAAAAAAAAAAAAAAAAACTAGGTGAAAGGTGTAAGGTGTTCATTTCTGAATTTGTCTTTTCATGAATTTGTTGGCATCATGCAGAAAAGTGAAGGAGGATGGACAGAGAGTGGCTGAGAACAGTCCGTGGAAGCCCTGTATTTACCTCATGAGACCTTAATGAAGTATCATGGTTAGCCAGCTGGCTAAATAAATTTAGCTAGCTCATTGTCTATTCTGTTACTAGACAAGACTATTCAGTATCTCTTTTACAAGGTTGAATTCTTTTAGCTAGTGGTTCTGTTCATTCTCACTATATTTTCTCATTATGTGCATGGAACATTTTTCCATTGCACTCTGGGGCCTCCCAAGACGACAGAAACTCCCAACTGATATTCCCTTTATTCCTTTCAAAGATATATCTCTTCATGAGAAAATAAATAGAGCAAAGAGTCTACTTTGTATCTATTTAGAAAAGAACACCTTCCTAAAGCATTGTTTCTTCATTGTGCATAGGAAAAAAACAGGTGAGAAGATGAGATATATTTCAGCTTATGTATCAAAGTGTGCTGAAAGAAAGAAGGTCTACAGTGTTCAAAGGCATCTTGTTCCTGAAGATTTAAATATAGAAAACCATAGGATTAGCCTTTAGGGTGGTTATATTTGTTCAGTGAATCCTTCTTTTGAAGGCATATATGTAGACAGATTTGTAAATGTAAATTTTTTCAGAAAAAAAAAAAGTATTCATACTAGTTGGAGCACACTTTATTGATGCATACATCTATATTAAAAGTTACACTTGTGTGAGTTACCACATTGAGAATCATTGCAATTATGAAATTAGGCTCTGAACTGAGGAAAACAAACAAACAAACAAACAAACAAAAACTTTAACATTGATATATCTTGGGTGAAACACAGAGATTTATCCATTTGCAACCAGCAATAGTGAGTAATTAATGTCCCACTAATATTTGAAGAGAAAATCTGTACTTTTCATTGCAAAATATTTAACTTTTAAAATTATAATAAAAAGATTTCTGGTAATAAATAAATAAATGAATAAATAAATCAGACGTGTAGGTGTGTAGACCCACTCTTATCCAGTGTATCTTTATCCAAGTTTTAACTTTCAACACATACAGTTTTAAGACGAAGGCTGTTTTTAGTTTTGACTAGTCTGATGATAACATTGCAAAGTTTTGAAACTGATCACACATATAATTCTAGCTGACATCCCTCACCACTGCGTGATCTTGAGTTTGTTTTGTTAAAAGATTTAACCTCAGTTTTAACCTGTGCAACCACACTGAATGCACTTAACAAAAATTAAACCTTTCACTGTCAAACATTCATTTATATATGTTCATTTAAACACATATCACCTGTACCAAACTGATAATATGTCTATAAAACATATAATTTCCGAAATATTTTTGGAATAACCATACATGGATGAACATATAGATATAGATATAGATATAGATGAGCATATAGAACAGCTTCTTCTTCCAAGGACAATGGGCATTTAATATGAAAAAAGGATTTTTGAGGTACTCAAAGTATAGTTTTGGACTACCGTATTATATCAGTGTAAGTGGAGTCTTCATAAATTAAAATATTATCCACATTCAGACACAATTTAAGTGTATATTTTTTGTCCAAATTCTCAAGTATCTTTTTCACTTGCATAATGAAATTTAAGTATGCAAAATTATTGTAGATTACAACATGTAAGACTCTTGTTATGACTATGTGCAGTGGATCTCGCATATATTTTAGTATTATGGCTTCTATGAAATAAACGAGCAAATTTATTCCTTTTAATCATCATAGTATCATTTGCATGTTGTGTTACTTTGTTGTTTGAAAAGAAATCACAACCTCTTTGTTATTTAGCTGTACTTAGCTAAGTAGATAAAAAAATAAAATTTTGAGTTTTGCATTGTAATACCTTTTGTCTTTAAGTTTTATGGCTGGAAAATTTCCTTCTGTGAAACAATAATAAAAAAAAAAAAAGCCTTTACACATTAACTGAAACATATTTTCACTACGAAAAAATAAATTCTACTCAGAATCGCCACATTTCTAAAAATATATTGTCTTTTTTTTCGGTACATTTTCCCAATATTCTTTGCTACAAAAGGTGGAAAAACTTCCATATTACTGTCTATCTGCTTTTAAATAATCTCCTTATACTTAAGAAACTTACTTTCATATTTAAGTTCTGCATTGTACAAGATGACAGAAAAATTTTCTAGAATGATTTTTAGCTCCTTGTATCATATAATTTTCATAAATATTTATAGAGAAAATTAGCTTCTCTTAAATAAACGTAAAAATAAAACATCACTGAAAATTGCTTTCTGTAAAATCTACTATTATATATAATGTTAAGACCTGAAAAAAAAACTTTGAGATAATATATTGCAGACTGTAGTCTTATTAAAGAGAGAGAAGAAGGGAGAGAGAGAGAGGGAGGGAGAGAGTTTGTCTCATCATACTTTTAGCTGAGTACTGAATTAGAATAAAAGCACAAATAACCCCTGGCAATATGGAGTGCCATTGCAAATTCCCATTGTATCACAAAGATGTGGGTTACTTTATGCACAAGAATTACTTGAGGCCTTTTTCTCATCTGTAAATCAGAAACTAAATATGTTACTATACTGGTTGCCCATACACATTGTTAAGATTTCTGGGATAGATCTTTTTTTATTATTATTATTTTTTTTTTTGTCCCCTCAGAATATTTGTCACAGAATACAGAGAGCATAAGCAATTATTCCATCTGGTTAACATTAACAAGATATACAAATAAGTACATAAAACTTATTGAATCATAGAATCACAGAAAGGCTCGGGATGGAAGAGACTTTAATCATCTAACTCCAGCCCCTCTGCCATAGGCAGGGATGCCATGATGCCACCCACTAGACCAGGTTGCTCAAAGCCTCATATAACCTGGTCTTGAACACCTCTAGAAAAGGGGCATCCACAATCTCTATGGGCAACCAGTTCTAGTGTCTCACTACCCTTACAGTGAAGAATTTCACAGAATTACAGAATGGCTGAGGTTGGAAGGCACCTCCAGAGACCATCTAATCCAATACCCCTGCTCAAGCAGGGTCACCTAGAGCACGTTACACAGAATCACATCCAGGCAGGTTTTGAGTATCTCCAAAGAAGGATACTCCATCTCTCTAGGCAGCCAGTTCCAGAGCTCTGTCACCTGAACCTTAAAGAGGTTCTTCCTCATATGGCGATGAAACCTCCTGTGGTTCAATTTATACCCATTACCCTTTGTCCTATCACTGGCCAACACTAAGAAGAGTTTGGCCCCATCCTCTTTACATTGTCTCCTCAGGAATTTATAGAGGTTGGTAAGATCCTCTCTGAATGTCCTCTTCCCTAGGCTAAACAGGCCCAGCTGACTTAGTCTTTCCTCACAGGATATATGCTGTAATCCCTTAATCATCTTCATCACTCTATGCTGGACCCTCTCTAGAAGTTCTATGTCCCTCTTGTACTGGGGAGCCCAGAACCTCACACAATATTCCAGGTGTGGTCTCACCAGAGCTGAGTAGAGGGGCAGAACCACTTCTCTCAACCTGTTTTCCACACTGCTCCCAGGCTATGATCCCACTGACCTTGGCCATAAGGGAACACAGCTGGCTCATGGTTAACTTGTTGTCCGCTAGGACTCCCAGGTCTCTCTCCACAGAGCTGCTCTCCAGCAGGTCAGTGCCCAGCCTGTACTGGTGCCTGGGTTTGTTCCTCCCCAGGTGCAGGGCCCTGCACTTCCCCTTGTTGAACCTGATAAGGTTTCTCTCTGCCCAGCTCTCCAGCCTGTCCACATCTCTTTGAATGGTCTCACAGGGCTCTGGTGTGCCAGCCACTCTGCCAAGCTATGTATCCTCTGCAAACTTGCTGAGGATGCACCCTGTCTCTTCATCCAGGTCATTGATGAATAAGCTGATGACTAATTTCCTCCTAATGTCTAGTCTAAACCTGTCCTCTTTTAGTTTAAGGCCATTCCCCCTTGTCCTATCACTATCTACCCAAGTAAAGAGTTCTCCATCTTTTTTACAAAACACCTTTAAGTGATGAAATGCCACAATGAGGTCCTCCTGGGGTCTTCTCTTCTCCAGCCTAAACATCCCCTGCTCTCTCCGCCTTTCTTCATAGGAGAGGTGCTTCATCCCTCTGTTCATCTTTGTAGCCCTCCTCTGGACTTACTTTAACAGGTCCACATCTTTCTTGTGGTTGGGGCCCCAAACTTGGGTGCAGTACTCTAGGTGGGGCCTCACAAAGGCAGAGTAGAGGGGGACAATCACCTCCCTTGACCTGCTGGTCACACCTCTTTTAATTCAGCCCAGGATGCAGTTGGCCTTCTGCGCTGCAAGTATGCACTGACAGCTCATGTTGAGCTTTTGTCCACCAAAACCCCTGAGTCCTTTTCCACAGGGCTGCTCTCAAAGAGTTCTTCCAGTCTGTGCTTATGCCTTGGATTGCCCTGATCCAGGTGCAGCACCTTGGACTTGGACTTGTTGAACCTTGTGTGGTTCACATTGGCCTACTTCCCCAGCCTGTCCAGGTCCCCTTGAATGTCATCACTTTCTTCTTTGGTATCAACCGTACCATTCAGCTTGGTTTCATCTGCAAACTTGTTGAGGGTGCTCACCTCCCACAGCTGTGCTTGCTACTGCCTTCCTGTACTAGCATAAGAGTAGGGTGCACGTGGCAGCCTGGCACCTGGGTGTTTCCCTGGAGCTCCATGTATGAGGCTGCATTGGTTGTGGTGGATGCTGAGCTCTGTGGGGCCGCAGCCTTTTGCTGGGTGGATATCATTGCTCCCTGGTTGAGCTAGCCAAGCTTCAATGCTCTGCCTGTGCACACTGTGGCTTAAAACTGCACACCACTCCTGACTGCTGCCCCACACCTTGTTTGCCCTGCTCCTGGATGCTTGTGCTCCCCAGGGGCTGCCTTTGTATGAGCGAGGAGGGGGACTCCTGGCTCTGCCCAGGCCTCATCAGCTGTCCTCACAAAGGCTGCTGGGTCCTAGAAGTTCCCTTGGCTGCCTTGAAAGAGCTTTGATGAAGGGAACACCCTGCATGCTGAGATCCCTTGCTCCACTGCAGAATGCGTCTACCCCAGAGCCAATCTCCTCAGTGAGTGACACTAATGGAATTTAAATACTCTTAAATGTTCTGTTGAATGAGACTTAGAAAGGGACATGGCTAGAGCATAGTTTAAACATCTAAAGGAAACAGTCACATACCTAACAATGTGCAATAAACTTTGTTTTTCTATGATCATTAGAGGCTAAAGTAATGAAAAAAAAAAAAAAAAAAGAAAAAAAAAAGAAACAAAACTGATAAATCTTCAAAAAGAACAATGGAAATACACATGTAAACAAACTTATGAAGGAAGAAGCAATATGTGACATGCTACTTAATAAACTGCATTTACAATTTAATGCTAAATTAAGGAGACCATTTTCGAATACATTTCATTTCAGGAACACATTTTGATTTTTCAAGATACAAAATATCAAATGTTTTAAAAAATATTTCAAATAAATAAAATATTATTACTGTTTGGAGAAGAATAACATATTTATTTTTCTTCCATTAAAAATAAAGGGCTAAAATAATATCTAAGGAAAAAAATATATATATTTTACAGTACTTAAAGAAAAAAAAAATTGAAAGACATTAAAAGTATGGAATGCTGGGACTTACTATAAAAACTAGGTATCTCAAGGCAAAAAAAACACAGGAGATAAAGGTCATTAAGTATGCTAAAATAAAGTTAATTTGCAGTATATTCTCCCCTGAACTCCCAAAATTCCTTTCAAATCATTATTTTCATTCTATGATCTCCTCTTCATCTTATTATTACATAATCGAGTTTCTGCTAAGATATTAACTACCTTCTTAGTCATTTTTTTGGACAATATCACTTCCTCAAACTAGACAACAAATCTAATTCTTTTATATCTCATTCCATAAACCCCATCTGGATGTTCTCTGTTTCTCAAGTTCCATCAGTGTGCTCCCTTATCTTAAAAATCAGATCCCACTATGGATCTGCTTGTTGCAATCAGCAGAACATGAAACCTTGTGCCAGAGCAGGAACATGTTGTGGGTTCTCATTAGGTCCAAAGTGGAGGTACCCACACAAATGATAAAGAGAAGCAAGGTTCACATAGAAGCCCTTTTAGTTTATTTCTTTATCTATCTATCTATTTATTTATTTATTTATTTATTTATTTATTTATTATTTTCTTCCTCCCCTGATTACTAGTATGGCAAATAAGCTTGGGAATGCTTCTGCTTTCTATTTGTAAAGATTTTTCTCATTTTCATTATGTCTCTTAACACTTCAAAAGAGTGTTTATACAGGGAGTTTTAAATACATGCACATTATTGAGACAGAAAAAAAAAATAAAAGTAAGGCTTCACTACATTAATCTAGCTGGAAATTATTTAAAATAAATAAATAAACATATGCCATATCTGGGACTTTTCAAATATCTGTACTGTACACTTGAAAATTTAACAGATGAACTATTTTCATACTCAAAGGTCTTATTTAATTCAATATACTTTATGTAGACCATAGGCCACTGTATACGTCTACATTTTTTTTGATGTTCTACTGAAACTAGATTTCAAAATAGAACAGGTAGAGTCTTTCTCTCATGAAACCTATTCAAAGTCCAGGTTCAAGTATGAAAATAAAGCTTCCCTTATTCCAGAAGCAGTAAAGCATTGCAAAACTACTTTGGATAAATGCAATACAATGGAACACTATATTCCAGCAGCAAAGTCAATACAATAGAACAATCTCAGTGCAACAGACCAAAGTAAAATACAGTCGTTCTCAGTTCAAATGAAATGAATACATCCCAAAGGGCAAACTTGTTAAAACAGCAGTTCAAACTTGGAATCTTTTCAACTGATTGGCACATTTATATACTGAACAGACAATACTCTTTGGTATTTGAAAATATGTTTCTGTTCTTTACACCTCTTCTGTTTTGTAAGAGTAAAATCTTAAGATGGCTTAACTTTTGAACAATGTGATGAATTAGTAAAAAATATAATAAAGGATATAGACCACAGCTTTGTGTATAATACAATTTATTGAGGAAAAACAGCTTTTCTACAGGGAAATAATACTTTACAATGTTATCAAAATTATTTGAGCCCATCAATGAACAGGTAAAGATGACTTGGTTTGATATAATCTTTCATATGGGCATTTGACATAGTTCCTCACCAAATGTCCTTGAAGAAGGTAAGCAAATAAGGAATTAGAGATGTCTGTGAACAGAGAAAGGAAAG
>CM021697.1:162527151-162549883 GCA_011074415.1 Stictonetta naevosa
AGGGGAGGGGAGGCTGACTGTGAAAACTTCACAAGACTGAGTGATAAGGGAATGAAATTGGTGTAGGTAAGTGCTAAATCATAAACACAGGAAAAATTCTGATTTCACACTTACAGTCATGGATTTTGAGATGACCATAGTTACCTAGGAATGAGATGTTGGCGTTATTTTAGATAATTGCATGGGAATAGCCTATCTGAAATTACTGTTGGTCTAACAACAGAAAATTAAGTGTGAGACATTAATTAAAAAAATGAGGGGGTAACTGTAATGAATAAGAGCCCTTCTCTCAAAACAGAAAAAGAGATAACCACAAAGCCAAATGCCTGAGAATAATTACATCACTTCAGAAGTCTTTTTTGTGCTTACATCCTGAATAGTGTCTGATTCTGATCCTAATATCTTGAAAAAAGATACAGTAGAAAAAGAAAAAAAAAAAAAAAGAACAGAAAGGCAGGAAAGATGACAAAATTTTGAACATCTTCCAGTTTGGGAATGATTAAATAAGTCAACTGAAGATAAAAATTATCATTTTTACACCTAACATATGATTAAAATGTGGGTCTCTGCTGCAGAATATTGAGTACGGTGAAAGGAGCTTGATAGATTATTGAAAGAAAAATCCAGAAACAATTTACCTGCCTCATGTTGTTCCTGAGCTGGAAATTGTTGGATTCTGGGAGAGTTGTCCTTTACATTTTACATGGGAGTATGTTAGCTATCTTTAGTGACAGTTATAAACACAATAGATATTTCATCTCCTACAGTTTAGATATTTTGAAATGGTTATGAAAATATGTGTGAGGAAATTTCATCATTTTATTGTTTGTTTTTTTTTTGGGGGGGGGGTTCCCCTCTTCCCCTGGGATATTTTTCTTGTGGTGTCTCCTGGAAAGCATTTGGGTTACATGATTTTTTAAAAAGAATGGGTAACATTAGAATGAAAAAATAGTTACAATAAGAACGTTAAAATCAGGGAAGACATGATTGCAAGAATGATAAAGTTGAGAAGTAGGTGCAAAAATATAGAAGAAACAATTAATTTAGTATTGTAACATACTTATCTAAGAATTGCAGAACAGCCTGATGTTGAAAAAAGTAAATTTGTTGAAGGTCATATTTAATTATGAGAATCCAGATGGTAGTGCTGAGGTGTTATTTTTACTCATCACAAACTGTCTAACCAATGACTTAGTTTCACTTGGGCCACAATAAACTATGTTATCATCAAATCAGTTCTTATTATCTACAGAAAGATAAGCAAGACTTTTTTTTTTTTTTTTTTTGTGAAAATATTTATTACAGTATGAAAATAAGTTATATACCTAATCATTTTCAAAACATTGTCTGTCCTTGGTAGAGAGGAAACACTGTAGTTCCGATCTGGCAAAAAAAGATGGATGACTGAGGCTAATGAAGATCAACTACTTCTATTTAAGGACAGTCAGAGAGATCACAGCATATACATTTAAAAAATAAAGATATTTTATAAATGATTTTTTTAACCTTTTGACTAGAGCACAAAATTCAGTGGCTAGAGGCCAAAGTTAGACATATTTAATGAGGTGGGATGGATGACATCCATGACTGGAGTGTTGGAATGGAAGGATATAGGCTCTTTAGGAAGGACAGGAAGAGGAGATGAGGAGGTGGCTTCACCCTTTGTGACAGTGAGCATCTGGAATATATGGAGCTCTGCCTGGGAATGGATGAGGAGTTGACAGAGACCTTATGGGTTAGGATTAAAGGGAGAGCAGGGATGGGGAACATTGTAGTGGGGGTCTGCCACAGGCCACCTAATCAGGAAGACTACGTAGGTGAGGTCCTCTACAGATAAATAGGAGCAGCCTCACATTCTCAAGCCCTCGTCCACATGGAGGACTTTAACCACACCAAAACCTGTTGGAGAGACAGAACAGCACATCTTAGGCAACCCAGGAGGTTCCTGGGGTGTACTGATGATAGGTTTCTTTTCCAAGTGGTAGAGAACCCAAGAAGAAGAGGTGTTATGCTGGACTTCTTTCTCACCAACAAGGAGGGGCTCATGAAACCTTGGCTTTGGTGCCCACGGAATGGTGTAGTTTTGGATCCTGAGGGCAGCAATGTTGGAGCACAGCAAGTTCACTACCCTGGACTTTGGGAGAGCATACTTAGCCCTCTTCAGGGAACTGCTTGGTAGAGTAAGGTGGAACAAAGCCCTGAAGGGAAGAGGGGCCCAAGAAAGCTGGTTAATACCCAAGGATCACCTAGTCCAAGCTCAAGCAATGCATCCCAAGAAAGAAGAAATCAGGCAAAAGAGCCAGGAAGCCTACATGGATGAACAAAGAGATCTTGGACAAACTCAAATAAAAGGAGGCCTACAGAGAGTCGAGGACAGGTAGCCTGGGAGTAATGTAGAGATATTGTCCGAGCCTCTAGGGATTAAGTTAGAAGAGCTAAAGCCCACATATATTTGAATCCGTCCAGGGACATCAAAGGCAACAAGAAGGCATTCTACAGGTATGTCAGAGATAAAAGGCAGACTAGGGAAATTAAGATCCCTCTCCAGAAGGAAACAGGAGACCTAGTTACCCAGAATATGAAGAAGGCAGAGGTACTCAATGACTTTTTTTGTCTTCGCCAGAAATATTCTAGTTACAGAAGGCAAAAGCAAAGAATGGGAGAATGAAGAACTGTCCACTGTTGGAAAAGATTAATTTCAAGATCAGCTAAGGAACCTAAGGGTGCAAAAGTCCATGGGACCTGATGAGATTTATCTAAGGGTCCTGAGGGACATGGCAGATGTAGTTGCTAAGCCTGTATCCATCGTATTTGAGAAGTTATGGCACTCTGGTGCAGTTTCCGTTTACTGAAAGGGGGGAAATATAAACCCCATTTTCAAAAAGGGCAAAAAAGAAGATCTGGGGAACTATAGGTCAGTCATTCTTACCTCTGTGCCTAGCAAGATCATGGAGCAGATCCTCCTGGAAAATACACTAAAGTGCATGGAAAATAAGGAAGTGATTGGCAATGGCCAACAAGAGCAAATTGTGCCTGACAAGTTTGGTGGCCTTCTATGATGGGGTTACAGCATTGGTGGACAACAGAATGACATCACACCTGACATCACCTGGATAAGGGAACTGACATAATCTACCTGGGCTTGTGCAAAACATTTAGTGCTGTCCTACACAACATACTTGTCTGTAAAGTGGAGAGACATGTTTTTGACGGATGGACCACTTGGTGGGTAAGGAATTGGCTGGATGGTTGCACTCAAAGTGTTACCATCAACAACTTTACGTCCAAGTGGAAACCAGTGATGAGTGGTGTTCTTTAGGGATTTTAGAAGTGTAGCTAGCATGTTGAAGGAGATGTTTGCGTGTGTGGAGGGGAGTTCTACAATGTATTTTCTGGCTTTGAAATTTGTGGTACTTGGTCAATGTATTCTTCTTTATTGCTTGCATTACACTTCCAATATTACTCCTGGTATAAACCATGGCTATTTTTACATATCTAGTAGATTTGACTTATTAAGGGTCAATTAGCTTTGAAAATAGATTAGAACTTATATGAGAATTGATTTTTTTTTTCCTTCTTCAAGCTTGTTTGAAGAATGATTCTATTATAGATGTTATTATCTTGTTTCCTCACAAACACATCTTCTTTGAGGACTTTGATGGTAGTGTCATATAATACAATGGCATACTGAAATTACAAAATGTGATATGTAGACAGTTTATTTTCGCATATAAACAGCGCACAAACTTTTCCCCAAACTGGATAAAATTAGGGTGTATGTTTATTATTGCTGAAGACTGTCTGTATTCTTCTGGTTGACATATGGCCATCTTCCAGTTCTCTTAATTTTCTGTGCTGGTGGGACATAGCCACTGAAGGTGACATGTGGCATGTGTTGCAATTATACCTTAGAGATCCAACAGATGTTCCAATAAATGTCTTTCATATCTTTTGAGCTTTTAACTTATTTTTTCAATTTGATTTTTAACATACTTAGGTGTCTAATACCCATTGCTATCACAGAAGCTGGGTGCCTTAATATTCTCAGAAATCTGGACTTACTCTGTGGAATACAAATGTAACTCTAATGTCAGCAAATAATTCTCTCTGCTCCCTTCAAGAATTATGAAAGAGCAGAAATTATAGATTAGTTCAAAAGGGGTGTTAATTTATCTGCATAATAGTTAGAAGTGGCAAAATGCCAGAACAGAAACCAGGTATTTAAAATAGGTTAGCTTCCATAAAATCAAAAACAAATAGGATAAAAGTGCTTTAGCAAATCAAACATTACTCAGGTGTACAGATAGGACCATTCCAAATTTAGCTATTCTGTTTTGTCTCAAATGCCTAGGACCACTGAATAAGAATGTGCACTCCCCAATCTCCATATCCCTGCCCTCCCCTCAGAAATGTTCTAGTGAAAAATTGTATTGATTTAGTATCTGGTCTGGTGAAAACTATTAACTAAAACATATAACCTCTCAAAACTTCCTTTGCCTTAGTATCTTGGCAGTAATATGAAAAGTTGTGAAATCTTTAGAGTAATGATAAACTGGGGCACTAAGGAAAAACCATCTGTGAATAAAATGCTCAACTTGTTTACCAGCAAATGCTGTATAATCACATATTTTAATAAAAATGTACTGCAGAAAGACATGCAGGCATAGCAGCTGAACAGTGAACTGAAGCTGATTATTAGGAAGAGAGAGTGGCACACGTGAAATATGAAAATTTTGGGACCTAGAGGCAAGGTCAAATTGTCTATAATGTCTCTAACTATAAGAAGTCCTCAGCTTGCAGCCTCTGAGCACTGAAAGCTTTTGTGTCATATTTCTTGCTGGATCCCATATTTCCCACTTTGTCTTCAAGATAAACTCTGGTTATTGCAGTATGCTGTTTTTATATGAGCACTGTCAACAGTGCTGTTTGCCTCAATTCAGTATAAACTGCTTTCTTCAGGCTCTTAATTCAAAGTCTGTTGTTGATTCTCACATGCAGTATATAGACTATTTTATTGAAAACAAAACAAACAAACAAACAAAACCACGGAGTATCCAGCTCAGCAAAGCAGATAGTATCTAAACAACTGTCTGTTTCACAGGTATAAAAGCAGGTATGTTTTCCTTCATTTCTTCATAATTAGGAAATACACTGGATTTCAGTTCTTGTCACATTTCACACTGTTTTGACTCCTGGTGCATTTTAATCATAATGAAAAGCTATTACATATATAAAGCAAACAAAAGCAAACCCCTAGAAAGCTAGAAAAATTTATAAGTGACATGTGAGAATATACCTTAAAATCTGAGAATCTGACCAGTGAAGCCAACTAGTTGACTGTCCCCATCCAGCCTAATATTATATTTTCAGTTCTCAGTAATTAGTAAGTGTTGCAAGTTGTTCAATACAAATAGCTGCTATCATATAAATATTTTTACATTACTTCTTAACAACTCCTATTTCTGCTCTTGTTCTTTAAGAAAATTGATTTGACATTTTCAGGAAAAAATGAATAAAGAAATGGATTTGCAGTATAAACAGATAAATAAATACAGAATCACAGTATCACAGAATCACAGAACTATAGAACTATAGAGCTATAAAATGGTAGTCTAGTCCAACACACTGAGAGCAGGTTGCCCAGGACCATATTCAGATGCATTATGAAGATCTCCAAGGAGCAAGACTCCACAACATCTTTGGCAATGTATTCCAGTGCTTCATCACCTACACAGTGAAGAGGCATTTCTTGTATTTAGATGGAAGACTACTAGATTTCACTGTGTAAGGGTACGTAGAAGGAGAGTGTCTGCTCCTTTAAGGGTATCTGGTCAAGGACCTTTTCCAATGCAACAAGGGATAATAAGGCAGCAATGGGATCCAATTCTGTTCAGCCCCACTAATTGATGAGGACATGTCAGAATGTGGGAATGTTTATTCTAACAGGGTTATGTGATTGAGGTCTTTTAAGTTGGGATAAAATGACCAGGAAAAAAAAATAAAAATAAATAAATAAATAAATAAAAAGGTCAGTTGTACTAATTGGTAGAAAAAAAGGATGGAATGGATTCAAGAGAGGTCATCTGATTAAAGATTTCTATGTTGGGATGATAAGTTAAGAGGGGAAACAATAAGCAAAGTGTTGAGACACAGACCTGACAAAGCAAAAATGGAGACAATCACAAGAAACAAACCTCAAACTAGAGGTGCCACTTCCAGGAAGATTAACCTAGACTTTGCAACCATTAAGACTGTGAACCTGGGTGGGGGGCTGGGCTGGGAAGGTGCAGAACTTGCAGAGCTCTGCAAACCCATGGTGAGGGGCAGGAGGGGATCATAGAATCAATCGTATGGCTTCAGTTGGAAGGGGCTGTAAAAATCATTTAACTCCAACTCTCCTGCCAGAGGTAGGGATGTCACCCACTAGATCAGTTTGGCCAAGGCCACATCCAGCTTGGACTCTAACACCTCCAGGGATGAAGCATCCACAGCTTCTTTCAAACTTTTCTTCCACTGCCTCATGACCCTTACAGGGAAGATTTTCCTCCTACTGTGTAGTCTAAATCTATCCTCTTTCAGTTTAAGACCATTTGCCCTTGTCCCATCATTATCTATGAGAGTAAAGAGTCCTTCTCCATCCTTTTTATAAGATCCCTTTAGGTATTGCAAGGCTGCAATGAGGTCTTACCAGAGCCTTCTCTTCGCCAGGCTGAACATTCCCAGCTCTCTCTGCCTTTCTTCACAGGAGAGCTTTGCAAAGCCTTTGGGGGGGGTTAGGGGGGATAGGTATAACAAGGTGTAAAAGGGCAGATCGCATGTGTGATGGCACTGGTCAGTATGCTTGTCTGGATGAGTCCTGTGCCCAGTCACTACAGTTTGACCTATCTATTTTTATTTATTTATTTATTTATTTATTTGCATTAAATATTTTCTTAACGTTCTCTCTGCATGTTCCCACTCTATCTCCCATGTCCTATGACTACGTGACAGCTGCTGACAACACCTGTGTGTGTTAGTGAAAGTTGGTCTCTGCTGCTGGAGTCAGGCTGGTGGAACAGGCATCCCTGGCTTGTGGTTCCAGCTCCTGGAGACCCAGTGACAACCTAAGTTCTAGGGAGGTTACTGGTGTGAGTACCTGGTGCTGGCTGTTGGTGCAGGCTGAGCTTATGTTTTCCACCCTGATGTGCATGGGGTATGCATATTTTCAAACTCTAAACTGGACTACTTGGCAAGTAGTGAGCTCCTATGGTCCAGGCCACAGTATCCAGTAGCACTGGGTCTGTGCTAGTGCACCCAGGGTGAGCTGTTAATGTGGTGTTCCTGAGGGATTAATGTGGGAGTGCTGTGTTTGCAGAGAAATACAAGTGCGACTAGCTGGTGAGTAGATGACCCATGACGCTGGTAAGTGGGCTTGGGATCTGGGCAGAGCTTTTGGGTGGACAGAGGTGTCATGCCAGGTACTCGGGGGATCAGCAAATGTTTGTGTTCTTGTGACAGTAGAGGGTGCCGTGTGTGCCACCACTAGTGAACTTCTACCTCTACTAGCAAGAGAGAAGGAAGGGGACTAGGCTCTCTATATCGATGATTTATGTAAGTCCTCTGTATAAGTGCTGCTGGAAGCAGTCCTTTGCTGGGGCAGTCTGTGTGACTGGTCATGTCAGTGTTCTGTCTCTGTTGGTGAGTCTCTAGGATACTTGCTCAACTTCACTACTAGTTAAACCAGAAAAGGGGAAAGTGGTAGCTGTGTTTCCCAGCCTGGGCAGAGATCCTAAGTCTTGAGGCACTGGGCTGGGCTCCAGTGGCTGGACAGGTGTAGTCCAGGGCTGGAGGTAACAGCCGGAGGAGGCAGACACTCTCCACTTCATTTAATAGACTGGAGAAATTTTTAGGTAGTCTATTAGAAACAAAAGGAGATTCTCAGGTAGAGTAAATAGAAGCATCATAGAAATTATTCAGCTATATTTATTTATAGCAGCTGAGAATTTGCCCTACAAAATAATTCAGGGGAATTAAATCAGGTAGAAAAACATTAATAAAAATGAGAGCAGTGATTCAGACAAATTCAAAAAGTCCAATTCAGAACAAAAGCCTCAGATATTATATAAAAGTAGAATCACACTATCTACTTTTGAGTGTTTTTTCCTTCCCTTTCTAGCTGTGACATCAGTCCCAGTCCAATCATCAACACTACTATAGATATGCAAACATAAGAAAATACATGTGAAATATCTATACCTTTGGTTGAAAAAAAAAAAAAAAAAAAAAGTGTGAATGTTCATACTTTAAACACAATTCCAGAAGTTAATTCTCCTAGCAAGAAAGAGAAACAACAGGTCTTATTTATAATAATAAAATTAACCAAATTGCAGCTTTTCAGATTTCAGTAGAGAAGGGTCATGTCAAGCTATTTATCATCCAAGGAGTCTATCCAGCCTAAAACTAATTAGTTTGTTTGTTTGTTTGTTTGCTTGTTTTTAAATAAAATACCTACATGACTGCAGAAAAATAATTTGTGCCTAAGCAACTTTATTGTAAATGTTACCTGTGGGCTACTTGCATATGTAAAAAGGGTGGTGTAGTAGCCAAGTCACCAGCAACCTTGTTTTGGCAAACATCTTAATCTAACACAACAATGACACCCTGCCAGAAAGTGAACACAATTGCTTTATTAATATATGAATAAACAAAGAAAGAAGAGCTGACACCTTCCTTTGGTACCTTTGTTACAATAAAATCTATTATTATGATGCATGACAGGTGTAAAGAGGCATAAGATTTTTTTAATTATTTTTGTTGTTGTTGTTGTTGTTGAGAGAGAGAGAGAGAGAGAGAGAGCTTTATTGACACAGTAAGATTAGTAAGTGCTGATTGAATTTTGAGTTTATAGGGAGCCAAGTCCTTCTTCGGACAGAGGCTGACAGATGGTCACAGATGATTCTTCCTAATTAGGGAAATCTGAAGAAATCTATGTACAGAAATCATGTCTAGATAGTTGTCGATGAGACATATAACAAAATGTTAATTAGTATATACTTTATACTTACATGTATGTATATTCAGTAGAGATCAGTTACTGACAAGCAGTCTAACACATAACACTGGAATAAGGACCATGTAATTAAAATTTCTCATTTTAAAAGGTGTTCAAAACAGTTTTGGTTATGTCTTTTGATCACCTGAGTGTGGAAATCTTATCATTTCTACAGAAAAATAGGTAAATTAAATATTCTACGCAGTACACAAAAAAAAGCATTTCTTTGGAGTCATTAACAGAATATAGGTTAAGTTCTAAAACGATGTGAATAAATCAGATGTATTTATGTAAATCTGTTATCACTTGTACAATTTGTAAACCAAAATTTTTATTTATTTATTTATTTATTTTATGTAATCTTTGTGAATTCATGGGATCACATGTGACCTAAGCCTTCATCACCTGAGACAGTACCTGGCTGAACGGGAAAAGAAACTGTTGGAATATGGTATTTGAACATATTGCCAGAGAAAAACACAGTTTCTTATCATTTCTCTCTGCCTGCTTTTATAACAGCAACAACACACCTTACAACAAATAAGAAAAATCATGGGTATACCATTACTCAGGAAAATAAACTAAATGAAGTACCAGTATATATTCAAATGAATTAAGAATTAGTATTTATTTAAGTGTGTGTTGAAAATAAATACTTGATTAGAGATAGCAGCTTGGGTATGGCACATTCTGAGTTCATAATATTTATATATATATATATATATAACAGTTTAGCTAAAAGGAAGAGAAATTTAAAACATTTATTTGAGAAAGAAACCAACACCTTGTAGAGGATAGATTCTGAAGAAATTATACATTGAAAAGTGAAAAGAGACTAGAACTATTTTCCTTTAGAAGCATAAAGCAGAATAATAAATACCTGTGAGAAGTTAGAGTGAATAAATATAACCCTGTTGTGGTTTAACCCGGCCGGCAGCTAAGCACCACACAGCCGTTCGCTCACCCTCTCCCCTCCCTCTCTGGGATGGGGGAGAGAAACAGGAAAGTGAAACCTGTGACTTGGGACAAAGACAGTTTATTAAGACAATAAAATAATAATAATAATAATAATAATAATAATAATAATAATAATAATAATGTGTACGAAAAATGTGATGCACAATGCAATTGCTCACCACCCGCTGACCGATGCCCAGCCTATCCCTGAGCAGCCAGCTCCCCCACCCCGGCTAACCAACCCTATATATTGTTTAGCATGACGTCAGATGGTATGGAATACCCCTTTGGCCAGCTGTCCTGGGTCTGTCCCCTCCCAGCTCTTGCTGCACCCCTAGCCTGCCCGCTGGCAGGACAGAGCGAGGAGCTGAAAAGTCCTTACTGCAGAGCAGTAAGCACTGCTCTGCAACAATTAAAACATCAGCATGTCATCAGCACTCTTCTCATCCTAATCTAAAACATAGCACCCTACCAGCTACTAGGAGAAAAATTAACTCTGTCTTAACTGAAACCAGGACAAACCCAAAATGTTTTATTCAGAAATGTAAATGTAAAGCATGTTTATCTTTAAAAACACCTGTGGTAGGACCAATCCACTTAAAGAAAGTTTTCAGTCCTCTCTGATACCATAGTCTAATAAACAAAAGAGCTAAAATAGAGAAAGGCAGAACAGGAAATATAAATGTGCATAAATGTAGTAAGATGTTTGCCTAAGCTATTAAGACCTTTCCATGTGCAGAAATCTTGGTTTTAAGTTAGACAAAAAACAAAAAAAAAATAAACAAACAAAAAAGAACCCTGCTTCATTACTGTTTTGAACATTACTGATGGTGTGAATGCTTATACTGTTATTGCTTCATTACTGTTTTGAACATTACTGATGGTGTGAATGCTTATACTGTTATTATGCTTTTTGATTTAGAATATTTTGCTTTTAGTAGGGAAAAATATAATATGAAATGTCATACTAGAATATTAAATTTTGAATGCATATTTCATTGTTTGCTCTGAATAAATTCATTTTAAAATAAGTTGAGTGCTACCAAGAAAAAATAAAACTGTCCCCCCTCAAAACAAACAAACAAACAAAAACAACAACACTTTCTTTATAAAAGTATACTAAAGTTCATAAGACAATCTAAGACTGGAAGGACTTTCTTGGTAACTGCTGATTTTTTTTTTTTATTATTATTATTTTTTTCACATAGTTTCTTGTCATATAAGCTTGCAAATTTACTATATTCTTAGATCAAAGTCATTATTCACAGCACCATTACTTATATGGAAACTCATTCTTTTAGGGATTAAGTGATGTCTAATTTCCTTACAAATCTGCTCATAGACACTTTATACCCATGTATAAGGGTGTTCATGAATTAATATTATATTTAGTTATAAAATTGTTCCCCCTCTGAGCTGTGACTATAGATGATGTAATAGTGCTTCAGACTCACAGGACACAATTATAAAACTCATTAGCAGATAATGCCTTGTAAGGCATAATGTACTGTGGCACTCAGTATGTATTTTGCCATTTACTTCAAAAGTAGTTTGAAATTTTTTTCTCATCTAGCCATTAAATGAAAAGCTTTATTTTGCATAATTATCATCTTCCACCATTTCTTCAGCTGCCCCCGAAAAATAAATACATATATATATACCCATTAATAAATAATGTGATTTAGTAACTGTAAAGGTAACCATGGACTTTGTATGCAATTATCTGCTAGAAGCCTATATTGGACCATAAGTGATAGTAGAAAAATAGGAATGAAAATACGCCTATATATATATAATCATGAGATTCTGAAATGATTCCATAATGATTCCATGCAAAGTCACCAGAGCAGTAAATCTATTGACCATTCATTAGTTCCAAATCCTTCTTATTACACTGAAACTACATACAAGTTAAAAATAACATGGATCTCAAGTTGGTTGTTAAAATGCTGTTTGCTGAGTTAATTGCTGTACATTTATAAAAGAAAACAAAACAAACATTAATATCCACCAGCAAATCTGTCAGTTATAACTAATGTTATTATCTCTTTTGATCTGTTCCTGTATTTTAAACCTCTTATTGTCAGAAGATATACTGATACCTCTTTAATAGTATATTCATTATATTTTTTTAAAAATAAATAAATAAATAAAAGAAAAAAAAAAAAAGAAGAAAAAAGTATTGAGTAAATCCTGCTCAGAACTATGGGTGCTGGAGGATTCGGAATTTTTTGTCTATCTTGTTATTCTGCTCTTTGTTATGCTTACATTTGCTTGAACACTACAGTTTTAACACAAAAAATAGGCAACAACTCACTGATTGATAAAGCTGGGCTAAGCTGAGAAAAATTTGAAGAAGCCTCAGGGAAGTAGGATATTAAATATCAAACCAATATCTGCAGACAGGTTTTGGCACAGCAGAAGAAAGAGAGTTCAGTGAAGAGAAAAACAAAAAGAGAATCATGGAATATAAATGAAATTACTGGAGGACATGTCAGTAAACATGAAATAAAGAATATCTTTTGTTTCTTCCATGCTCTGCAAAGTAAGTGATTATAAGAACATGTGTTTTTCCTTAAACCCTAAGGTGATTATATTGACACAGGTTTAATGCATATATCTGAAGGCTTTCCATTACAAATCATAGGGAGAGTTGGGTAAATATGGAAAACCTGAAAACATGGGTGATGAGAAAAGTTTTGCTTAACTGTGATAAAATCAAACAGTCTTGCCATTTACTTTAAGTTGGAATAACTGTGACTACAAATAAACGGTATTCAATTTTGAGCAACTACTGTCATATGAGCAACACATTTACACTTTTAAAATTTGTGGCAATATAATTTCACTATTTCCTTGCATTTTATTGTTATTTCAATAGAATTTAAAATGTAATTTTAAGAAGTGAAATAATTATTAGCTGTTCCTTCCTCTCATTTTATAGAATACTTTTTTTATTCAAATGATGCGTGTATGCATATAGGACTACATTGCATCTTTATCATCCTCGTTCATGCACATGATAAGGCAACTTATAAAATTAAGATCATTGTGCAATGCACTTTACCTAATTTGTTGCAACATTCATTTCATCAGACTTATGATTAGAAAAAAAATAAAAAACACAATAACAACAAAGAAATATATTTGCTTTCACTACTCCCTGGTTCTACACAAGATATTCAGAAGCTTTAAATTAAAAATGTATTGACACCTCTGCTTAAATCTTACTAAATTCCAGTTATTTGATTAAGTAGATGTCTAAATTTTTTGCAAATAAGAATGTACTGATGAGTCAAAAATCTATACCAATAGCAGAACAAATTCAAAATACTCAATATCTGGTTATATTCTGTTCATATGCAGAAGCTTTGCACAGAAATGTAAATTTTGTTGAGTAAGCATCATGTCATCTCTAATAACTTCATTTGTAATTTTATTTCCACAAGTAGAATAAAGATCAGATAAATATTAAAAGGCTACAAAGATGATTAGAGGTCTGGAGCACCTCTCCTGTGAAGAAAGGTGGAGAGAGCTGGGAATGTTCAGCCTGGTGAAGAGAAGGCTCTGGTAAGACCTCATTGCAGCCTTGCAATACTTCAAGGAGTCTTATAAAAAGGATGGAGAAAGATTCTTTACTCTCATAGATAATGATGGGACAAGTCTTAAACTGAAAGAGGATAGATTTAAACTAGACATTAGAAGGAAATTCTCCATTGTAAGGGTCGTGAGGCAGTGGAACAGAAGTTTGAGAGAAGTTGTGGATGCTTCATCCCTGGAGGTGTTGGAGTCCAAGCTAGATGTGGCCTTGGCCAATCTCCTGGCAGAGGAGTTGGAGTTAAACGACCTTTAAGGTCCTTTCCAACCCCAGCTGTTCTATGTTTCTATGATCTATGGTTAACTAATATATGAAGAAATGGTGTAAAGAGCATCACAAACAAAGCCTGGTTATTGTCTCAATGGTAAAAATCAACTTGATCTCAGACAGGAAAAGATGTTGCAATAGTTTCCTTTCAAAGGGAAACTATCACTCTATCTACAGATTACATTCCAACAAAGTAGGAATAACTGTATGTCAAGTTGAGGGATAAAAAGTGTGTTTAACTTTACATGGGAAAATGGTCATCCTATCTCAATGGCATACTGCAGCCCAGAAAATGTTGAATTTAACTAGTATATCTCTAGGAAGACTGCAGTAGTTATATGGGGCCATTTTCTCTGCCATCAACACTTTTTACACTCTCATGATGTAGGAAATTATAATTTCTTTAGTAAATTATGAAGGAATATTTTATATGTTCCAACTAACTTTTTCTTTCTATAATACATAAGTAGACAATACCAAAAATTTCAGTCTCTTGTTTTCTGGTCAAAAATGCTGTCACAATTAAGTGCAATTCTATGATTTCAAATGTAAGTGTTGGCCTAGTATAAGACATCAGCCTGGAAAAGGAAAACTTGAAAAGTAAATATTTATGTCCTTTTTTCAAGGTAAACCTGTGCATTCCAGCTGAATTTCATCGTATGTCACGAGGGATATATAACACTATGTATTAATAAAAATAATTTCTGAAATGTCATGCCTTCACATACAAACCACATAGCAAAAACTTCTAAATATTGTCATATTATTTGTAGATTTAGAGATGATAAATGCTTGCAATGATTCAAAGACTTAATCATAGTAAGCTGTGAAACCTTAAAAGCTGTGGAATGTTCCATTATTGTTATTTGTTCTCATAACTTCCCTCTTTACAAAGAAAAATACAGAGTATATTCAGTGCAAAGGAAATTTCCCAAGGCAATTGAATCCAATTTCCAAGGTTTGCATACTAAAGGAAAACATTTAGTCTTCAAATGAACAGTTGTGATACTTCTATTAAAGTCTAAAGGAAACCTTTGTTTCTTGTTTGTAAATACTTGAATAGATACATTTATATACACTTAAAAAGAGTATAACTACTTTGTCAAAAACCTTAATGAAAATGACTTTGTAAATTGAAATATTCAAATACATATGTAGGCACAAAACCTCCTGAACTGATGAATTTAAGTCTTTAGCTATTAGCCTCTAGTCAGTGTTCCAAGAGGAAAACAGCTATTGGAACAGGGACAAAATTTACAATATTTACTCTTCCATCTGCATTTGAATTTTGTTAATATGCTTCTCCTATCTCTTTCTTTGCACTTTTCATATTTTCAGTCTGGGTGAAGCCTTCTATTCTGCAGGCCCAATTCTATGTTCACTCCATTATAGTATTTTCATGAATTCCTGGTTCCAAACCCTCAGGATTAAGATAACATTACTTTTTATTCATCCAGAATTCCTTCCCTACAGCTCAGACATTCTCTTCTTACTCTTAAATTCTGCTGTTCTGATATACAGCAAGAGAGAGAAAGGATGAATACACAAAGAAAAGAGTAAATCAAAATAGAGAAAATGGGAAACCAACCTGCTTCATGTGGATACCAATAAAAAGATAAAGTTTCTTTCCAAAGGCCACCGGGCCTTTTGAGATTCTAAGGAAATGAGGAATGTGATCAAGATTATAAAGGAATCGATGTGCCGGTATTCACAGACTGTATAAAATTTTTGAGCATGCTAGATTCCAGAATGAAAAATCAGGTACATGTTCGTATAAGTATTTCTGAAAAACATATTTTAATGAAAAAATGACATCTAGAATTAAAATATCTTCTCTTTTCAAAGAAAATAATGAAGGTCATTTATTTTCCAGTATGGAACCACCACATGCCCTGAGGGAGTTGAGGTGGTGTGGTCACAACATTAGAACAGTGACATTCAGTGACATATAGCAGAAGACTTGGTGCAACACACACACACACACACACACTACATGCACCTGTATTGTGTCTGGCTGTGGTGGAGTTAACTTTCCCTGCAGCAGCCCATACAGTGCTGTGCTCTGCGCTTGTAGCTAGAAGAGCATTGGTGTCACAGCAGTGTTTTGCCTATTGCTGAGCAGTGCTGGCACAGCATCAAGATACCCTCCAAAACCATCAAGAGCCAGCAGCCAAAGGTGGGCAAGAGGTGGGTAGAGTACATCACCAGGGCAGCTTACCTAAACCAACCAAAGGGATACTCCATACCATATGATTGTCACACTTAGGAATAAAATGTGGGAAAAGGGAAGGAGAGAGGGGGCTCTCATTATGGAGACTTCTGTCCTCCCAGAAAACTGCTATGCATATTGAGGTCCTGCTTCCCAGGACAGGGTTGACCATCACTCAATCACTCATTGATGGATTGATGGGAAGTAAAAAGTAACGTAGAAAGTAACTTTTTTTTTTTTTTTTTTTTTTTTCTCTGTGCTTCCATGCTGCCTTCTTTTCCCTCTTCCTTTTCCCTTTAATTAAATTATCCTTATCTCAACCTGTGAGGTGTTTTTTGTTTTTTTTGTTTTTTTTTTTTTTTTTCTTTCTTTCTTTCCAGCATACTTTCTTCTCCCCCTCTTTTTCTAAGGAGGTGGAGTGAGAGAGCAGTTGTGGTAGAGTTCAGCTGCACAGCAAGGTAAAACCACCACGGCACCATACATCAATCAAGGTCCCTGCCCTTCCAGTCCTCTTTAGACCAGCGCCATAGACTGAGCCTTGTAGGAGTGCCTCATCCATTCACATCTATTCACTCTACTCAGTGGATATGCCCTTTTCCTGACTACCAGACTGCTTTCCACATGCAGCAGTTTTACCTCTTCTATGTCTGACATCCACATACGCATTTCACAGACAAAGGAGCTATTATTTTAATTGCTATTATTATTATTGTTGTAATTGTTATTATTATTGTTATTGTTATTATTATTATTATGGTGTTAACCTTGAAGACCTTACTAAGCATGAAGATCTAGGTGTCTGTCTTTGGTCAATCACTGACTGTTAAAGAGTTTTCTAACATGCTCTGGCCGCCTGCTATGTTATGTTAGTAACATATCCTTTAGAAAGAATTATACAACAAATTTCATATATTGCTTCATTTTCCATCCTGGAACTTTCCTTATAGTTCCAATAGGTCCAGACAGGCACTGACTTCAAGGATATCTTATTTGAATGCCTCCCCAGAAACAGTAAGTGGAATGCAAAGTGACATTCAATAGAACTAACATGCATATAGACTTTTCTTAACTTGACTTTAGACACTGAATATAACAGGCTGACTAATGATAGCTATAGAAAAGATTTCGACTTTTACTAAAGGCAAATAATGGTGTATATGCTCTGGAATTCTGAGTTCTAGCATTTAAATCAGAATATATGTAGGATTTGTTCAGATTTATCATCTATGGAAACAATAATAGGAAGAAAGCTGAGAAAGGAAATTTAATTTTTACAGTTTTGAGATTGCATTGATGACATTCTAGAAAATGTAAAAGAAAACATCAAAGAAAATGTGTAAGAGACTTTGCAGAATATCACATACAGGAAAGCAGTCTTTCTGAGAAAAGATGTTTCCTGATGATGTCAGCACAGCCAAATAGAACTTTATACTCACTTTCATTAAATAAAACCTGACCCAAAGGAATATGGAAAAAAAATAATAATAATAAAATGTATATATATTTGGTCCTCTTTATTCTCCAGAATAAATAACCAAATTTTATGCTAATTAACATTGATACACATCATTTCTAAATATGACAAGCAAAAATCAACCAAAAAATTATTTTGTGTTCTTTGAAAAATACTTGAATTTGTGTTGAGTTCCAGAATTTAAATAAGTAGATTCATGTTATTCAAGAGGAGATTGTTTCATATAAGATTTTAAACAACAAAATTTGTATAAATTATTTACAAAATATTACACCAGACCTGAACTTAAACAATTGTTTACCATGGACTTCTTGATGTACATCATTTGTGATAGCATCAGGATACAACATTACAAATTTTCAATGTCTTTTCACATTTTATCGGCCTTCAAAATGTGCAATATAGGATTATAATTCTCATGATAAATGACAGAATTACAAGCTACATGAAGCAGTGCTGTAGTAGTTTCCAAGCACATGCACATTTAGTTTTGTAATTAGAATTACTATTCACATTTTTAGGAATGAATATTGTGATAAGCCTTCTCAGAACAGTCACACATGAAATCTGGCCATGATGGTGAATTTCTATAATAAAGACACAATAATCTGCTGTGGAATGTGCACTAATTCAAGTAGTGTATTTCTGTCATAGAGATGTGTTGTTGGTTTCTATTCACTCATTGACAGTATATTCACAAGACTAACAGGAAATAATAGGTCAAGTTTTTTCACTTTCACTATTGTTCTATAGTCAGGATTCAACTTTTGTTATGTTTCTCATGTTTCTCATGTTTCTCATGTGGCAAATGACCTTTCCTCATAGGAATAATTTTTTAGCATGCCTTAGATATCTCAATTGTTATTCTTCAATGTCTTCATTAGGACCATTGATATCATCTTTATGTCTTTATAAATCATGGTCTAAGATCTACATTATGGTCAGATAGACTAAAAACAAGTAAATAAATTTAAAATGCATGATTTGTCTCTTCATTCTGGATCAGTCAAACAGCATAATTATTTTTGATTTTTCTATGAGCCCATAGGTTAAAATAACTTTTTCATGTACCAAAGGTGCGGCTAAGAAGCATAGAAGTTAATTGGAAGAATTTTAACTTTTCAGTAATAAAACCTAAAGCCTTATTTCTGCAATAAGAGTTTACATTTCTTTTAGGTCAAACAGAGGCTAAATATTGAATAATATAATAAAGTATACTATATTTCATCTATAAAATGAAGTTACTTAGTATTTTTGTGTACTTTGATAATTTTACTTCTGTTTTTATTTTCCCCTGGTTCCATAAGTTGTTTTAATTTTTCCTCAGAAACAACTAATAAATATAATTCCAATAATAAATATAATTCCATTAAATACTAATCTTAACTCAAAAAGGCTTTTGGCTTTATCAGTCAAAGGACTTAGCTAAGTAGGATTTGAATAGAGTATGAACAACTTATTCTATGATCCTGCAAACCCTCTTAGCTGCTTCCTAAACCTAAATATTCATAAATGTTATACTTTATTTATGAAGTTTCACAACTGCCTCTGTGTATACCGAGAGCTCTCTTCACCTTGAACTGATGAGGACTGAGAAGCCCTCAGCTATTATGCATCTGTAGATATCAGGCAACACTCCATTTAAACCCACTGAGATTCTTACCCTATTAGATCTGTTAGCAGAGATTTTGTCATTTACCCAGAAGACTGTGGGCCTTAAAAAATGAATTTTTTTTTAGCATTTAAAAAAAATAAAATAAAATAATGGAATGAGACTATAACTGCCGGTGTTCTTTGTGTACCTTTACTAGTTCCTGCATTGTGATGTCTTTTTTATTAGTATACAGACCTCTCTTGGATGCTGCATGGGATGCAGAAATACCTAATACAAATTTCTGGATTCATCACCAGGGGTCTTGCTTTTGGTACTCAAGTCTTATACTGGATACAGTTTACAGACAGAAGGAGGAAACAAGAAAATAGACAATGATGGGCAATGAGATAATGAAATTTAGTTTAATGGTCTAGCATTAGTTCATCTTTTAATTTCATGTCATACAACTGTACTCATGTCAATGGAACTGCAATGAATTATGGTATCCATTACATGGATATAGGTAGAGTAGTCAACGCTTACATACCTGATATGCTCTACTATAAGAAAGAGAAGGATCTATAAACCAGATGGATCTAACTCTGAAAATCTTCCAGGTATGGATTCTTTTCATACATGACCTAAAGTAATTTTGTAGCTTTTCCTGAAGATTTTGGGGTCCTTTTCCTGGAGTGGAGAAGGAAAATGACTTAATTTATTACTTGGAAGGTTGACTCCTATGTAAGATTTGAAAATCTGTACTTGGGAAATTAGTGGAGAGATACTTATGTTAGTGAAAGCTACAGTTTTCAACAAATAGAAAGTCTTGTTGTTGTAGTTGTTCCTAGCATTTTATTTTTCAAGACAAGACTTTGTTCCAAAAACTAAAGTTACATGACTAACTATTAAAAAGGTTATGGAGTTTTATGTGTGTTTTCCTTTATTTGACTGTTTCAGCTGAAGGTATATCAAGTACAGAGGTTTATTTGGGGCATATATTTTAGTTTATAAATATATATATATGTAAGTTTTCTTCTGCAGGCATATCCTGGAAGGTTTTAAGTTCTTCACTGTATGACACATATTTGTGTTCTGTAAGGTGTTAAATACTGTACAAAAAGAATCCCTTCAAGTACGTGTTCTTCTCTCACAAGAATGACAAGTAATCTAACTTTAGTCTCTAAAGAATGACCTGAACTGGATTATTGTTTTTTCCATGCTCTATAACAGTCCTGCAGTTGCAGGGCTATGATCTTTTTGGGATAACAGAGATGTGGTGGGATGGTTTCCATCACTGGAGTGGTGCAATGGATTGTTACAAGTTATTTAGGAAGAACAGTCTTGGAATCTCAGAATCACAGAATTGTAGGAGTTGGAAGGGACCTCAAGAGATCATCGAGACCAACCCATCTGCCAAAGCAGGTTCCCTAGAGCAGGTTGCCCAGATAAGTGTTCAGATGGGTCTTGAATATCTCCGGAGAAGGAGACTCCACAGCCTCCCTGGGCAGCCTGTTCCAGTGCTCCATCACCCTCACTGTGAAGAAGTTCTACCACATATTGGTGCAGAACTTGCTGTGATCCATTTTGTGGTCATTGTCCCTTGTCCTGTCCCCACAGATCACTGAAAAGAGGTTGGCCATATCCCTTTGAAGACAAAGGGGGGTTGGCCTTTATGTGAGAGAGCAGTTGGAGTGCATGGAGCTCTGCCTGGGGATGGATTGTGAGTTTATGGGTTAGGATTAAAGAGAAGATAGGTAAAGTCAATATTGGGTGTGTCTGCCATGGGCCACCTGACCAGGAACACCAGCCAGATGAGGACCTCTACAGACAGACAGGAGAAGCCTCATGTTTGCAAGCCCTGGTCCTGATGGGAGACGTCAACTACCCTATCTGTTGGTGGGAGAACAGAGCAGGGCATAAGCAATCCAGGAGGTTCTTGGAATGTGTTGATGACAAATTCATTCCCCAAGTGATAGAGGATCCAATGAGGAGAGGCACTCTTCTGGACCTCATCCTCACTAATAAGGTGCTTATTGGGACTGGGAAGGTTAAAAGACACATTGGATGCAGCTTTCATAAGATAGTGAAGTTCAGAGTCCTGAGAGCAACAATGAGGGTGAAAATCAAGCTCATAGCACTTGATCTCAGGAGAGCAGATTTGACCTCTTTAAGGATCTGTTTGGAAGAGTCCAGCAGGACAAGGCCTTAGAGGAAAAAGGAGCCAAGAAAGTAGTTTAATATTCAAGGATCACCTCCTCCAAGCTCAGGAGCAATGCATTCCAACAAAGAAGTCAGTCAAAACTGGCAGGAGGCCTGTGTGGATGAACAAGAAGCTACTGGCAAAACATAAACACAAAAATGAGGCAAACCATAAGTAGAAGCAAGGATGGGTAACCTGTGAGGAATACAGAGACATTGTCCAAGCAGCCAGTGATAAAGTTAGGAAAGCTAAAACCCAAATGGAATTGAATCTGGCCAGAGATTTCAAAGGCATCAAGAAGGGCTTCTATAAATACATTAATGAGAAAAGGAAGGCTAGCACAAATATGGGTCTACAGATGAATGAAATGAGAGACTTGGTTACACAGGACATGGAAAAGGTTGAAGTATTGAATGCCTTCCTTGCCTCACTCTTTACTTGTAAGACTGGTCTTCATGAATCCCAGGTTCCAGAGACACAGGGAACGGTTTAGGCAACTTAGATGTAAACTTGGTGGAAGGGGATCAGGTCAGGAAATACTTAAGCAAACAGGTGATGTGGTTTTACTCAGCTGGGCAGCTGAGCTCCACCACAACCATTCTCTCACTCCCCCTCCTCAAAGGGAAAGGGGGAGAAAATATGATGAAAAAGGGTCAAGGGTTGAAATAAGGACAGAAAGATCACTCAACAATTATTGTCACCAGCAAAACAGACTCAGTGTAAGGAGATTAGAGAAATTCAATGCTTATTACCAACTAGCTGGAGAAGTGAGAAACAAAAGGAAAGAAACTCAAAACACCTTCCCCCCATTCACCTTATTCTACCTCCTCCCCCTCAGTGGCGCTGGGGAATGGGGGTTGTGGTCAGTCTAGCTTCACCTCCATTGCTCTTTCATGAAGTTCCCTTCCTCTGCTCCAGTGTGGGGTCCCTCCCATGGGATGCCATCCTTCCTAAAGTCATCCTTGGTGGGCTTCCCACAGGAGACAACTGTTCAAGGTCTGCTCCAATATGGGTGTGTACCATGGTGTCCATCTGTCAGGAGCAAACTGCTCCAACCTGGGTCCCCCATAGGAAGAAGTTCCCCCCAGACCCTTGCTCCTGCGTGGGCTCCTCTCCACAGGCTGCAGCTCTGACCCGAGACCTGTTCTTGTGGGTGCTGTCCATGCGCTGCAGCCTCCCTCAGGCCACATCTGTAGTCCCAAAGCTGGGAAAAAGAAAAATAAACAAACAATGAAACCTTGAAGAAAATAGGGAGGCCTGTATCCTGTGTAGTCTTTCAGCTGTGAAAATAAGGAAACAGAGAGACAGGTAGCCTTGAGGAAGATAAGGGATAAAAGGTAAAAAAAAAAAAAAAAAAAAAAAAAAAAAAAAAGGCTGCTGCACAACAGCAGCTGGGAGAGTG
>CM021697.1:162549983-162608529 GCA_011074415.1 Stictonetta naevosa
AAAAAAAAAAAAAAAAAAAAAAAAAAAAAAGGAGAAAAACAGCTCCAGACTAACCTATGGTAACCTTTTGCTCATTAAGGGTCATTAACATATTACAATCACCTCCATCAAAATGCTAATGTACGCTCATATGGGATTTGATCCCCTTCCCTCCCCAACAGTCCTCTCTAATGCAGAAACTCAGTAGAGATAAGTTAGGTGAGCTGTAATAGCCAATGAAAAGTAGCCAAAGAGACAAGTTTGCTGTGTATAAATAACGGTGATCCAAGTCAGAGATGTGCTTGCTTTGTGAAAGATTGCCAAGCACCTGACTCTGCAGAGTTATACATTTAATTATTTAATTAAAAGACCTCCATGTGGATTCAACTCTATGTGCTTATTGTTAGGGCACATAGAGCACATAGACAACGTGTCCACCTGTTCCACCGGGGACTCCTCCACAGGCTGCAGTGTGGAGATCTGGTCCGCTGTGGGATCCATGGGCTGCAGGGGAACAGCCTACTCTTCCAGGGGCCTCTCCACAGGCCGCAGGGGAAGTTCTGCTCTGTGCCTGGAGAACCTCCTGCCCGCCTTCTTCACTGACCTTGGTGTCTGCAGAGCTGTTTCTTACTCCTCACTCTCCCAGCTGCTGTTGTGCAGCAGCCTTTTTTTTTTTTTTTTTCTTTTTTCTTTTTTTTCCCTTTCTTAAATATACACTCACAGAGGCTTATTGCACTCACTACTTCTTGGCTCGGCTCTGGGCAGTGGTGGATCCCTTTGCAGCCAGCTGAAACTGGCCCTTACCTAACATGGGGCAGCTTCTGAATGCTCTTCAGGGAGATCACTCCATGCAGCCCCCCACTACCAAAACCTTTCAACTATAACTGGACACACACACATCTGTGGGCACCTTCAAGTGGTGAGGGAGCTGGCAAATGTTATTGTGAGGCCACTCTCAATAATTCTTGGTTGTTCATGGGGAATAGAAACATGCCTGGAGACTGGAGAAAAACAAATGTCACTCCAATCTTCAAAGAAGGAAGGAAGAAGAATCTGGGAAACTACAGGCCTGTCAGCCTCACCCTGATCACTGGAAAGGGAATGGAGTAGTCCCTTTCCTTAATCCTGGAAACCATTTTCAGGAACACAAAGGAGAAGAAAATAATAAGAAGTAGTCAGCACAGGATTCACCAAGGGGAAGTCATGCTTGACACAACCTGATAAGCATTTACAATGAAATGACCAGTCTGGTGGATGAGGGGAGAGCAGTGGATATTGTCTATCTGGTCTTCAGTATTGCTAAGGAGGTGATCCATCCTTCACCTTCAGCACTCATGAAGCCACACTGGAATCCTGTGTCCATTTCTGGTCTCCCCAGTACATAAGAGGCATAGACATACTAGAGAGAGTCTAACAAAGGGCCACAAAGATGGTTAAGGAACTGGAGCATTTCTCCTATGAGGAAAGGTTGAGAGAACTGTGACTGTTTAGCCTAAAGAGAAGTCTCACAGTTGTCTTTATATGCCTATCAAGGATGACGGGAGGATGCAAAGAGGATGGAACCAGGCTCTTTTCTGTGGTGCTTAGTGACAGAACAAGAGGTAATGGACACAAACTTAAGCACAGGAGGTTCCATCTGAACACCAGGAAATTCTTTTTCTAGTGTTAGGTGGCTGAGCACTGGCACAGGTATCCCACAGAGCTGTGGATTCTCCTTTATTTTTATTTTTATTTTTATTTTTATTTTTATTTTTATTTTTTTTCCAGTCTAAAGCTGCCTGGACCTGGTCATGGGCAGGCTGCTCTAGATGACCCTGGTTGGACAAGGGGGTTAGACCAGATGACTGCCAGAGGTCCCTACCACCTTCAACCATTCTGTAATTCTATGATATCATTGTGTCCTGTGCTCAAGCATCCATTTTCTCAGTAACAGGCTTTTATTTCTGCTGAAGACTGTGATGATTCCAAAGACTTTAAGACACTTGCAGGTTCTGATAACGTTGTATTTGGGAAGCTTAGTGTTGATGAGTCAGTATCAATGTCATATTTAAAAAGTAAAAACATGTATTGCAGTTATATTGCAGGATAAATGGTCACAGCTTGCACTGAATATAGAATATGAATTATTATGTGATTGAAAAAGGTATGCTAGTGATTTCCGTTCAAGAATTAAACATTTAACATCTATAATTCATCTTCCTGTCAAGCCAATAATACCTTAGTTATGACAGTAAATAACTATAGGTTTTCCTTTGTGAAAATGTTTTCTGCTTTTTTATTTATTTTTTTATTATTTTTTAATCAAGAAAGTTTAAAAAGTCTTGTTTTCTTTTTATGAGTAAACATACACAATTTTTCGTGTAAAGTTAATAAACACTGTAGTCTACTTAAAAGAAGAGACACAATGATAAAATAGTATATAGGTCACCCATTTTTATTAATTTTTGCAGTCCATTTGCTTTGGTAGTTTTCTATAACCTTAAAAAATATATTTGCTACTTTAAATTTCAAACCAGATTTTCGAATTAATGACTCTATAACTGTGAAATTACAGCTTATCTCACCATATCATTTTATTATTTTTTTTTTCCAGAGTTTCTTACTTATTTTGAGTTCTTATATAAAAATATTTTCCTAAATCTTCACTTCTGCTAGAAGTATAGTATTTTTCAAAATCTCATAACAGTCTGGAAACTTACTTTTTTTTTTTTTTTTTTTTTTTTTTCCACAAACTAACTCCAGGTTACTAAAGCTAATGCCACTTCATCCATGTAGTGTAGATTCACATTCTGACAAACAAACAAAAAACTTTCTGCTTTTCTTCTTTTAAGGGGTAGAAGGAGAGTGTCTGCTCCTTTAAGCGTATCTGGTCAAGGACCTTTTCCAATGCAACAAGGGATAATAAGGCAGCAATGGGATCCAATTCTGTTCAGCCCCACTAATTGATCAGGACATGTCAGAATGTGGGAATGTTTATTCTAACAGGGTTATGTGATTAAGGTCTTTTAAGTTGGGATAAAATGACCAGGAAAAAAAAAAATAAATAAAAAAAAAAAAAAAAGGTCAGTTGTACTAATTGGTAGAAAAAAAGGATGGAATGGATTCAAGAGAGGTCATCTGATTAAAGATTTCTGTGTTGGGATGATAAGTTAAGAGGGGAAACAATAAGCAAAGTGTTGAGACACAGACCTGACAAAGCAAAAATGGAGACAATCACAAGAAACAAACCTCAAACTAGAGGTGCCACTTCCAGGAAGATTAACCTAGACTTTGCAACCATTAAGACTGTGAACCTGGGTGGGGGGCTGGGCTGGGAAGGTGCAGAACTTGCAGAGCTCTGCAAACCCATGGTGAGGGGCAGGAGGGGATCATAGAATCAATCGTATGGCTTCAGTTGGAAGGGGCTGTAAAAATCATTTAACTCCAACTCTCCTGCCAGAGGTAGGGATGTCACCCACTAGATCAGTTTGGCCAAGGCCACATCCAGCTTGGACTCTAACACCTCCAGGGATGAAGCATCCACAGCTTCTTTCAAACTTTTCTTCCACTGCCTCATGACCCTTACAGGGAAGATTTTCCTCCTACTGTGTAGTCTAAATCTATCCTCTTTCAGTTTAAGACCATTTGCCCTTGTCCCATCATTATCTATGAGAGTAAAGAGTCCTTCTCCATCCTTTTTATAAGATCCCTTTAGGTATTGCAAGGCTGAAATGAGGTCTTACCAGAGCCTTCTCTTCGCCAGGCTGAACATTCCCAGCTCTCTCCGCCTTTCTTCACAGATGTGCTCCAGCCCTCTGATCATCTTTGTGAGATAAGAGAGCTCTGCAAAACCATGAGGGGGATAGGTATAACAGAGTGTAAAAGGGAAGGTCACATATAAAATGGCACTGATCAGTATGCTTGTCTGGATGAAGCCTGTGCCTGATCAGTGCAGTCTGACCTACCTTTTTTTTTTTTTTTTTTTTTTTTTTTATTAAATCTTTTCTTAATGCCTTCTGTGAAAATTCACACTCTCTCTCCTGTGTTTGCATGTGATAAAATGACTACATGCTGGCTACTGGCAGCGCCTGTGTGTGTGTGTTAGGGAAAGTTTGTCTCAGCTGCTGGAGTCAGGCCGGGGAAACAGGCATCCTTGGCTTGTGGTGCCAGCTGCTAGAGCAAGTGAGAGGGGCTCAGCACCAGCCACTTGTGAGACCTCTGTGTATGAGTGAAACTGCCAGTTACTGGAGTGCATTGCAGTCTTAGTGTCTGTGGTTGGAGGGGTCATAGCTCTGTGGGTGTAGGAAGTGTCCTACAGGTTTTGTGCCCTGTGAAAGTTAGTGCCAGCTATTGGAGTCAGGCCAGGGGTGTAGGCAGTCACAGCCTGTGGTGCCAGCAACTGGAGTGAATGGGATCCTCTTGTCAGGTACTGAAGCAAGTAGGGGTCCTCTACTACCAGCCATTGTGTTGTGAGTGTTGTGTGCTCCCAAAAAGTGTACTAGGAAGTACTGGCATGAGCGAGGTGAGGGCAGGACTCTGCATGGGGTCTGTAGCAGAGCCACAGGTCTCAGCCCATGAGCCTGGTGCTGGCTGCTGGTGGGAACTGTGTCTGCATCTTTCCCAGCCCAGAATGCATGGGGTGTGTATGTGCAATTATCCCTTAAACTTTTCAGTCATTGCATATATCTTCATGAAGATATAAAACTGTTATTATTTTTTATTTTTATTTTTTTTTTGGAAGGGAAGGATTGGATTCCTAGAGGTGTATTATAGTAATACCTTAGAGGGGTTACTCTTATAATTTAGAATATAATTGTTCAAAAAAAAGACATGCTTTATTATCATATTAAACTAACACGGTGCTTATGTGAATATATGTTACAACAGCATAATAAAATTGTAACTGGATAGATAGCTGTGATGAAATGAGCACTGCTTCAGTGATGCATGTCAACTTATAGAATGCTAATGCCAGATGAAGTAATGTTTTTTGGTTTAATGGTTTAGGCTATCAACATCCTTGAAGACATCTCAGTTTTTGTCTATTGCAGTGTTAAAATATCATGGGTTAATGAAACGCTTGTATGCATGGTAAGTATTGAATATATATATATAAAACCACTTGCATAATATTTATATTTTGTTTTCTATATCCTTTATTGAAGAAAGAATCCTTATATTTTCATTGTGGAATTCTAATGTAAATTATTGAAATTATTGTTATAAGTAAGGCATAATCTTGAGAACTGATTTCTGAAGTTTTAATTTTATTTTTATATTTTATTTATTTATTTATAGCATTTATAGTTAGGTACTCATTTTTATCTTCTGTTTTGCATTTTTGTGGGGATACAAGAACCTCCTACCCATAATTTGTAATCAGGTCTTGAGAAATATCTATGGAGATATGGTAAAACTACTTGTGAGCTAAGCTGTTTGAAAACTCAACAGGTCTGATTCAGAAGTAGTATGCCTATGCTAGTCAATCTCTTATTAGCTCAGATGAAGTGCTTTACTGTTTTATACTGCACCTGAGCAGCTCTATGTCAGTAGAGTAGCCTAGAGTTTCATGTATCTGTTTTACAGTTATTCAGCAGTGTTGCTTGTGTGATGGCTTTAAATTAAGCATTTGATTTTCTTATACATTTAGAGAATTGATTACCCAGATGCAGTAAGGTTACCAAAGAAACACCAAAGCAGGGAATAGATAAATAATCTACTGCTTAAGATGGTAATTCTGATGTGCTTTACAAACAATATTTAATATTTATAATTCAGTGGGATTTTTTTTTTTTTCTCCCTCCAAGAAAAGACATGCAAGCATATTTCAAAATGCATCTAGATTAATATTGAGAACATGAGAAAAGAGGGTTCACGGTCTTCTGCAGCAAACACATACAAACAGAGGAAGGTCTTGGTAAATTGGTTAATCTCTGGGCTGCTGTTCAAAGTGGTACAGCTACCTCTCACTGTGCCTTGTGTGAGTTCTGATTTTTCTAGGTGTATTTTGAGAACACAAGTTTACTTTTAAGACACAGGTTTACTCCGTGTGATTGCTAAAGTAGGAGAAAGTGTTCATCACTGTCAAATCTTGACTGACACAGTAGCAGGGAACTGAATAACCAGTGACAGGGAATTGAGCAACTTTTCTCCATGCAGAAATACATTTTCTCCATGTTTTTACATCTACATGACTTTATGTAGTCTGGACTAATTCCTTCCTCTTTTGTCAAATGTCTGCCTATTTCAAATGAACCTAAGGATCATTGTCAAATTGTACTAATCTAGAATGCTCTGCAAAACTGTACTTCACTATTTTCCAAAGCTGTTCTTAAGTTGTATGTATCAACTACATTCACTATATCAATTCATCTTATTTTAGTTGCTTTAAAGCAAATTAGAGGGCAACATTTGTAAAATCCATAGAAACTTAGGTGTGAATGCTCACCAACCAGTTGCAGTCAAGAGACAAAGAGATACATAGACTAGGATTCATCAAACAGTACTCACAAGATGTTTGTTTGTGGTTAAAGTCATAGAAGCTATCTATTGTGGCTAATTTTCAGAGTAAAGGAGAGGAAGAGATTTCTCTACAAGGCGCTTTGTTTGACCTAAAAAAAAACACTAACCCAGAACGAGGATAAGAGTTGGCCTCTGGGGGTTACTGATCCTCTCCCCTGACTAGAAAAGAATTTAGGGTAACTAGTTCAGCCACAGATTATCTGACCATGTAAACATTAGATATAATTTGAACCTCATCTTGAGACCTTACTCCTGAAAATGTAGATGTTATTGTAGTGGAATTATGTGGCAAGGTTTTGGTAGCTGGGGGCTGCAGGGGTGGCTTCCATGAGAGGAATCTAGAAGCTGTCCTATGTTAGATAAGGGCCAGTTTTAGCCAGCTGCAAAGGGACCTGCTGCTACCCAGAGCAAAGCCAATAAGCGATGTTGTTTATGCCTCTGTGTGTGTACCTCATATAAGAAAGGGGAGGAGGGAAGGGCGAATGCTGTGCAACAGCAGCTGGGAGAGTGAAGAGTGACAAACAGGCCTGCAGACAGCAAGGTCAGCGAAGAAGGAGGGGTAGGAGGTGCTCCAGCCACCAGAGCTGAAATTTCTCTGTGGCCTGTGGAGAGTTCCGTGGTGGAGCAGGTTGTCCCCCTGCACCCTACGGTGTACCACATCAGAGCAGATCTCCATGCTGCAGGCCATGGTGGAGCAGGTGGATGTGGCCTGAAGGAGGCTGCAGCCTGTGAAGAGCCCCTGCAGGAGCAGGCCCCGGGCTGGAGCTGCAGCCCATGAAGAGTAGCCCATGCAGGAACAGGAGGTCTGGGGGGAGCTGCTGCTGGTGGGGAACCTGTGCTGGAGCATTTTTCTCCTGGGGGATGGACCCCATGGTACGGAGCCATATTTGGAGCAGTTTTCCTGGCTGTGGGAAGTCTGCATAGGATCCGTTCAGGAAGGACCGTATCCCATGGTTGGGACCCCATGTTGGAGCAGGGGCAGAGAGTGACCATGAAGGAGTGGCAGAGACGAAGAGTTAGGGACTGACTGCAACTCCCATTCCCCTGTGCAGCTTGGGGAGAGAAGGCAGAAGAATGGGGGAAGGTGTTTTGAGTTTCTTTTCTTTTGTTTCTCACTTCTCTAGCTTGTTAATAGGCTATAAATTTCTCTAATCTCCTTACACTGAGCCTGTTTTGCTGGTGGAAATAACTGTTGAGTGACCTCTTTGTCCTTATCTCAACCCCTGAGCCTTTTTCATTATATTTTCTCCCCCTTTCCCTTGAGGAGGGGGAGTGAGAGAATGGTTGTGGTGGAGCTCAGCTGCCCAGCTGAGTAAAACCAGCACAGTTATGCGTTTCATTGTGGTACAAAGGGCAGCTAATTGTGTCTCCCTTATTCCCTAAATTTTGTCTAAATTTTGCATTAAATTATATTAGAAGTTTTTTTGTTTTTGTTTTTGTTTTTGTTTTGAAACATATTAATTTCATACACTAGTTTTCTGTATGATCCATACTATCTATGTACATTTGAGCATAAACTTTATAGTACTGGTGCAATGTCAGGTAGATACTATTTGACCTGAAAATATCAATATAAATAGTTGAAACATGCAACATGAATTTGTTTGAAATTATGCAAGCACATTCACACATATTTTAGCTACAGCTGTCATGTGCTTCCTCTATTATATTAATTATGTGGATTTTATCTCTTTGATGTTTAATTTCTGTCTTCATCATGATAGACTGAGATATTACACTTGATATTTAAAGAAAGTTATTGGCTCCCTGCTTAGCGCATCTTTATTAATAGAACCACCTCGAACATGTTGCTTCTTTTTAACCAACACCTAATGCACACTTCTTTACCTTCAATGGTATATTTTCTTTAATAAGACCAAACAAATTTCATATTTCTCAAAGGCAAAAGATCTTATTTTATTTTATTTTATTTTATTTTTGAGAAATATTCAACCTCTTCTTTGATCAGTTCATATAAATTATAAATTCACATACATGAGCTATCACTAGAAGTAAAAGCCAAGCAGATGTTGAGTTGAATTACACATCTGTTGGCTTGAGAAGAAATTATAAGCATTCCAAATTGGATTTGGCTTTTATTTTTCTCGGGAGACTGAATTTCATAACTGAAGCAGGCACAACGTAACAATTAAAATAATTGCTTTTAAGTTATCTGTTCTATTTTGAACATATTGTAGTGATATTACTTTTTGTATTTTCTTATGGCATTAAAAAAAAAAAACAAAAAAAAAAAACAAAAAAACAATTTATAGATGAACTGTAATTCAAGATGCACTACTTGTAAAAATCATTATTGGACATATTCAACAGTATATTTAGTATAAAAATATAGCATTGTTAGCCAAGCATACACATAACCACCAAGTGATTATATGAAGGTGCTTTATTTAGTGCTGGAAACCAGGGGCATCTGCCCAAATCTGGCTTCAAATCCCGTTACATCCCGATCGCTACTTATACACTAATGGTTACATAACTTTATATATATTCATGTTAATTTCAACATTAGCCTCGCATTCCATTCTAATAAAATCTCCTCCTCTCGACGCATGCTCCTTGCCCTCTGGTGGTTTTCTTGAGGGTCTTCTTGATGAAGTAAGATGTCTTCCTCGCAGGTGTACTCTTTACCTTTGTTGTTTAACTACAGTCTGCGCATGCTCCGATTGTTATTGCCCCATCGTATTTCACAACCAACACTGCTTTTACTGATAAGTACATTCTTTACCATGATAAGAGTTAAGTGTGATATGGAAAAACATAGAATACGTGCAAGATACATACATTCTAGTAATATTCTTAACCCATCACCAAGGATACTAAATAGATAATATTCTATCCAACACTAACAGCATTGTTTCATGTTACCAAACAAATACATTGTGTACTAAAAGCGCTATAATTTCTAACCAGTAGAGACACAATGTACACTGGAAATAACTTAGCAGGCAGCTTAGAAGAACAAAACAAAACAAAACAACAACAACAACAACAACAAACATTTGCATCAGAAAAAGGTTTGGTCCTCTTGAGGGACAAGTAAAAACAATATTTATTCAGATGTACTGAAAAAAGATCTTGTTAAAGAGATGATAATACATTTTAAACATATAATAATGAAATATCGTGCATTTAGATAACACTTTATCAGTGAGTGGAGATGTACAGAAATTCATAATGCAGAAGCAGAGACAGTGAATTAAATTGGAAAGCAACAAATTTGAAGTTGATGAAACAGAATTCATTTTTACACAATGCATAATTAACTTGTAGTTTTCTTTGCCACAAGATATCCCTGAGACAAGAGCTTAGTTGCATTCATAAAAGGATTAGACACTTATGTAGATAATGAAAATTTTCTCAGTCACATTGGAGAGGAAAAAAAAAAAAATGAAAAAAAAAAAAAGTAATCTAATCACTAGCTGAAAGAGCTGCCAAAACTTCTTCATTGTGCATTTGTTTTTCATAATTGTTCATTACTGATTTTTTTGTTGTTGTTGTTACTTTAATCAGAAACACTTGTTTCAAAGATAGGTGGAACCCTTTTTGTTTTCATTCCTTTCTTTGCTGAAGTACTCCAAATATTAATTCCTTCTTCTAATTTTTGAATCTATTTAGATTTAAATTTATATATTTTCTTAATGTAGTCTGCTTACATATTCCTTAGTTCTTATTTACTCGGTTTTACTGTTTTCTTTGATATTTTTTGTAAGTGCTTTTAATAAACAAAATGAGGTTGCATTTGTTTAGTGACAAGTGATTGACCATGATGATTTCTATTTATAGCCTGAAATCTCTGGTATCTTTTTACATTTGCATTCTTCCACTCCACAATTTATTCTGGAGTCATAGTCAATTCAATTGACCTAACACAGCTGCTTCTAAACAGTTTAGCTGAAGTGAAAGTTAAACAAATTTAAATAATAGTTTCCTGTTAGCGGGCCATTATTGTGCCAGTTAAAAAATAAAAAAAATAAAAATCTTAGCTTAGGGCAAACACAGCTAATTCCCAAGATCTTTTACTATTGGGACAATAGGAAGTTTGTTATGTTTTATTAGTAAATGCAAAAATCATATATACAGCACAACTCATGCTAGTGTCAGGCTGTTTTCCAGCTCTTTTTTTCTTTGCTTTTAAATGTCTCTTATTTTCATTTATGGTTAAATGGATTTTATATTTGATATATTTTTATATATATATATATATTTAAACATCCTTTTCATTTAAGGATTCAATACAGTTAATTCAATAATTTGGTGTTAGGGATCATCAAAAATTAAATCATGGAACACTTAGAACAGAGAATAATTTGGATTGGAAAATCTCTCTGAAGGTCATCTGGTCCAACCAGTTGCTGAAAGATTAGGTTGCAAAATACCTTGTCCAGATGAATTTTGAAAATCTCCAAAGATGGAGATTTCACAGCCTTTCTGTGCAATCTGCTTCTTTGCTTAACTACCATCCCTGATTTTTTTTTTTTATTTTATTTTTTTTTAACCTATTTGTAGCAGGAATTCCTGTTAATGCAATTTATGTCCATTGATTCTTGTCCTTTTGCTTTGCACTTCAGAAGAACAGTCTTTCTCCATGTTTTCTGTAATCCCCTTCCAGGTCACTAAAGAAAGTAATTGGATCCCATATTCATTGCCTCTTCTACAAGCTGAACAAAGCCAATCACCTTTGCCTCTTTTCATGTGTCATTATTGCATACATTTTAATAGGATTCCAAAGTATAAATTTCTAAGTTGTTTCAAAAGTTTACATCACTCTTTTTCAAAATGTGATGATATTTTTTTTTAACTGGAAAGAATAGTTTTGTTTCCTGTTGCATCCAAATGACACGTGAAAATGACATTTTGAACTGCTGAAGAAACAAAGTATTCACAGCAAACTAATACGTAAGTTCTAGGAAAGTTTAAAGGAGCTAATTAACTGAATTTCAAGTTGCTGATGTTAGACTGCATCCATTAAATTAGTTACCTAAAACTAACTCAGAAATCTTTATTTTAGGCTGGAACTTGCAGTATAATTGTACTTTAAGTGGCATTTAGAAGTATTCCAACCAATGTTTTACAGCAGTTGACTTTTAAAATTTCACGACATCCTTTTTGTTGAGAACAATGAGATGAATTCTTCAAGGATCAGAGCTTCATAAATAGAGAAATAACTTCCGATACACAGATGCCTAGAATCACAGCAGAAGTAGTGCAAACAGATCCAAGAAAGTATTAAAGACCAGCGTTGCAAACTCTATCCAGTCTTGTGTCATTTAAGAAAGCGATCTTGTCTCACTATTAGAGACTAAAGTTCACATTTTGAGAATAACCTTAATTTTGGATGTAAAAACAAACAAAGAAAATTAACTGATCTACGAAAACAAACAAACAAAACAGGAAACAGCTAGGATACAGTAGGAATTGTTGTCATGGAATTCACTTGCACAACTTTAATATAGCAGCAATTTAGGATTTATGTTACACTTTTATGGTAAATACCAGTGTTAGACTGTGTGATTTTTTAACAGAACTTAAACAGCATTAAATTAACAGACAATTTAACACAATTATTTCAACAGAATTTGCTACAATAGGAACAGTGACTTAGTTAAAGGTTTGGGAATGGCAAGGTTCACCCAAGACTTACTGCAGGGTACTGAGTGGAGTGTGTGTGTGCCACACACTTCCAAAATTCTCTCTTAAAGTGAATTACTCATTTCCTCACTTGTTCCCCTCAGGGCAAGCTCTGCCCTGAGAGGCATCCCATCTCAGGGAGAGATTGAGGGTACAGCCCATTGTGGTCCCTGGAGAGCTCAAGGAGCTCTTTGCTTAGGACTACTGTTTGTAAGACCATGAGACAACTGACTGTTAGTCAGTCTACTTTTCCATCCTGGGTATGGTTCAGATAAGGCAATTTGGGTATTTTTTCCACCAACTCTGCCACTCTGGTACCTTCCAGAATGTATGATTCTGGTATTCCTCATGTTGAGCTACTGTCCAGGCTGCAGGGTCTGAGAGGTTATCAAGGGGTTACTGTTCATAGTCACCTGTTATGTGTGTTCCCCATTGACAATGTAACTGATGTAATATTAGTTACAGTTAATCTTGAACCATATCTGAGTTGGGGAAAAAGCTACTCCACTGCACAGATCAAGGGGCTACAAGCTGCTGCAATACCTTGAGAACTCAGATAAGCTTTTCTCCAGCTGCTTTATTTATAAGATAAAGTGACTGTCTCATAGTCAAATTCAGATTCCTTACCATTTTCTGAAACTCCAATGTGCAAGGAATAGTCACATCTCAGCCTACTGTGGCTCCTAAGCCTGAGCAAGATTTCTGTCAAGTGCAGAGGTAGAGCATACCGACCACAATTGGGGGTTTTAATGTTTCTGTTAAAAAGAAATAGTATTTCTCAGTATTGACCAAAAAGTTAAAATCTTACTTTTCATTTAGTAATGATGTTTGAACAGAAACAAATTTAACATTACAATTAAAAACATTTGATATACAAAATGTTTTGTACAAGAGAAAGTAACACAGCCAATAAGTGAATTTTAATGCCTTTTAAAATCTCTTTATTTAAAATAAAATCTGTTAAATTATTTTCAATTTATTTCAAGTATTGAAAAGTTGCAATGAGGACCCCCAGAGCCTTCTCATATTCAGGCTGAAAAGTTTTGTTTTCTTCAAAGCATAGTAGAGAAATTGCTCCTTTTTCATCCCTGCAGGCGTCGTGACATTTTTGCCCGACTCCCTCTTTGTTGGGATGCATCTCTCCCAACAAAGACATGGAGAAGTTTGAGTAATACAAGTATTTATTTATTTACTTATTTATTTATTTGCCTCATTTTTCACTGGCAATCACTCTTCATATATCTCTCAAGTTTCTCAAGTCCCTGAGCCTCAGGGGAGTTGATTTCCTCCCACTATGAGTGAAGATCAGTTTTGAGACCACCTGATGAACCTGAACATACATAGGTCTGTGGGGACGTATGACATTCATGCATCCCAGGGGCTGGATGGAACTTGCTGATGTAGTCGACAAATCACTTAAATTATTCACTATGAGGGTGGTGAGGCACTGGGTCAAGTCGCTCAGAGAAGTTGTGGACGCCCCATCCCTGGAGGTTTTCAAGGCCAGGCTGGATGGGTCTTTGGGCAACATGGTCTAGTGGAAGATTTCCTGGCCCATGGCAGGGAGGTTGGAATTAGATGATCTTTAAAGGTCCCCTCCAATCCAAACCATTCTATGATTCTAAATGATTTAAGGCCTTCACTTTCTTTAATAATTTGATTAAGGGTAAAATATCAATTCATTTCTTAAGTGTATGTCTTTCTTTTGTGATAAATCTTAGTGATTTTAAAATACTTTTGCTTATTCTTGCATATAATAACTTGCATGCTGGAAGTTGTGTGTTCAGGAGTTGGGCTTGATCTTGGTGGGTCTCTTCCAACTTGGGCATTCTATGATTCTCTTTTCAAGAAAATGAAAACTGCATTCTTTTTTGTTTGTTCATTTTTGTTTTCTTTCTGTAACAAGCATCTTATTCACTGCTTCCATTTTAAAGACTTACAGAATTATCACACAGATAATTACAAAAATCATTCACTAATATACTATAATATGCAAATAATGTGTTTTATCTAAATTACAGTTTTATAGAAAAGTTTTATAGAAATATGAAAAAAAATACTGATAAACATAGGCAGTTATTTAGATTATTAACTATATTTAGCAACATTGTGGAAAACCTGAATAATTTGTTCTGAAATCCTCTGAGCCAACATTTCTATCTCATCAATGAGATATCTGTGCATTCATAATAAATGGAACGCATGTTTTTTGTATGCATTATGAAATACCATGAGAAGGAGGTTTGATGTAGTTATATCAGATTGCTTGCATCCTGTGGGAATGAAATGAGGGGCAAAGGTAAGAAACATTTGCCATTTAACATGCCAAACTTGTGGGGGGCAGTGGAGCTGACAAGCATTGAAGAAAGCATGTTTTGGAATTTATAAGGATTAGAGTACTCATTTCCCCTGCACTTGTAACTCACAAAAGATACGCAAATAAACTAAACTGCAGTCTTACTGAGTGCTTCTGACTGTGTACATAATAGAGTATGTAAGCTAAAAGTTATGTTGTGTGAATGCAATGTTCGCAATGAGAATAATAACAGGGCTCCCATTAATTGTCATGACATAATGAGAGAATAAAAAGTACATGCAGTGTAATTTTCTCCCCCAAAACAGTGATAAGGAAAAGAAAGATGACTTAAAAATTGGAAGTGTGGCCCCAAAGAACTAAAAGTTATTAGCTCTCACTCCCCATCCTCAAAAGAACAAGGAGAGAAAATATGAACAAGGAGAGAAAATATGATGGAAACTCCTGAGTTGAGACAAAGACAAAGCAAATTAAAAATGCATTCACTCCCCATCTATTTCATTCTACCTCCTGACCACAAGCAGGGAAATTGGGAATGGAGATTGTGGTCAGTCCATAACACTTCATCTTGCATCGCCTTCATGGTCACTGTCTTCCCCTGCTCCAGTGTGGGGTCCCTCCTACAGGATGCTGTCCATCATAAACTGGTCCTACGTGGGCTTCCCACAGACAGCAACATTTCACAACTTCCCTGATATTGTTCCATACCAAGGAGTGGAGTTAATTTAATATCATATTATTCTTCAAGGATGATTTAGTTTCTGTGGACATAATGATTTCACATATTTCTTTCAATGCAGGAGAAATATATACAGTGAAACAAGACCCTTCACTTTTAATATGATGCATGTATCATATATCAAACTCAATATACTTAGAGATTACAGCACACACTTTGAGGTAATTATCAACAACAGTGCTCCTACTGCCCATTAGGTATCACGCTCAACTTCAACAGGCCATCTGCATTTTATCAATAGGCATAAAAACCTTAACAGGTTTTCATTTGGCTCTTACCTTCCAAACCACTGTAATAACAGCAAAAATCTAACTTATTTTTCACTAAATTAATTGAACATAAAGTCATTACAATTTAATCCCTGTCAACATTAAAAGGATACATGTTAACAGCATCTTATTAGCTTCAACTTTATCTGTTCACTTTGCTGCAATTACAGAGACTAGATTGATAAAGATATTAGAACACCTAATTTATATTATCTGACAAATAATGTGCAACTAATAGGAAATGTTGAGGTGTTTTATGGAGGCTCCAAGGAGCATTCAATGAAAATGAGAAAAAAATGAAAAGAAAATGTTGCAGAATGTAAATAAAACTGAGACTGATTTTAAGATACGTTGGGTAGAATGTTAAAGAATTTTACCTCACACAGTGTTCTTTAGGTATGTCTTCAAAGTATAGGAAATATAGGTCCAGTTGTCTTTTGAGAAAACTATAATGGAGAAAGGTACTAAGTAAATGTTATTGACTTGCTATCTCATTACCCCTGTTCATTTCTTTAAATAACAGAAGCACATTATTATTAAAGCAGGCATCCTAACCTTAAAGTCCTAACCAGAGTAAAGGTGAAAAACGTCTTCTGTTAAAATTGTGAAGTGAATGGATGAAGCAATTTTGGCTAAATATTTGGGGAACAAATTCAGTTAGCCACTGAACCTAGAATAACTCATCCAAGAAACAAATTTTATAACATTGCCTAAAGGAATTTGATGGCAATGGTTTGGACTGAGAGAATTTAATGCTACTTGGGAAAATCTCACACTATGTTTTTGGGTAAGCTACTCAAGTGTACTTTTAGATGAATATACAGAAATCATCCTTTTGTAAATTTCTGATGTGAATTGTGTTCTAGAGGGCCATGTTTCTTCCCAGACAGAGAGACTAGAAGATCAACACCACTGAAAACAAAGCAGTATAACCCATAGGTGGAAACAAAAAAAAAAAAATGTATTAAACATATTTTGGCTTGTGGTATAATAACACAATTTTTGTCAATGTTCAAAGTTTATAACCTTGAAGAAATGTGAACTTTTAAAAAAGATTAAGTTTTTGAAATTAAACATATTTTTCATCATTAAGCTTTTAACAGAAATTTTAAGTATTTTAGAGAAGTGTAAATATATAAATATATTTTTGAGAAAAAAACATATTACATTTATATTAAATATTAATCAAAAATTTAAATACACACTGGATCCTAGTTCATTCCTCTCCTGTATAAGCTGTTGAAACATTATGTTACTGAATCAGTCAAGTTCAATTTCCCGTTTCTCTGTTGTTGGAAATTATTTTATCAACACACAAACAACTGCAGCATACCAAGTTCTGTTCAGGATTTTATAAAATGGGATATTGTTTTTGAAGGAAAATATTTAGATTCTCTTCTGAGAAAGAAAAATTAAACCATGTCCTGCTACATTCAGAATCAGTCTTCTAATCATTAAGGTATAGAAATAAAATTCAAGCTACTGTGATGTTATACATACATATTAAAAAAAAATAATAATACGAAATATGCTTTAGGTTTGAATGCATGTAGTTCTGTAGAGGAAAGTTCAGAGAACTGGATCATAAAAGGAAGAAAGCTTCTCCACAGTGACTAAGACATTTAGTCATGTAATATAGCTTTTGTCTCCACATTTCTTAGAGGCTTGGTGTAAGCAGCCCTAGGCTTCAACTATGGGCTGTTTTAGATGTCAGTCTGGAAGCACTGCTTAGAGATTCTATGTACCTTACTCAAGATTCCAAATTCAATTGTAGTCCAAGTAACTACAGTTGAGCAGCTTGTTCTTGTTTATCTCTCACAAAAACTTATTGTATGGAAGTCTGCAAGCTTGGTATGAGAGGTTGCTGAAGGAGGGAATCTTATGTTAGTAGGATGTCCTTGTTTTGGCAACAGAACAGAATCCTGAAGGCCACACTGCCCAAAGTGAAACTTTTTGTTTTATTATGTGTAAAATTAATATTAAAGTTCACACCCCTGACTATGATAATGAAATTAATGAAGTACAAGCTAAACATTTATGACTATAGTACTCAACTCACCCAAATCATGCTAAATGTCACCCCAGGGAGGGAAAAGATAAGGAAGAAGAAAGTGGAAATTTAGAAGAGGCAATCAACAGGCTGTGCTCCTTCTCCATGAAGACAGGGATACTTTCTTGGTAAGCTCTGTGAGGAACACCAAGAATAGAATTTTACTAGTACTATCATATTTTAGCACCATAGTGGTAAATGCATTTATCAATGGCAATTCAAAATCTGTTAAATCTGTCACCTTATTAACTACATTCAACTTTGTGAAACTATCTCAGTGAAAATCCTTGGCAGAGCTCTGAAACAGGCAAATGTTTGACTCTGATAAGCCCCCTTTTAATGCAACATCCATCTGGGTCCTTACCTACTGACAATTATGATTTTAAAAATCAGATTCAAATTAGGAGGGTAGACATAACTGGAATGGCTCTCACTTCAAAAGGCTTAATAAATTCTACAGGCCTGACTTATCTCAAAGCAAAATGACTAAGCCCCATGGTTTTGTCACTCAACTTCATCTGCTTACCTTTACTGTTTGCCTTCGGTCCTATCTTTTGCCTGCGGAGCCTTATTTGTGCTGCTTTTAGTCCAATTTCCTTTAATTTATAATTGGCAGTTCCATTCCCTTCTTCAATGTTTAACCTCTGCTCTCCATCATTTTGCCTATGTGTTAGCTTTCATATTTATTTCACCGTTACTGAGCGAGCTCTTCCCTTGGTCACATGTTAGGTTGTATACTGGGACATGACAATAGTAGCTAGCAACTTGCTTCTCAGTAATTGCACTTGTCCAATAAAGCAGGAAAACTGAAATGTTTATAAACCTCCAAAATAATCCTGTTTAGCACAAGCTTCTGGACAATAGCCTAGAATAAATCCTAATGTTGAAGTATATGCTCATTATATACCTTGGAAGAAGGAATTTTATAAATATTATTAACTTGGCTTTTATAAATAGGAAGAAATATGCCACAGAATCTGTAATGTGTGCTGTTTAGAAATGCGTACTATAAATCATATGCTTTTATAAAGCAAATCATATGTTTTACTGCTTAGATTCTACAATGACCATACTATAGATATATGGAAAAGAGATGAGAAGGTGGGACTTGAATAAAACATCTCAACAATGGTGGCAGGATGATTGTGTCACTATGTAACTCAATAAAATGTATTTTATAAAATCAAATGTTTTTTTTATTAAATGCAAGATATTTAACATGATTAATTTTAATTAATTTCCCAGATAAAAGTTATTTCAAAATGATATAGGGTGCTATCACCATTTTTCCCAGAAGATAAAATATATTTATTTTCAAGGGGAGACCTAGAATTTTCCAAATATTGCTCATGGCCCTGTTCTTTTTCTAATTCTTCAAATATCCAGTGTATCTTTTTTTTTTTTTTTTTTTTCTTTGTTGATTTTCCTCCCCATTTCCCTCTCTGTCTTTGAGTCAAACCTGTCAACTTGAACTTGCGTTTGTTTTTTTTAGGCTGATAACATTTTCTATCTGCCACAGTTAAAACCGCAAGAACTTTCATAATGGAATTGAAAATCCTTAGATGCATTCTCATTTTAGACCCTCAGGGACTCCATAGTAAATTTAACATTTGCATCAAATAACAATGACCAGAATATATATATATATATTTCCTCATTAAATTATTAATTATGTATATACAGTGTTTCTGTGTATATATATGTGTATTTGTATGTTGGTTATAAAGTACTATAGGTACTATTTAGCCCTGCCATAATAACAGCTCTCTCTGTACCTCAGTTTTAAAATTTACCTTTAGCTTTGTGACTGTAAGTAGCTGTGAAACGAATTCCAAAGAATTTCAATATCTAACACCTTATTTTAGAGGCATTCAGGGACACGTAAAGTGATAACATGTAGCTCTGTCAGTGGCCTGATAAGTGATCTAAAGTAAATTGCTCTGCTCTTCTGTCTATATTTCTTTATTGTTAAAATAATATTCATGAGCCCTCTGTCCTTTACAATGTTTTCTGAGCTCTGTGTAGTAACTATGACACTGAACAGCTTTTATTAGATGAAAAAATGAAATGAAATTAAAATAAAATAAAAATAAACATCATCAACAAATAAATATTTAAGTGACAGTAATTTGAGGGTTCTTGGACAAGATTTGCATGCACATTTTGTTCAAGCCCCTCCCCCCCCTTTTTTTTTTTTATTTCTTATTTTCTCATTTTTGAAAGTCTACAAAGACAATAATCAGATAAACATGACTTGTAGCATATTCACAAAAGTGTGATATGTTCGTGATCATTCATTTTATTACTAGAATTATGTTTATTTGACCATGTTTAATCAATTTAAAATGACGATTGACCACAATTTAAAATTAAGATTCAAATTAGATTTAACTTAAATCATATGGCTAAGAATAAGTTTATCACTAAACAATTCGGATTTATTTTTTATTTTTTTCCCCCAAGGGAAATCTTGCAATGGGAAGTGTATAATTTCACTACTCACTGAAGTGTTTTATTTATTTTTTTATTTTTATTTTTATTTTATTATTTATTTATTTATTTTTCAGGAGAGTGGAATCAATCTGGATCTTACTGTGATGACATCTCTGCTTGACAGACCAGCTGTACTTCAGTTTTAAGTTTTCTAAAGCTTGAGTAGGTTGCATATTCAGGTTTAAATTTGCATAATTCCATTCACAGAAACTGGCCTATAAATACTGGCCAAAAATACTTTCCCCCCACCCCCCTACTTCAAAGCTATAAGGACTGGAATGTTTAAAGTTTTTTGGTTTGTTTGCTTTTTTAACATAGATAAATTACCACAGCTCAATCTGAGAAACTGAAAAAGTGACAGAGACTTCAGACTGATGTTGTAAAACTTGCTGTGGATGTAAATATAAACAGGTGGACTGAGTTGATGGAAAGACTATATTAATATCTAAGCTGATTAATCAATTCTCAATTTTAAACACTTATGTATAAATATAATGTATTATGTATAAATATATGTATAAATATAATATTATATATACGTATATTTTATATAACAAGTTATATAAAATATAGTATTATATATGCATATATTTTATATAATTATATATATGCATAAATAATGTATATAAAAAACAAAATGTGTGTATTTGTATTCAGTTTAATTACTATTTATGCAAGGAAAAAAGACGGAGAAAAAGAAAGTAGTTGCTTTCTCCAGCCAACCAGAAGGTTGTCATGTTTATGTAATGTACAATGCTAGAAGTACTGAAGGAAGTGTCTGTGAGGCTGAACAAAGCAGCATTCCTAATAGTGAAATGCCCAGCTGATCAATCTAAATGTAGCATTTAGTTGAAGTACATTTTCTACCTTTTATACTATCAAATAAATTTAACATAAAACCTTAAATTTAGAGTGCCAACAGAAACAAGATCTGTTTTTTATTCAGTAATAGGCCAAAATCAAAATATCCCACAATATTTTCCAAGCACCTCAAGTAAGTGAGTCATTTTAGTTACCAGCCGAGAAGGCAAACAGTAGTGTTTATTGCTCAGATGAATTTCTTGAACAGACATTATCAGACTTGGGCCAAGTATTTTCATTATCACACAGCATTATACCACAGTCATACGTTAAAGCATGCCATGGTGCTAGGTTGTTGTGTATTCAAACACACTATGCAGCCAAGGCCAGCTGTGAATTTGGAATGATGCTAAATGGTAATGCTAAGTTTCAGGTCTATTGAGCAGTTGTACCTCTTTTCAGGTACTGGGGAAAGATTTTAGAAGTAGCAAGGCTCAGATAATAGGTACAACAATTAAACACATTTTTATATGAGATTAATTCTGGAAAATGTTTGTTTTACTTCTATTATTTTGTTTTATTTTGTTTTATTTTATTATTTTTATTTTATTTTTTTTTTTAATATCCTTTGTCAGGGTAAGTGTGCAGTATATAAAACCATTTTTTTACTCTTTCCAAATATTCCCTCTAGTAAGAAGATAAAATAATTTTAAAATTGGAAATTGGTTATCTGTCTTTCTTGTGTAGTCAGTATTCTCATTTAAATGTTGGTAAGTAAATAATATTTGGTAATAAAACTATCATGAACTTTTTTTTTTTTTTTTTGTCATTTATTTCTATTTGATGCCAAAATTAATAAATTTATGGCAAACTGCCTTTGCCAAAATGCTGAACACATGCATATTCACTTCTACACTTCCTACACTGACAGCTGAAATACCAGCTTGTTGCAAGTTTTTAGTGATTATCGTTATATTAATTGGTTTCTTAAGATATTTTGTCTTATGTATCTTGTGCCTTTCCAAAATAACTCATTGAATCATCTGAGGTGAGTTATCTCATAAATAAATAAATAATTTTAAATAGGTGTCAAATGTAGGAACTGATGATCAGTTTTGACACTGGATATGCAAGCAATGTAAAAATGACCTTGTTGGTGACAAACTTTACTGATAAAATTATTCACAGAGTTAGGAACTGTACAGTCAGAGAAAAAAAAAAAATATGCAGAAGAACCTTGCAATACAGTACTTTGTCAATAAAATGGTAGATGAATTTCTATGTAGGTGAAGTAGAAATAATACAAAACAAGGAGCTCCTAGGCAGTCATTATCATTCAGGAATTATATCTTAAGTTTATAACACTATTGCTGTGTTTACACTAGATACACTAGTCAGGGAACATGACCAGCTGCAAAAATCCATGCTTCTATTTTCATGTGCAGTAATTTTTAATACTTTCAATATTTCCTGTTGGCTTTTGCACTTTACTGTAAAAGAGAGATTTTTAATAATTTCATTATTTTTGTAAATATACATTAAGCTTGATATTGTAAAAATCAGGACTGCTCAGAAGTGAGAGGAGGATCACAGAATCACAGAATAGTCTAAGTTGGAAGAAACCTCCAAGATCACTGAGTCCAACCTCTGACCTAACACTAACAAGTCCCCCACTAAACCATATCCCCAAGCTCTACATCTAAACGTCTTTGAAAGATCTCCAGGGATGGTGACTCAACCACTTCTCCGGGCAGCCTATTCTGGTGACTAACAACCCTTTCAGTAAAGAAGTTTTTCCTCATATCCAACCTAAACCTCCCTTGACGCAACTTTAGCCCATTCCCCCTCGTCCTGTCACCAGGCACGTGGGAGAATAGACCAAGCCCCACCTCACTACAGCCTCCTTTAAGGTACCTGTAGAGAGTGATAAGGTCACACCTGAGCCTCCTTTTCTCCAGGCTGAACAGTCCCAGCTCCTTCAGCCACTCCTCGTAAGACTTGTTCTCCAGACCTCTCACCAGCTTTGTTGCCCTTCTCTGGACTCTCTCAAGCACCTCGATGTCCTTCTTGTAGTGAGGGGCCCAAAACTGAACACAGTTCTCAAGGTGCAGACAAAATGTTATTAAGGATGTTATTAAGGGATTTAAGATGAGATATAATTAAAACTAGTGCTGTAAACACATTTATGTATTTATTTATTTCCCTAAAGGCAAAAAAAAAAATCTATACTCCTGTTAGATTTGTAGACTGTCTGTCCTTTCTGGATGTATATATTCTGTTATGGTGTCTGGAAATACTATGAAAATTCATCTTTGTTCTTAAAATCTGTCAACTAATGACATTGGACATTAACTTTTCAGTAAGGCAAGGACAGCTTGTATTGAATAATTAAATTATTTCTATTAAGATGTTACATTATAATAAGTGCCTGTTGTAAGCTGCAGCCTGTCTCATCATGTTCTGCTCTTAAAGGCCAGAACCCCACCATTCCAAAGGAAAACATGATGTTTTGTCTCTGGTCTCTGCAGATATTTTCCACAGCCTTGCAAAGGACCAGCTGTATTCTGTGCCCTTGATCATACTGTTGAGAACTCATTCTTTTTTATTTGTTTTGAATACATTTAATTAATCAGAATGTAGAAAATAAATGTGCAATGATATATATGAAAACATTAAATATGTGGAGATATGCAATGTTGTAAGGGTGTAAGTCATAAAAAGTGACTTTGTTGTTGCTTGTTTTTTTGTTTGTCTTTTATTTCCTGTCTGTTACTGTATGCCTTCAGTCAAGGCTACTAAGAGCCCCACTAACATTGGGTATTTCAATATATTTTAGATACTGTTGCATATACAAACAGGTTGCATCTCTTATTGCTTAGATAGATATGCTGATCCTTTGTTTACGAGGAAAAACAATAGATAAAAGTTTCTAAAGAAGGCTGTTCTAATTATGGATCTATGCCATAAATGAGGAATGCAATTACTGGCAGGTGAGGGGGAAGAGCCAATACTGGAATCTAAAAGGAACATTAACTTCCTCTGTCCCCATTAACATTGACTGTGTGATATGTACTCTATGTCATATGACAGGCAATCTACTATGCTTCAGCAATGTTCATAACTCCCTCCTAATCAACACTGCATTGGAACTGAACCCTGCAGTGAACAAGCTTCTGAAGTAGAAAATCTGTAATATTGTGGTGGTTTTACCATGCTAGGCAGCTGAACACCACAACCGCTCTCTCACTCCCCCTCCTCAGATGAGGAGGTGAAGAAGTAAAGGAAAGAACAACTCACAGGTTGACATAAGGGTAATATAATTAAAGAGAAAAAAAAAAAAATATTATGGAAATATTATTATTAATTAAACAATTTAACTAAAGGGAAAAAAGGGAAAGGGGAAAGGGAGGGAGGGGGGAAAGGAAATAACAAAACAAAACAAGTAAAGTCTACGTGGAAGTGCAGAGGAAATCTATTACTCTCTCCTTCCAACAAATGAGCGATGCTTGACCACGTCCTTGAAGCAGGGTGTCAGTGCACGTAGCCGGTGTTTGGGAGGAGGACAGACGTTTTCACAACAAGAGCCCCCCCCCCCCCCCCCCCCCCCCTTCCTTTTTCCACCTTTTATTGCTGAGTGTGATATCATATGGTATGGAATATCCCTTTGGATGGTTTAGGTCAGCTGCCCTGGTGACGTTCCTTTCTCACTTTTTTTTTGCCCACCCCCTAGGAGGGTTAGAGAAAGTCCTGATGCTGTGCCAGCACTTATCAGCAGCAGACACATCGCTAGTGTGATACCACTGCTGTTCTAACTACAAGTGCAGAGCGGAGCACTGTATGGGCTGCTGCAGGTAAAGTTAACATCCCAGCCAGACCCAGTACAAATATTCAAAGTTATAAAATAGAACTATACAATTTAGTGCAATTTTTGTTTCACTAAAAATTCCAACATTTTACTTTTTTTTTTTTGTTTTTCATTCTATATAATAAATATAAATATATATAATGGAAAATGAATCTAGTATAATAATGAATTAAAAGCATCAAGTGTTGTATTTAAATAATATTTCTTGTATACGTGTGCATACACATTTTAGAACACCATTAAAATTGCATTTTTCATTGTGTAACTCTCATGTTGAGCTTAATTAAAGTGAAAGATTTTAGAATGATCAAAATGAAACTATGATATTGAAATTGGAGTAGTAAAATCAAAAACTTTTTAGATTTTTTGTTTGTTTGTGTTTCTTCTAGTTTTTAAGGAAAAAAAAATAACATGATATTACTACGAAATATTTTGAATTTAATGAAACTACCTTTCTAATACAAAACTGCTCCATCTTTCCACCTGGACAGTTATCAAGCACAAACCGCACTTGAGCAATTCCATTTATTCTTTGGCCTGACCAACAGGATGTAGCCCAAATAATCAAGCAGCAGTAAACTTGTAGCAATATATTAATACGCTCTAGCACCATCTAGCTTTACTTTCAAGGTAACTCGTATCAGACAAATTCTCTTTTCTTTGTAGCCAGGGTGGGAGTTGTTTCTGTCAGAGATAATCATAGAACAGTTTCAGAAGTAAATCTTGTGGTCACAATGAAACTTGAGGAAGAAGGTGCAACTTCCTTGGAGTCAGGTAAAAGTTTACCTCTGGGTCTCAGAACTGCTTTTCAGTTAAAAAAATAAAAAATAATAAAAATAAAAAGTACAGTCTTTTGCAGGTTATATTATTATTATTTAAATTATTATTATTTATTACTTTATTTCCTATATTTCTTATAAAACTATTGTGTTTTACATTTATTTTATCCATTGTGACAGTAATACAAAGACTCTAGCAATAGTTACTAAAACTCAGATATAACCAACTGAAAGCTGTTTTATTATCTCATGCATTGTATAATACTAAAGACAAAATTCCTTTCCTATACTTCTTCATCTTTATTTCTGTGATCTGTATCACTGACTTCAAAGGGGCTAGACATAAGAGTATGCTGACAGTTATTAATAGTATATATTTTCTTAATTGAAAATATTATGGCATCCTTAAATCGCCAGGAAGGGCTTTCCCAACTGACACCACACAGAATTAAGATTTTCTAGACTCCACATTGTCCCTAGATAGGTCGGCCTCCTAAAATAAAGCACTTTCTTGCCATTGTGCTGTTACAATGGAAGTTGAGACAGTGCTCAAAGAATAACTCCATTAGAGAGAAATTGTGAAGTTCTTTTTGGAAGGAGAGACATTGAAACATCCCCTAGTATGACGTAGTACTATACTATTGAGACAGAGAGATCACCTAGGATGTGGGTAGGTGAAAGTTCCTTATCCTGCTATTGCCAGATAGAGATATTTTAATATCAGATAGAAGTCAATTTTTAATGTATATATATTAAAAATATTTTAAAATATTTATTATTTAGGAGAGACATAAAATTTTAACTTCACCACCCTTTCTTTGTCATTAATCAAACACAAGTATTTAAAGAATTCTGTAGATATCTGTGACTCAAGTAGTGAAGATCCTTCCACTTTTGTGTTTTCTAAATCAATCAACCTTATTATTGTTAATGGCACTCTGTTTCCCAGAAATAAATTTTACTATTTTATTATTATATTTGGAGATTCTGAACTGACCTTTGCTTTTGTTTGAATTTAATTTTACATGGTTGAAGGCTAAAAGTGACTTTAATGGCATTCAAAACATGTAGAAGAGTACTAATTAAGAATGTTTGGCAAATTGTTTTTCTTATTTTTCAAGTTTCTCTGAAAATGAAACAAAAACACTGAAATAAAATTAAGGTTATTTTTCTGAATATTTCACTGACTTGTTAGTGAATGCAGTGAACATGTAAATATGTTTATGGTTACATTTTAGGAATCCTTAAAGCCTTCAACTGTAATGGAAAGATATAGGGTTAACTTGGATATACTGTCATTCTTCTAGAACTTCAAAGAAAGTCAGAGATAAAAATTCCATATCCCACAGGGCTAAGTTAGAACATCAGGGCTAAGTTTTTCAGTCTCTGCTCTGAGACATTTCTATATTTATCTGAATTTTATTTACTATAATTGTTTATAATATAAAATACAAATCTACCTCTAGTTTCTACTCAGAAATAAAATAAATAAAAAATATCACTATAAATATGTTCCTTTATGCTCTCTCTCTCTCTTTCTCTCTCTATTTGTGGTATATGCCAAAACTAGCCACAAAATAACAAGTCTTAGGTTGTATGATGTCCTTTTAATGAAGTGTTCTAAGACATATTTATTTAGACTCAATAGATTAGCAATAAAATGATCTCTGACCAGCAGAATAAACACACATGTATATGTATATATAACATGTATTCCTGTATATATATATATCTATAATTTAACTCACAACTTTATATGATTTAAGTTATGATAGCTATGATTTAAGACCACAATTGTTCCTATAACTCCAGATGTTTTCCTGTGACTTCTGAAAATTAACAGTTGTTAACAGTTAATTGGTGAGCCTCACCTCTGTGCCTTGAAAGAGCATGGAATGAATCCTCCTAGAGGCAATGTTAAGGCACATGCAGGGCAAGGAGATGATCCGGGACAGCCAGCATATCTTCACCAAGGGCAAATCATGACTGATCAATCTAGTGGCCTTCTATGATGGAGTGATTACTGCATCAGTTGACAAGGGAAGACTGACCAATATCATCTACCTGGATTTCTGTAAGGCCTTTGATACGGTCTCACATCCTGATCTTCAAATTGGAGAGAGATGGATTTGATGGGTGAACCATTCAGTGAATAAGGAAATTTCTTGAAGGTCACACTCAGAGAGTGGTGGTCAATGGCTCTATGTCCAAGTGGAGGCTGGTGGTAAGTGGCGTCCCTCTGGGGTCTGTCCTGGGACTGTTACTGTTTAATATCTTTGTTAATGGCATAGACAGTGGGATTGAGTGCACCCTTGATCGAGGTGCAACATCCTGAAAGATTACAGATGACACCAAGCTGAGTGGTGCAGTCGATACAACAGAAGGAAGAGATGCCATCCAAAGAGACCTGGACAGGCCTGAGAAGTGGGCCCATGTGAACCTAATGAAGTTCAAGGCTAAGTGTAATGTGCTGTACCTGGGCCAGGGCAATCCCGGACAGGAGTACAGACTGGGAGAAAAAATCATTGAAAACATCCCTGCAGAGAAAGACTTGGGAGTTTTAGTGGAAAAAAAAGCTTCACAAGAGCCAGCAGCATGCACTTGCAACCCAGAAGATGAACTGCATCATTGACTGCATCAAAAGAGGAATGGCCAGCAGACCAAGGGAGGTGATTGTGCCCCTCTACTCTGCCCTTGAGGCCTCATCTGGAGTACTGTTGATCTGTTAGAATGGGTCCAGAGGAGGGTCACAGAAAGGCTGAGAGAGATGGGGCAGTTCAGCCTGAAGAAGAAGAGGCTCCATGGAGACCTTACTGCATCTATTCAATACTTAATGGGGGCTTATAAAAAAAAGATAGAGAGCAACCTTCTTATTAGGCAGACAATGACAGGACAACGGTGAATAATTTTAAACTAAAAGAGGGGAGATTTAGATTAGAGGTTAGGAGGAAATTCTTTACTTAGAGAGTGGTGAGGCACTAGAACGGGTTGCCCAGAGAGGTTGTATATGCCCCATCCCTGGAGATGTTCAAGACCATATTGGATGAGGTCCTGGCAAACTTGATCTAGTGGGTGGCATCCCTGCCCATGGCAGAGGGGCAGAGGGGTTGCATCTAGATGATCTTTAAGGTCTCTTCCAACCCCAGCCCCAAGCCATTCTATGATTTGTTCTAGGCTCTATGAACAGTGGCAATGCATTAATTTCTGTATATATAAGGACTGCTTCATGACAGAATTCAAAATTTTCTCTGGACTGACTTTTACATTTCTTCTAATTGACTTTTTTTTTTTTTTTTTTTTTTACCATATGTATATATATGTATAATATTCCCTGCACAATCACTTTTTTTTCACATAAGTGGACTACTACACTTCTGCCTCCTGAACACCATCTGTGCTTCACTGGTAGTTATTGTTGTAAGTCCAAAGCAGAACAACTCAAAAAATGTTCAGCTGACAAACTCTGCTGTGCTGAAGCAGTAGGCCACCATCTGCATTTCTTTCCTGAACACATTTTTGACTAATATATTGTATAACTGAACAATTCTGTCCTATACTTGGGGAGTTTATTCTCTTTTTCTTCATCATTTCCAAACAGCTCATTTTTTTTTTTTTTTTTCCTTGCTATTATCTCCGCAAGACTGCAAATTCTACAGAGCTGCAGGTGACTTTTAACAGAAGTGAGGAATGGATACAATGGATAATTTAAAGCAAGACAAACCTCAGCAGAAAGGAAAAGCTGCCTGCAGAGTGAAAGTATCCAAATTCTAATGATGTTTTCTGTATTGGAGTTTGTCCTGTTCTGTTTTGAAAGATGCAGTTTTCTCCTGTATTTAATTTAATTTACAATTTCTGAACTGACTGCCAGATTTCCAGAACACCAAGATTATCATCTTAACATCTGCCTTTTTCTTCCTTTATATCATTGCAGATAGGATTAAAATTTTTATCTGGTACAGATCTTTTTTTTTTTTTTTTTTTTTTTTTTTTTTTTCTCTCTCTCTGCTTCTAACAGCTTGGTAAGCAGCTTCACACCATCCTGTTTCACATTTGCATTTAATGCCAAGTCCTTTCTACTGATTATCTCAGCTGGAATGCCAGAGGGCTGGGAGGAAGTGAAGGGTTTAGCAGTTATGTCCTGCAAAGGAAATCATCTGTTATTCAAAAGCAGTATGTGGTGTTCAGTTCTCAGAATTGTGTACAGAACTGTATTTTTTCTCTTACCCTCTAACCTTGAAAATACCAAAGGAAATTGAAAGCTGAGAAGTTAGTATATGAAAGGCTACTGCTCAGGTATAGATATTCAAATATAACTGTGATTTGAGGATGGTTTTATTTTGAATCCAGGATTTTTATTTTAAAATGTAAACTCTCTTTGGACATTCACAATCCTTTAGTTGGCTCAGGTCTGAAAATTACAAAAATGTAAACACTGGTATTCCACAAAATGTCATGAAAAACTTTTATGTGGTAGTCTTTAACCACCATAAACTTTAATGGAACACAAAATATCAACCCCTAAAAATGGAGCCATTACAAATCCTTACAGCTAATATAAACTGAGAGGTAAGGAAGGGTCTGTATCTTTCATTTGTTTTAAGATATGTCTAGAGAGTCAGGAAAATTAAGCAATGAAGAGAATGATTGCTAAAGAGATAAAGCTCTTCATTAAAAATTAAAACAATTCTCTGATCTCTAGAGGAAAAATGTGCCACAGCACCCCTTGAAATCCTTCTCCCTGATAGCCCAGACTGATAGATTTGTTCCAGTTCACTAATGCTTCTTCTCTACCAATAAGGTTACATTTCCTATTAACAACAACAACAACAGGAGCAGAAAGAATAACAGTAAGCAAGGAAAGGAGAAACATTTGGAAGGAAGCTGGGATAAATACTCTGATATTCATAAGACATGGCTAGGAACCTGACTATGGGTATCACAGCATATCTGGATGTATGTATGTACTTGTGTTGCTGTGGAGGCACGAAATCTGATTGCAGAACTGACTGGCTAAAAAAAAAAAAAAATGTAGCAGAAAAAAACTGTGATAGCATTTTTAGAAGTGTTATGCTCTATAGAAGATGCATGGTTGAAATTAATATATATTTAAATATTTAAAGGTTTAAATGCAGGATAACCACATTGAATAAAGAAACATGTTTCACTGGGTCCTTTGTGGATTTGTACATGCATCCCCCTTTCTTTTAGATATTGAACCGCTTGTTTTACATGAGTCTAACAGGACTGCAGAAATGTGTGGGTAATCAACCAGTCTTGTAGAATACATGAGAATGCATTGAAACATCATCCATGAATTATATTTTGTATTATTATCTTCCTGTTCTGCCAGGGGGGTTGGACTAGATAATATTTCAAGGTCCTTTCCAATCCCTAACTTTCTATGGTTCTGTGAGTATCATTTCTATATACTTCTTAGAAATATATATATATATGTATATATATATTTGAACTTACACTGAAAATTCAGAGCTTAAAATTTATTACATATTGTAATTAAGAGGGAAAGTTTTCCTCACTAAAATGTGAAGCTGGTATTTTCAAGTGGGTGAAGGCATTTTGGCTTTCAAAGAACAATTCATTTGTCTGAACATACACATCTAGTTCAGTTTGCTAAATCTTATATACCTTTTACAGAAACAAAAGAAGATTTGTATCTTTGTAGGGTATAAGTTGGAGAGCAGTCAGGATATTTGTAGGTTTTTAATGTGTCTCTGGTTACCAATGTTCAGGCACCTGCATACTACCATCAGTTCCAGTGAAAGACAAGGGACTGATTAAAAGTCATAGACTAAAACCTATTTGGGAAGTCTCTAATGAGAAATAAATTATCTCAGTAGTTCTCAAAAAGAAATGAAATAGACAACAGTATATGAAAAGACTGAGGGTTTTTTTTAGCTCCTCATGGTCATGTAGGCTGTACAAATTGTTGGACCACACATTAACACAAATTCTCCAACATTAAGAAACAAAAATGATAGCATAGAGCTGAACTCCCAGGCTGCATCTATATATCAGGCTATTCAGTTTCAACATCAGTTAATCGTATAAGAGAATATTGTGGGGATTTTGTTTATTTGTTTGTTGTTTTGGTTTTGTTTTAATCCAATAATATTTAAAACTAATTATTTTGGTAGTTAGCTACAGGCATTTTCCTGCAACTTCCATGGGACTTGTCCATTTAATGGGATTAAATTGCTTATTTAATTCATTCTCATACATTGCCTAGCCTTCTGGGACAGAAGACTTAAAAGTTTTTGGAAAAGCATGAAGTCAAGGTTGTGGAAAGTCAGGTTAAACAACTTGAAAGTAAATTTCTGCTTCCATGATATAAGTAACATTTGGGAAAATTTAAAGCATAAAATGCATGACATATGACTTTTAAATGCCAATTAATGATGTCTGAATTAAAATTCTGCTATTATGACTATCAGATTGAGTCATTGGTGTCCATTAAGCCTTTTTATTCTTAGTCTCTGGCAAATCATTCTTATTAGAAAGATTTTATTTGGAGTCATTTATTTATTTTTGAAAATATATTAATGCAAATATGTTTCTAAAAAGCTACTGTCTTCTCAGATGTTTTAAAACAGTGTTAGATCTGCATCACTGAAAAAAAAAATAGAAATATTCAAGCTTTGGAAAAAATAAAAAATAAAAATAAAATAAATAAAATAAAATAAAATAAAATTTATTTTGGAAATAAAATAAAGTAAAATAAAGTACTACTTAAAATAACAGAGTCATTCAGTGTGTGATTAATAAAGCCCTCCAAGAGGGAAAATTCAGAATGTTAAACCTTATACTATGGTCCCCTGAGACATATATGAATTTGACTAAGCTATGGGGAGATATTTGTGTCTGATATTTCTGGAAAACAGAGAAAAAGTGATGGTACTATGATAACCTGTTCATCCAATGTGTTCATGATGATAACTATCACACACACACACACACACACACAAAGGCTCACTTCACTTTATTTTTAATTCAGAGACATGAAACTGCATTTCCATCGAGAGTAACTAATTATTAATCTGAAGGTTATTCAGAAGACAGGAATCCTCTCAATCCCTTCTGCCAAAGCTGCCCTTATCAAGAAGCTGTACTGTTCTATCCTAGTGTTTCATACTGCAGTTAACTATGAAGAGAAAGAAAAATAATAAAATAAAATAAAGTAAAATAAAATAAATTAAAATAATAATAATAATAATAATAATAATAATAATAAACTTTTGCAAGAGTATTCACATGACCAAAACTAAGATCATTACTTCCCAATAAAAATGCCAAAAAGTATACCTTTGAAGAAAAGGATGGGATTTCAGAAAAGCTTCATTGTTAATGGTAACATGGTAGTGTAGCTGAAAATGACAGCAAATGGAAGCTCTATGAATCCTGTTTACACTATCATCTGTCTTAAATATAATTCATACAAAAACTGCTCATCATTCTGAAAATGTTTGAGCATCTTCTTCTGCCAACATTATTACTGAAATTATATTCATAGGCATGACTTGTGTCAGAACAGTATTTAAAACAGAGCACATGCTGTAAAAAGTGTTTATCTAAATTAATTTGAAAGTAAACCAAATTCTATGTAAAAGTTTTATTCTTTCTATTCATCTCCAAGAGCAATTGAATGAACTAATATGTAACTACAATATATGCTACATGAGGAAATCAAACCATAGTTACCTGTGCAAATGTGTAGTCTCAGAAATATTCATAATGAAAAAGTACATCAGCAATTCTGAGAACCCTGGGCAAGCTTAGAACTCAACAAAGAAGTGACAAATATAACATTACCTGACAGTGCTGGACATTTGTGCATTGCACTGGAGTTTTTGTTGTTGTTTTTTTTGTTTGTTTGTTTTAAAAAAAGTGTATATATATGTGCAACTGACACTTATTAAACTTAACATTCAGTTGAGTATTTGGTACACAATAATGTCAGGCTCAGTATAGCTGTATCAGGTATTCTGAAGTCTGAATTTCCTTCTCTAATCAGATTAATTAGGTAAATTCTAATCCAGTGACAAAATCACAAAGTATCTTTAAAATATCTTATAAAACAAAATAGGGTAGGTTTTCACTCCAAATTGATATTTTTATTCCCATCTCCACTATAACAACATACAATTGTTATAACAATATATATTCAGTTGTATTTCTAACTAATCCATTTGTATTTATTCTTTTGTTTCACTAATTATCCAATGACTCTATATCTCACCAAAAAAAATCTCCACAGATCTTTCTTATATGCAAAGAAATCAATGTGTATAAATGTAAACATATACAAGGAAATATAATACATTCTACACTAAGTTACAGCAGAAAGACTCATGGAAAGAGTGTTAAAAAAAAAAAAAAAAATAATAAAAAAAATTATTGGGGTGTTTCCCAATGCTTGCACAGGGAATCAAACATCTTGAACAGGACAATCAGTAGCTATCTGGATAGATACTAGAATCTCTGTTGTATGATTCACATGACCGATGATAAACTTTGCCAAATACTTCTAATCAAGATGGCTCATGGTCCTACATGGCCACTTAATGATATGCATGAGAAATTTCTATTATTTTAAAAAATGTGCTAAAAAACACAGTGCCTATCTATGTACAAAAAGCTGTCCTCCATAACCACTGCTGCATCTGCAGAAACAATTTCTATTGTCTCTTTAAAATTATCTACAGATAATTTGATTAATTCTACAGTGGGAACTGACTTGGGGAATACTCGGGAACAGATTTTCTATCCAGGATATTAGTTAACACATTGAAAGATCAAAGTACTATCACCACTTATTCTAAGCATTTTCGGAGCTGCCTGGGGGGAGTTTCCAGGGCTGTCTGAAATTTTCACCTGGATAGCTCCTGGAGCATTAGCCAAATGTTTTGTTGTAAAAGTGGTAGGAATTGCCAGTCATCTTGTCTGAAGTTGATCTGTTGTCTAAAGTCTATCCATTGCCTCATTTACACAGAGATTAACTGCATAGTTCCTTGGGACTACCTAAAAAGTGGGCTAAAAGCACTTGATTTTCACACAGAAACCCAGGTACACAGTCATAATGTAAGAACAAACATGAATTGCATCTTTATAACAAACTTATGACTTAAGCTTCATAGACCCTGACATAAGATGTCCTGTGTAGTTTGAGATGTATTAAGAATCATGTTTGGGAGAAATCCTGTTATAGTGAACAGAAATCTTCCACTGTTATCAATATCAAAGTATTATCCAAGATTTAATACAATTAAAATCATAATAAAATGAATATAAAGGGTCTTTCTAGGACCCTTCAACCAATGTCATTTCTATATTCCTGATTGTAATTCTGACAGAATTTAAGAGATGTGTCTTGACTTTTCTAATAGGACTATATTTTGAAACTCTTGGGAAAACAGTCATTAATTAGGATAGATGAATATTGAAGTATTGCTTAAAGTAGACATATAATGGTGGCGATAGTAACAAATACTATTATTCTTTCAGAGTGTCCTGGTTTCAGCTGAGATGGTTATTTTTCTCGCTAGTAGCTGGTATGGTGTTATGTTTTGGACTTGGGATGTGAATAATGCTGATAACACACTGATTTTTTCATTGCTTACACAGAACCAAAGACTTTTCACCTTCTTGTACCTCCCTGGCAGTGAGGAAGCTGGGGATTCACAAGAAAATGGGAGGGGACAGAACCAGGACAGATGACAAAAAACTGGCCAAGGGGATATTCCATACCATGTCATGTTGAACCATAAAAACAGGGAAGTTGGGTGGGATGTGGCAGGCAACCACTGCTCAGTGTCTGGTTGGACATGGGCCAGCAGGTGATAAGAAATTGAATTGTGTATTGTTTGTTTTGTATATTCCTTTGTCATAATTATCATTATTTTCACTTCCTTTTCTGCCCTATTAAACTGTCTTTAACTCAATTCACTTTTATTTATTTATTTATTTGTTCTCCACCTTTCTTTTCTCCTTTCCCCTTCCCCTCCAGGCTAGTTAAAATAGGTCTTGAGAATTTTGAATATCCTTTTATCCTTTGGATGTTCAAACCAGCATGTTCCTATTTTTATGTCTCCTGAATGTGATTCAGGTTTTGTTTAAGGTCAAACAAATATTTAAGAACATCTTTCAGAGATCTGCCCCAAGGCAGGATAGTGTCACCAAGTGTGGAGAGTATGGGAAGATATGAGCAGGCACTTCCAGTGTTTTGGAACTTCAACCCCATTTGGTTCTGTCCCCTCCCACACAGCATCATACCAGCTACTAAGAAGAAAAAGAACTCTATTCCATCTGAAACCAGGACACAGAGTCAGGATACAAAATAAATAAATAAATAAATATGCATGTATGCAAAGATATTACACATTTAAGTTTCTCAAGGGATCTATATTTTTCAGTGAGGGTCTTTTCCATGGGCTTGAACACAGGCTTAATTGGGATGTTGGAATTCCATTTGCATATCGATGGAATACAATCTATATGGACTGCTTTGCAGTAAATATTTTAAGATTCTTTAACAAATCAGCCCAATTCCATTATCATATTAATAAGTAAGTGATAAGGTGGGAAACATAAAAGAGGTTTTCTTCATCACTCTTATTTTAAGTTAATAATAAGTCAAATCACATAGAAAATAATGCTGCTTTTCATATATGTATGAAGTATTTTGAATGTTGGCAAGTTTGCATAATGCATGTCCTATTGTCTGCAAACTAGGTATTACAGCCTCTTTTGCATCTTAAAATTGTCTTGTTGTACAAATAAGTAAGAAAAATATTGAATATATTTGTAGGACAAAATGCAACAGTTGGTAGTATTAAAAAATGTATACATGTGAGGAGGAAATTCTTGGTAATCAAGTCAGTTCCCTGCAATTGCAAGCATCATTTTGTATATTTCATATTGAAACAAACATTTTTAGTCTTTCTTGTCTTTATCAAAGGTCTTTCAGAAAAACTTTCATATCTAAAGAACCTAATTTTAAATCTGAATTTATGCATTCCCATTTTATAACACTTCCTTCTTGCACCAACATTATTCTTAAGCAAAAATTGCTTTTTCTCCAAAAGGTTTTACCCACAACTATTTATAAAAAACTCATCTCGGTCTTTATTTTGTTCAACAAAGTCACTGTCTTATGATCTTCTCTCATAAATAGCCTCATTTAGTAGTCTTCTTCATTTCCAGTTTCAGTTTTTCTTTATCTTATACAGGTGACCAGAGAGTGTAATGTTCTCCGACACAGTCTTGCCATATTGTGAAATGGCTTAAGAACTCTCTATATTTACCAGAAGTACATCTTTAATTTGTCATAGGGTTTTCCTGATGTATAGGGTATATATGTTATGCTATGATCCTTTAAAATGATTACCTTTCTTTACTTTCCAGTCATTTTCAGCTGACAATTTTCTGCCTTACCACAGAAGCTGCATTTATACTACTTTCATCTCATTTCTATTGTCCAAGGTTTTCAGGTCATAAAGTTCTTTCTATATTAGATTGCAGATATTGCCTTACAAATTTTAAAAAAAGTAAGCTTCAAGCACAAGGTACCTTATCACATGAAATTTAGGTGAGATGAATAAATACCATATACATTCAAGTCCAAGAGTTTAGTATTAGTCTAAGTAAAACCTTAGTGGTCTAATCAATGAGTTAGTAGACCAGTTACAATGATGCTAGTGTTTCTACTCCAAATAATCCAGTTATTATAGGTAATTTCCAATAATGATAGACTTTCTAGTGTTTACTGCTTTCTCTGATATTATGCTGAATTCTGCACTGCCCCTCTGTCCTCAGTATTTAAAGAAAAAAATGGGGGAGGTTCAAGTGTCTTCAGCATTCTTAATTCTTTTCTGAGAGTAGTGTATTAACATTGATGTTTCCTCCTCACACAACATATGCTTGAGGCTGTTTCTGTTTGCTAATAAGGTCTGCTTACAACTTTTTTCTACATTTTTTTTTTTTTTTAAGTTCCTATTGTATCCAATCCTACTGTATTTTTTATAAGCTGAAGACTAGTTTTCTTTGTTATAATGGTTATTGTCTATCTCCAAAGGCTGTGTTCATTCATTGTCCATTATTAGACAATGAGAGCTTATATAGCTTATTCCTTTGCTCTTTTCTTCTGATTATGCTTTTGAGGGAGATGTTTGTTTCACAAGTATGCTCTGAGTCAGGCTAGCCTTTAAAAACTACTTTTGCTTTGTCAGCATATACTTAGTAGGCATTCAATAAATTTGTTTCAACAGAATGATTTTCTTTTATCACAAAGTAAGACTTCTTTTGGATAATGTTAAAGAGTGAGGCAGCAAATCAGAAAAGAAAAAGACTTTGGGAAAAACAAAACAAAACAAACAAACAAACAAAATGTCATTCACAAATATGTCCTCTTGTTCTTAGTTAAATAGGGATAAAAATGAAATAACGTGTTTTCCCTTCAAGAGTGGAAGACACTTATTAAACGTATCTATCAGTATTATGGGTCTAATGTCAGCTATTTTTTTTTTTTTCCTTCATCTACTTCCCCTCTGATTTGTTGCTTCAAAGCATCAAAGCATATGTTATTATTTGTTACCATTATGAGTGACTATCAACTCTATCTTTTTTTCCTTTTTTTTTTTTTTTTTTTTTCCCACTGATTCTCATATATGGTCAAAGAATAATCTATTGAAATCAATGTGCTGAAGCAAAAGCTATTTCCTATGCATTTTCTTACACATAATAATGAGGATTTAAAATGTATGCAACATGCTACTTAGTGTCATATTCTATGTAACTATGTAAATATGTAATATTTATTTTACTTGTACTTTCATCTTTGTTGATTCTTAAATATTGCTTGTATCACAGGGTTTTCACAGTCTTTATGTTCTTTGTATTGGATGTCCAAGGAACATGCTGTACCTTGACATTATTGCTTGCTCACCACTCCAAGTCATGCATATGAAATAAGGTCAGTAAATGGACATAATCTTTCTCAGAAGCAACAGATTACATTAAAGCAGATTAGATTAAAATAGACATTTCATACAATCGTTGTCACTAAAAGGTTCTTTTCAGAATTAGATGAATCTGCTGTTTACATGGAATACTCTTATAACAATCTTAAAATATATAGCAGTAGATTAGTAAATATTGTCTAAAATTACCTGAATTGATTGTAAAAATGACAAATGTCATTTAATAGACAGGAGAATAGTACAGGACAAAAATGTAATCATCATTTAGAAAGAGCTTTTAAAAGACACAAAGACCAGTCAGGTGACCAACTCTTACTGAAAGTAAATGGGTGCTGGTGGCATAATTTTTTTTATACCTTTGAAAATCTCTTTAATATAGTAGCTTGCCTCAGTGATCAATCTTCACAAGTTTTAGTGTAAATAAATTATTTTTGTCTTACAGAAATATGGATACAAGTCCTTGCCTTGGTGATTCCTTGCATGTTGACAATCTTGATTAATGCTCCTCCATCCTTCTCATCCATTATTACAAGATCTAATAGAAGTTCTTGGGAGATGTTACAGAATAAGGTACAAGGAACATAATCTTCTCTTGTTTTATGTAGATTTTTATTCCTGAGCAGAGAAAGTGTAAACACTAGCATCTTGAGATAATATATTATTTCTTTCACTTTAAAATCATTTTGTTTAGATGAAAATAGTCAAAGACACTGAAGAATTAAGAACACTAGGTTACAAGACTATATTTAATATATGAAAAAGGATTTAAAATGTTTTATGTGTTATTTTACAAACTAGGTTTTATTTTTTCAGTGACTTCAACCAAAGCTACATATTGAATATATTACTGATAGTAAATCTAGAGAATCACAATGGAAATTGTGTGTGAAAGGGTTTTTCTCCTTGTATTGTGCATAGTAAAAATGTTACAGTGGGGGAAAAATAAATAAATAAATAAATAAATATGAGTTATTTATTACTGATTAAAAACTTGCTGGTTCCTAACACATAAAGATGTTCAAGAGCAGTCAATCAATAAAAGTCTTGTTACATTGTATATATTGTATAATTGTAGTATATTGTATTGGTAGCAAATTCGCTATAGGGAGAGGAACACATTCATAGAAGCAAGTAATGCCTAGGATGATTTCAATTACCTGTATGTGTCAAGTATTCAACTCAATCTGTATTTATTCAAAATGTAATTCACAAAAGTAAGCAGGAATTTGAGTTCTCCATACTACTTAAAAGGTAACAGTTATTCAGGAAAGGATTAATAAAGTCATCTAAAATGGAAAATTGAAAATGTTAAACCTTAAACCTTAAACAATACTCCCCAATATGGATATGATTTTTTCAAAGCCGGGAGATATTTGTTTCTGATTTTTCTTGGGGGAATAAAAATAGAAAAATGATGGTACTATGATCACCTTTTTATCCAATAGGTTGATGACAATAGCTATAATGAAGGGCATGGAAACATAGACTCACTTTATTCCAGAATTCAGAGACATGAGACTGCATTTCCATTGAGATTAACTAATTATTAATCTGAAGGCTATCTGGGGGAAAGGTATCCTCTCAATTCCTTCTGCCAAAGCTATTCCATTATGCATAATGTAATTAAATATTTACTTGGCTTGTGAGTGTAAGACTGATTTTATAACTTGACGGTTAGAGCACTTTTCTAAAAAGGAAGAGACGTATGGCGTCCTTTATTTCTAATGAGTTTTTTATTATTGGATTTAAGTATTTAGTATAGAAAAATAAATAAATAAATGTAGGGGTAAGGTTAATCTCTTTTTATTTTATGACACCTACAATACTCAGCAGCTCCAGGACTAGCCTCCACTCTGTCAAAATTTTTGGTTCTGAGGGTCCCCTATCATATATGCCAACTTACTTGATTACCCCAGAGCATCTGAAATAGCACTAGCCTCCTAAGTTAAGGCAAGTGAACCAAACCTCTATTCAATACAACCAATAAAGCTTACTAATTTAGTTGTATCACCATAAAATATTTGGTTAGACAAACAGTTTTCCTTGACTGTATTGCCTATGGGATTTTTTTGATTGTCTCACCATAAGTGTCAAGTGCTAATTAAATAACCTAGTGTATCTAAGACATCTCTTTGGCACTGGCAGATAGGACATAGGCTCTATGGAAACCTGTGCTCTTTTATACTGGCAGATAGTTGAGGCATGTACTGTTTCCAGATATTTGCAATGAATCGTGTTATAGTAGCAAAGTCAAGAAAAAGAGCTATATTAATGCTAGCTTTAAATAGTATTAATGATAATTTGTATACACTGTTTACTTTTACAAAAAGTAGTTCATGCTATTAATGCCACAAGTAATGTAATTCCCATTTGCACAACTTTGAGAAAGTATGTCAGTTATGGAAATCAATGAACAATTTGTGATAAATTGATCCCTACCGTATCCTTGCAAATTGATTAACACTAAGTATATGTTCCAATTGATTAGACCTTAAGATGCAGGCACTTGGTAGTGGTAGGAAACTGCATACATCAGGAAGGGAGTTTGGAGAAGTAACATTGACAAATTCATGCATATACATACATACATATATATAAACGAGTAATGTATCTGTTTATGTACCTCCTTCAACCTTCTCTTAGCCATAAACTTTTCCACAAATCAGTACCTAAGTCAAACAACAAAGACATATTAATGCATATCATGGAAGTGCTAACCGTACCAATGTTTAAAATTGTTACAGGCTTTCCTGCAGGCTATGTAAGTGTTCACTGAGAATGTGGCAGCGGATTTCAAAATGGATGCAAAATACTGTCCTGATGTAACTGACTGGGAAACAAAACAAAACAAAACAAAACAAAACTGTTCTGCAGAAAATACATTTCATTCTTTTTTTTTTTTTTTTTTTCTCTTTTTGTGGTGGAAAGGATTAATTCCCAGGATCTGCAACTAAAAGACTGAATACTTTAAGGGAGGCTCAGATTATTATAGCCTCAAATGTTACAAACATCTGATTATATAGAGAGAGAGAGAGAGAGAAAAAGCTCATACAAATGTTCTTCCTTAAGGAGGTTGTATACATTATTTTTATTTATTTATTTATTTAAATTACAAAGATTTTTGTTCATAACTAAAAAATAAAGTCATAGAGCCATAGAATAGAATCATAGAATATCATGAGTTGGAACGGACACACATCGGATTCAACTCCTGGTTCCACACAGGACCACCCAAAAATCAAACCATATACCTGAGATCATTATCCAAATACTTCCTGAACTCCAGCAGGTTTGCTTCCATGACCACCTCCATGGGAGCCTGCTTCAGTGCCCAACCACCCTCTCTCAGTGAAGAACCTTTTGCTAACATCCAGCCTGAACCTTCTCTGTTGCAGCTTCATGCCATTCCCTCAGGTTCTATTGCTTGTCACCAGAGAGTAGAAATCAGCACCTCTCCCTCTGCTCATGAAGAAGCTGTAGACCACCATGAGGTCTCCCCTTAGTCTCCTCTTCTCTAAGCTGCACAATCCAAGAGACCTCAGCTGCTCCTTATAAATCTTGCTCTCTAGACCTTTCATGATCTTTGTGGCCCTCCTTTGGATATTCTTTAATAGTCCTTCTTATATTGTGGTAACCAACACTCCACATATTCTTGAGGTGAGGCTGCACCATCTCAGAGTACAGCATGACAATCACTTGCCTTGACCAGCTAGATATGCTGTGCCTGATGCACCTCAGAATACGATTGGTCCTTTGACTACCAGGCTACACTGTTGTAGCCAACAGTGATAGCTATGCTGTTGACTCATATTCAACTTGTTGTCAACCATAATTCCCACATCCCTTTCTGTGGGGCTGATCTCTATCAGCTATATCAATCAGCCCTTTTAACTCCTGTGCAAAAACTCCTTCTCCCTTTTAAAAAAGGTGCAACCTATCAGGTGCCAATAGGCCTGGCATTGTGGAGACCATCCCATGATTGAGAAACCCCACATTCTGTTGGTGTCACCTGCCTCACAGCCATGTACCAATCAACTGGGTCTGCCTGTTTCTTTAATATCATTCCCTGGTACTGAAAGGATGGAGGAAAACACTACCCGTGCCCCTGATCTTTAATCAATTGCCCTAAATCCCCAGAGTCCCTTTTGACTGCTCTTGGACTCTCTATGCTAATGCATCACTGCTGACATGAATAATAATAATAATAATAATAATAATAATCCAAGGGCTGCACCAAGCTAGTGACTTTTCTAACCAGGTCTCTTACCTGAGCCTCAGGGAGGCAGCAGACTTCCCTCTGGGTTGGTCAGGTCAGCATACTGGGCTCTCTGTTCCCCTCAGAAGGGAGTCACCTATGACAACAACACAACAACCCTTCCTTTTTTTTTTTTTTTTTTTTTTTTTTTTTTATGACAGAGGTGGCCATGATAAAGGGGGTGGGCTGACTTGCCCTAGGAGACCCCTCCAACCTAGAAGGACCTTAGTCCACCTAATCATTTATCTGTCTATCAGGTTGCAGAGCCTCATTCCTGTTGTATAAGTGTACCTGGGAAGATGAGGTAGGCAGGGAGGGGGTTCACCTGCCACCCTAAGCAGAAATCTTCTTCCATTTTCCCCTGTTTCTTAGGTCCCTTCCTAGTAGATCCTGCTTGTGTTGTGGCTGGCTGACGCATCTGTCTCAGGAAGAGTAGAGTATACTTCCACCAGTCAATCGCCTTCTCTGATTCTCTGATGTTCCTTATTTTTCCCACCTCCTCCTAAAGCTCTGTCAACACCCTGATCAGTTGTTCTACATGGGCACACCATTTACAGGTGTACTCACTGCTGCCATCAGAAAAACACAAAACTTGGGCACACCCTACAGCCTGAGACCTGCATGGCCACATGTTCTCTTGGGAGCTCTGCATAGCTGTGTCATTTTCTGTTACCAGAGAGGCCACAGCAGATGCAAAGGACATGGCTTTCTGCTGGGTGGCCACCTTTACTGGACTCTTTGCAAGTGTGTTACAACCACTGTTTGAAGTGGCAGAGTTACAGCATCCTTCCTGTGCATCTTCCTACATGAAGTTCTGTGCCATTTCCTGGTTGAGGCACCATGCCCTGTCAGCCCACCCTGGTTGCTAGCACTGCCTAAGGCTTCTTTTCAGGAAACCTCCCCATAAGCCATGATCCCCCACTCCACTGCTGAATACAACTGAAGGTGATTGCCTCAGCAAGTGACTGTTGGTGGCAGTTACACCATGTTTAAGTCTGCAGCTGTTATACCTGGCACCACCCATGCCTCATCAACTACAAAATAAACAAAAATACCTCCAAAGAAATTAGACTTTCCAATTCAAAATAATTGGAAACCAATGAGGAAATGTAGTGCTCTGTACATAAGTAATTCACTCAAACATTTCTACTAATATCACTTGGTCTACATGTAAAATAATAGATATTGTTTTCATTGTTTTTTTTTCAAGGTTGTTAAAAATCACCTCTTCTGTCTCAACATTTTCATGTCATAAAGAAACTTCATAAGTACTTCTATTAATCTAGACAGGAAGAGAAGCCAGTAAGGTTGCATATAGTATCTATTTTCTATTCAGCTTGAAGAGACATCATTACTTGTAGTATTTTGTGTATTATTTATGGGATCATAAAACCCAGCACAATAATGATGTTTAATTTTTACTGGTAAAATAAAACTTTCAATACAACTAAATATGATGATAATCAAGATGCAAAAGCACCACAATCCAATGAGGAATTTGTTGCAATAATAATGTTTAATTTGAAAATATCGTTACTGTAAAGATAACACTTGAAATCTTTCTGGAGTATTTTCAAGCAGGAAATTCTTTGTATCTTTCAAACTGAAAAAGAAACAAAATTGAATAATATAAATTCATTTTGAGAAGTACAAAATGCAATTGGAAAGAAAACTGAGATATTTATAAAATTGCCATGGTGTCTAAATGTATGAAGTATTTCTTTGTTTTTATTTAAAGCATTAGATTGTCCTACTTGTTTTCTTATCTATATGGTTCTGGATTATTTTTCCATTTTTTTTCCATGATTATTACAACTTTGTTGTTTTTATCGGTAAATAACTAGTATTGGAATGCGTTTTAGCTTTTAAAATTAACATATTGATTTTGAAGCTCTTCCTGCCACTATGTTTTAAGGGCATAGTAATATTGGAAATTTCGGCATTCCACTAAGGGGTTAATTTTCTTCATCATAAACCTTTCTGGTTACCATAACTCCACTATTTCAAAGGACTTACAGTAATGGAAAACTAGGATGTAAAAGCAGTACTCAGACTTCCCATGGAGAAAATAGAAGTTTATCTTTAAAAAACATAACTCACATTGTTGTTCTATTTTAACTTTGAGAGTTATTACATAGAGGTTATCAAGGTTTAACACAAACGCATCCTCTTTTTTTTTTTTTTCATGTAAAATTAGTTTAATTATGATGAATAAAGTCAGTTAGGGTATGAACCCTCATGTGAAACTTATCTCTTACATGCTTTTACTGAAGAGCTCCACTTGATCTTATCTGTACGAATATTTGCCATTTCACCATCTCATGACTCATCAGACTTGTGTACCCATAACTGACACCTGCTCAGACTAACACATAATTTATGAGCCCACACAATGTTTAAAAATGATTATATGCATTTATTCTTAATTGTACATGAAGTCTAATTCTAGAAAGGTTTTAGAAATGAAATTTTGCATTGTACAGGTGGGATGTACACAGAATTTAATTATGTCCTAAGAAGATTCTGATGTGAAAGTATGACATTTTTATGCCTAGAAAAACTATATAAGGTTATTTTTAGTTCCTTTTATGTCTCCCTCTGAGTCTTGAATGGTTTGACTGAAGATAACTAAGGGAGCTTGGATTTTCAAGTGTTAGGATACAAAATTAGTCCCAATACTGTTTTTTAATTCTCTAACATAATTATTATGATTCAATATTTGAATTGTGGTAATGTGTAAAGTCCCCAGTCAAGGATTGTGCTAAGCATGCTGAACATATTTGAAGAAAATACAGTCTTTCTTCCCCCAATAGGTAAAAATATTTTTGCTCTCATTTATAATAACCAGTATAAATCATTTTTAATTTAGCAGTGTGTTAATAATGTTATCGCTCAGATTCATATAGAATATTTTAGGTATCTAATTGAGAAACACAGCTAGCAGCTGAAAATGGGAAGCTGTATTTTGTTACTTTTCATTTTCATTGTGATCTGTTTTCTTTGCCATGGTGCATTTTATCACACCGTGGACATCACTGTAGAGCATCAAGCTTAAGACATTTCATATTACTTTTCCAAACCTGTTATTATGCACTAATTATACAGACATTTTTAATTGTCATTCATAAAATACAAATAAAATTGCCTTCAGTTGTGGGAGGGGAGTAGGTGCAAAGTTGGAGTATATATTTTTCTTATGCAATGCAGATGTAAATAAAGGTTTGGATTACTCTATATAACATTAATCAAAGTAGAAATGTCTCTAAATGTTTTCTTAATCTCTACTACATGGATTTATATTTCCAGAATGAGATCAAGAAGGCATAAACTCACAAGAAGAGTGGAAACTTATAAGTGGTCATTGTTCCACTGTATTACTACTATATGGTGTTGTGGAGAGTTGAACTTTGATGGCTGCCAGACACCCATCCAGCTGCTCTCTCAGTCTCCCTCCTCAACAGAAGAGGGAGAGAAAAAAAGGAAATATCTATCTATCTATCTATCTATCTATCTATCTATCTATCTATATAAACAAAACAACAACAACAACAAAAAAAAAACTTGTAGGTTGAGATAAAGACAGGGAGATCATTTACAAATTGCTGACATGGGCAATACAGAATTGATTTGGGGAAAATTAATTTATTTTTAATTAAAAGAGATTTGGACAGTGAGAAACAAAGACAAAAACTAAAACACTTTTCTCCCTCCTTCCCCTTTTTTCTCCAGGTTTAACTTCATTCCCTAATCTTCAGTCTCCTTCCCCCTCCTCCACAGTGCAAGTCAGATGGGGAATGGGGGGTTGCAGTCAGTTCCTCTTCACCACTTCAATTACTACTCTTCCCCTGGTTCAGTGTGGGTCCTCTCCATGCACTGCAGCCCTTCAGTATATGATTGGTGTAAGGCTGCCTGAGGAGCTCCAGTTATGGTGTCCACTTGCTCTGGCATGAGGTCCTCCACAGGCTGCAGAATGGTTATCTACTCTGATGTGGTCCTCTGCAAAGTCTGCAGAGAATAGCCAGATGCTCCTGATAGCCAGATAGTCTCCTCCACAGGCTCTGACACATGAATATCTCAGAATATCTGCTCTGACACCTACAGAACCCCTTCATTCTTGATGTCTGCAGAACTGTTCTCACTATTTTTTAATTATTTTTATTTTTCCTCATGCCACACACTACTGTTTTGCCTTTTCTTCACATGTATTTTCCCCTTTCTAATGTATGTTTTCCCCAAGTTACCACCATCTTGGCTGTTGGGCCCAGCCATAATCCGTGATGGGGTAGCTGGGGCTGGTTCGATCCAGCTGTATCTGGCACAGGGCTGCTTCAGCCTCTCCTCACAGAGGCCCCTGCAGCCACCCTGCTGCTCATGTTGATACAGTCATGGCAATACACTTTCAATTTATTCTTGTTAATTATCAATAGCAGTGATAATTACCAATATACCAATGACTTTGTGAGGTACTAATCTGTCTGTCCTAACAGATTTATTTATTTATTTATTTAATTTATTTCTGATCCTGTTATGGCCCTGTGAGCCGTCCTTTTGTCTACTAAATCTTTGTCTCTGACTTTATCTATCCTGCGTCCCTTTCTCATAGAGTGATTTTCAGTGCCTCTTTTTTTCAGAAGGAAGAGGAAAGAAATGGATGTTCTAAACAAGGACGACAACTATGGGAAATAATATGGAATGAAATATGTTAAGGAGATTTCCTGAGCACTGAATTTTGATTGTCTATTGGTTTGGGTGTAGTGGAAAGTTGGTGGTGCCTCAGAAAACATTTGAGAAACGGCAAACCACTTCACAATAGTGTGGGAAAACAAAACAAATAAACAAACAAACAAACAAACAAAACAGCCATCTGAACACCAAGGTCAGTGAAGAAGGACAGGAGGAGGTGCTGCAGGTGACAAAGCAGAGCTTCACCTGCAGGCTGTGGAGGCTGTCACTGTGGAGTCTGACTGCTTGAAAATATGCATAGCAGTTCGATTTATTTATTTATTTATTTATTTATTTATTTATTTATTTATTTAAATCTACTGCTGCATTTGTGTAGAATAAATGCCCATTGATCTAACTAAAATGAAATCATTGTATGAGTTTTGAGATAGAAATGGCGTTTTGATAATCTTAACTAGATAGTGCTGCAGCAGCTTTGCAGTCAATATGTAATCCAAAGATGAAGTCAGCGCAAAAGTTCCAGCTGCAACAAATGGTTTTGGACCAGATCCTTCTAATTAGAAATGTATTCAGACTTTCCTGTTAGACATCATTCTCGAACCAGAGCACCACAAGCATTACCTGTCTTATTTACAACATAGTAATTGAATATTGTACCAATATGCTTACTGCTATGAACAGCTGCCAATTATATCAGCCATTTTCATTTTGTTTTTATCTTTACTTACTATTTCAGTTGCTTAATTTAGTCTATTACTCTCATTTTTATATGATAGCTTAATTTATTTATTAAAGATTTTATATCACTGTCTACTTTTCTCTCCCTTGTCTTCTTACTCTGTCTCAGTTTGCAACACTAAAGATTTTTTTTCTTCTTCATTCAATTATTGGTCCTTTTTCCTTGATTTTTTTTTTTTTTTTTTTTTTTTTTTTTCACCCATACCCACCAGCATTTCTCACCCTCTTCTCGACACTTTGGACTTGTCATTTGATCCTTTTACTACAAATATCTTGACTGTCTTTCTAGTTTTCTACTTTTTTTTTTTTTTTCTTTCTCACCTCCTTTTGCAGTTGTATCACACCTCTTCTCACTTGTCCCATCTTACAGCTCTGTCTTCTCATTTTCTTTCTTTTTTTAAATCATTCATTTGGTGTGCCAAGAACTGATGACATAAAAGGATTAAAGCTGAAGTGCACTAGATTTTAGAAGGCTTTTTTTCAGCCATCTGCTTTTCTGAAAATTAATATGAAACTCTTTCCAAAAACTTTCTCTGTTCTATTTCATCTCTGAATTTAGACTTTTTGTGGACTGGGTGAAAAGTAATTTAGTATCCTTCATTTTTACAACAAAAAGGGAGCAAGCAGAAGATAATACTATATATCTCTGAGTTTCTCATTCTTTCAGTAGAAGGATGCAGATTATTAACCCTACAGAATCTATTTATTGATCCATAATGAAAGAAAAGTATAACTCCCTCCTCTCAGTATACTCCCCTTTATATATATATACATATATATATATATACACACATAGTGCTTTTCACTGTTCATACATTCAATAAAGAACTATATGAATTCAATTTTTCTTGTATTCCTTTGGTTCTTTATCAGGTGCTAGTTCTTTCTTTTTCTGTGTAGGAGCCAGTCATTAGCATTGTTTCAGGAGTTCAGAGGGGTTGGGGGGCAAACATTTTTTTTTATTTTTTTTTTTCTATATGCACACATGCCTTTAAGAAAGTCGGGTAGAAAGAAATCCATAGGGGAGAGCAGGAAGAAGTCCATGAATAAGCTTGTATGGAACTAGTTCACCAGTACATAGGTTATTATATACTCCCTAAGCTAATTTACAACGCTTGATTATCTATAATGTGCTTCAAGCCCCCTCCCCCCCCCCCCATACCAACTATAATGAGGTATAAACTGTCCTCAGTGAAGATAAGAAGGCTTCAAATGTCCGATGAGTTGCCTTATATATTGTGCTTCAGCAGCTCTATAAAATTGTAGAAGGTACTATGAAAGAAGTATAAATAGTGTTCTGAAATATAAATACCCCCTTTCAGTCAAAATTTGAAGCATTTTTTTTTTTATTGGAATGTTCTTCTTATTATTTAGATGTTATTTATTTTCTTCTAATTATTTTAGTTGTTGTTGTTTATTGATAACATCTGATTTCCTGTTAAAATAATAATTGTTAATAATTGTACACCAGAACTGGGTGCTATGGGATGTCAAACCAGACTGAAGGGAATTAACATGTCATACATGGACTAAAGAAACATTTCAGTAAACAGACATTCCTTCATTCCTAAGAAACAGAAGGCATTTTCTCTGATGCCTAGATGCTTCTTTAGTTGTTTATTTCCAATTAATTCAAAAACTATGAAATAAATAACAAAGACTTATGGACTTCTAAGTATCACTTTTATAGGAATGTATATAAATTGCATGTAAAATATTTTAAAAATCCTGCATGCATACACTGACATAAATAAAATATTTAAAGTAATTACAAATAATCTAATTGACCCTTCTTCCCCCCACCTCCCCCACCCTTTTCCCCACCCCAAACTAACCTAAAACCTCTAAAGGGCTATGGACTTTATTGATTTCTGCCTTTTAACCTGAACACATCAAATTACAATGCTAAGTAGGAGCAAAAATCTATTACATCAAAAAAAAAAGCAGTATTATAAATTAACTTTACATCTCCTTGCCTAAATCAAAATGAATTATACTGTGCAAAGTGATAGAAAAAGGCTTTATTACTGGACTTTTTTTCATATTTTTTCTTGTAGAATGGATAATAAACTCCTAAATTCCATAACCACTTATAAATGGTCAAATTAGATGTTAGTTAAGAAAGTCTGGTAGATCCCCCTGTTACCTCATTATAAACATCATAGTAATATCAATAATATTATAATATAATGTTAAAAAACAGCAGGGATTAGTTCTCACAGATTTTCCCTGTGTTCTGGACTTGCCTTTAATTTTAATGTTTCCTGTAGGGTTATTTGTCCTTGAAAGTATTCTCTCTGAACATAAAGGAAATTTAAGCTCTTACTTAGTCAACACTAGACTTGAAAATTGTCCAAGAATAATGTTGCTTGCAGTATAGATAAGAAAAAAAAAAAAAAAAAAAAAAAAAAAAATTCCTTACCAGTGATGCTTTTTGCCTTTGGTATATTCCTGTTGGGTGCTGTGAGAGAAAACTAGTTTATAGCTCACAAAGGAAAAACAAAACCTAGAGTCCTTACAGACTCCTCCACTACACCTGAATGACTGGATTTAGGAATATCTTCACTTGAAATTGTCCTAACAGATATTCCCATCACCTTGCCTTACCACCATTAGTTCCCACATACCTTCATTCATAACATCTGTCTTAAAAATTTCTGACAGAGCCAAGTTACTCAGGTTTTTATTTATTCAGTTTTGATATTGCCTAATGAGAAGTGAAAACTGGGTACAGAACTGCAAAGTGATTCATACCTGACTAATAGTCATCCATATTGTAATCAGTTTATCACAGTTAATCTTGCTGGTTATACCTGGTTCATAATTCACTCTGGCTACTTAACACTTCTCAGCATCTGAGGCCAGGATAGACAAGAGCAGAATTTGTGAATATGACATGATTCTGCTAGTATTGTTTATCCATGAAGATCCACATCTGGACAGATGTTTGTAAATGGGTTGTACAAGCTTGGGAAACATTTATTAGGATGAAAATTTCCTGCCATTGTGGTGTTCCGTTTTAGGCCTTACGTTGTAGCACTAGCATATCATATGGGGAAAATTGAGTTAGTGTCAGATTTATCCTCACACAGCTCATTCAGAAGCGCATTGCTTCCAGGCTGTGTACTGACTGACCTCTTTGAACACGTTAGAAGAGCATTTGGAGCATTCAAAGTTTTTGCATTGAGCTTGCAGAACCCTGTCCAACATTTTCTGGTGTTTTCAACTGATTTCCTCATTGCCATCACCTTAATTCCTGCCCAAGGACTGTCTACACACTATCAGTAAACTACATGCATGAAGCAGATCTACAGACATTTTGGGACAACCAGTTACATAGATGGAATTGTTAGTATTTATTAGATTTTTTAGTAGTAGTAGTAGTAGTAGTAGTAGTAGTAGTATTTATTACTTCTCCTCAGAGGGATGGAGGAGAATTAGGGAAAAAAGGTAAAACCTCATGGGTTGAGATAAAGAAAGGTTAATAGAACAGGGAAAAAAAAAAAAAAAAAAAAAAAAAAAAAAAAGGAAAATTATAATAGTAATGATCAAAGTATACAAAACAACCAATGTACAATGTAGTTTCTCACCACCTATCCACCTATCCAAATGCCCCTCCCTGAGCAGTGGCAGCCCCCCTGGCCAACTACCCCAGTTTTATTTTTCAACATGACACCATAGGTACAGGACATCCCTTTGGCCAGTTGGCCAGCTGTCCTTGCTCTGTCTCCTTCCAGCTTCTTATGCACCCCCAGCCTCCTTGCTGGCAGGGCAGTGTGAAGAGCTGAAAAGTCCTTAGCTTTGTGTAAGCAATGATATGTAACAACTAAGGCATCTGTGTGTTATCAGCATTATTCTTATCCTAAATACAAAACCAGCACCATACCACTAGCTACTAGGAAGAAAATTAACTCTATTCAAGCTGAAACCAGGACAACAGTGATAAAATGAATGGGTTATATTGAAAGATGGTTTTCCTCTCAGATAATTGGTTACCCATACATGTTATCTCACACATGTTGAGACAATAGTATGCTAATTTTGGACTTCCTTGTTTTATGTATTGACTTCAGATATTGCCCAGAATTTTGAGAGACAGACATAACGCCTGGAAGCTGTCTATTTTGTGAGTGTTAGTAGTTATCCAAGTAATTTTTTTTTTTTTTTTTTTTCTGATCAGACTGGATCAGATAGATATCCTGCAGCCTCTGGAAACAAATGACCTTGTCTGTTATTCTTTCCCAGGACACATCCTGTCTGCTCCAACTTGCTTGTGAGGACTAGTTTTAACCAAGAAGTAACTGCACTCCATAACACATTGCTAGGCATCTGCTACCTCCTCACATTATTAAAGTAGGTTATTATATGTTAGCCTAGCTTAAATAAATATGCCCCCTTACAAAGAAAAATTTGCACTTAGGTTAAAATGGTAAAGCTGCATTTGCCACAGAATTACAAAATGATGTAAAAGTGATGTTGGGAAAAAAGCATCCACACAGTGGGGTTACTCCAGGGATGAATGCAACTCTTCCCTTACATGATCATCATCATGTGAATGTAATGAAGGAACTGTTGAGGGACCTAATTAAGACTGATATTTTTCTTTCAGCATTACTGTGAGGAACCTTAAAACTGCGTTATAAAATGGAGAATCAACCCCTTCATACACTTTATGGGTTAAGGCAATCCAACAAATACGAACAGCTGTGACTTTAATCACATAAGAAATAAACCCTTCTATTATGCCCTGCTGTATACAGAAACAGAATGTAATAACTAACCACCAAAAGGCAGGAGGTAATCAGTGGGGCTATTTATTTCCTTTTATTGTTACATGATATCCTGATTTCCTTTAAAGTAATGTACATTTGTTTAATTTATTATTGACTTAGGTACAGATAAATATTCATCAGCAAAATTATAGTGTGTTTTTAAACATATAAAGGTTAATATCTTATTTTTCTATAGATTTTTAAAACCTATCTTGCCTTCTAACAGTTTATATATTAATTTTCCATGCTCAAATTTGAATTTTGTCAGTTGCAATACATGAGCTGAAAAATCACTTGGAAATATAATATTTTCCATAGATTTCTTAATCTGCAAGCTGTAAGTAAGAAAATAAGCCTTTTCTTCATAAAGTTATCAAACATATATGTACATATTTACAAGTACAAGCTCCAAGTACAGAAATACTTTATTTCTTACATCTCAAAGACTAGTCTTACTACATTTAGTGTCTCTTTAAATAAGTAAAGATTGTAAATTAACGCCTGTAGGCATAAAAATGTAATTGCTCTGTGTAATAGAAAAATAAAAATCCTCCTTTCAAAACTAGAAAACAAAACAAAACAAAAAAGCAACAACAACAAAACAAACACCCCCCCCCCCCCCCAAAAAAAAAAAAAAAAAAAAAAAAACACCACGGCATAATGGAAGTTCAGTTTGGGTGGATAGTAGAAAATGAAAGAAGGAGATAGCATTTTCTAGGAGAAAGCTACATATTTTTATAGAATCATTAAGGTTGGAAAAAACTTCCAGGATCATATAGTCCAGCCATCACCCTATCACCATTACTAAACGATGTACCTAAGTACCTTTCCTTAAACACCCTCAGGGACAGTGACTCCACCACCTCCCTGGGCAACCTGTTCCAATGCCTAACTATGTTTTCTGAGAAGAAATGTCTCCTAATCTCTAACCTGAACCTCCCCTGGTGCAACTTGAGGACATTCCCTCTTGTCCTATTTATTTCATAAATAACCCTATTACTTAGTATTTGTATTGCATTTGTTATCCAGTGCAAATCTCTAACATGCTTTGTTTCTATAATGTTGTGCATCCTAAGTCTTAAAAATGAGAAAAGCAGGGCATAGAGACAGAGGCAGTAGCATTCTTCTCTTCTAACTTCATTTTGCTGTGTCTGAGCTGGTTATTTTAGATTTTGGATATAGATAGGTTCCCTATAGTCTATCTTCATTACAGCAGTACAGTTAAAGTTAGATAGTGCAAGTTGCATCTTATTCTAAAACATCTGAAGATGTCTCAGTTAGGTCAGGCGAATTGAGCCCTAAAGCCATTGTTCCTTCTCATTTACGAAAATCAAACCAATAGAACCTAATTCAGGTGAATTCTACCAACTGTGATTTTTAGCAGCATCAGAAAGTAAGTTTCTGGCAAGGCTAGGAAGATATTTTCTAACTTAGTATTTTATGTTCCAACACAAAATTGTACACGTTCCAGGAGAGTAAGATTAGAATGATGAAGGATTATATAAATATATCAAATATATTTGGCTTTGAAATGCAAGGAAATGCAAGCTCAGAGCTTTTACATAATTTAAGCTAGTTCTGTTACTTGTCAAAATGCAACATTTAAGGTAGGATGATGAACAAAATGTTCTCATTAAGTGCCTTCTACTTGAGAATGTGCATTACATATTTTTAATGATTTTTACACATTGTAGATTATTTGACAATGCTAATTTCAAACAGATGAATTAGCAATAAAATATTACAGTGTCATAAGCATAAAGAAATACCAATGGACAGAAATAATAAAAAGAAAATATCTATCAACAACAAAAAAATATGTTAATAACATTTTCTCAAGACTGACTTCTGCCAAACTGGGAAAAGTTTCTGATGATCAGAAAGTTTCTGGTGATCGTTGGCTGCAAGATGGCCTCTGAGCAGCTGTGCCAGGAGAATCAAGTCAACAAAGATAAGACTGTGATACCTCTGGAAGCACTGGTTCTGATAAGGGTGAACAACAGGTGAACAGTTGTCTGAATATAGTTTTTTTCAAGGAACAGAAATTACTATTGTTTGAAAAAAAAATACGGGTTCACTATGATAAAGCATATAATGAGAACATACATGATTGGATGAAATTCACTTAATTTGGGTTTAAAAGTTTGCAATGTGCATGTCTGCTGTCAAGCAAGATTTCCGTTTGTGTGTTGATAAGCAACTGATACTTTTTAGGGAACATTTTACCTGACCTACCTTAGAATGAAATGAATTGTGCTGTGCAATATTATGAACTTTAAAGAGAGCCTTGAATGAATAATTTGATTATGGATGCTTTTATTATATCGATTTAATTTTGGTAACATTAATGTATGTCATCAGTTTCTTCATTTGATGAAATGTGAATAAAACATTTCTATCGACATAATAAGGCCAAGATGACATCTCTAAAGTAAATTTTACCCATCATGATTTTAAAAGTCTTGCACATCGAAGGACATGACATCCTCAGAAGATGCCCTTCAAAAATCTCTACAGAGAGAGTACATGAAATTCAAATATCAACCTGACTGATGTCCAGATTATTTTCCTGCTGTCAAAAACTTGAGGTGTGCAGACCTCACCTCATTCTTCCTTTAAAAGACTTTTGCCTATTCAAGGAGCATAAGAAGTCATCCTTCCAAATCCTTGTATGTTTGGTTTTGAAGATTTTTATCTACTTGCTTTACATTCATCTTTCCGTGTCCTTCTGGATTTGTGCTTAGGGGTGAATTACTTGCTTTAGTGTTTAATGAAAAAGTGAACTATATCAGTCAAAGTATATAGCTCCTTTTTGTCCTTACTTGCAACTTTAGGTCATTCACATACAGTAGCTCTTTAATTGTAAACTTTTTTGTAAGCCCTTCTCCATAATATATTTGTTACAGAGAGGAAAGTGTTGGAAATGAAGTATATCAGAGACAAAAAATGTAAAAAATTCTAAATTCTTTTAACAAATATTTTAGTAAAGACTGTTTGTCTTTAATGGCTTTGATGTTTTTTGAAGAAATCCTTTGCTTAATGTATGGAAATAAATAATACATTTGGGATTCCTAGAATAAAAATTATTTTACAATTAATCTTTGATATATATATATATTTCCTTTCTGTGTCAAATGAAGCCCCCCCTCCTTTTTTTTTTTTTTTTTTTTTTTTTTTTTTTGTCATGCTGAATATCTAGAGTGCTTTTATACTCTGTTTGCAGTTCACTATGGAGACTCCTCTGAGCAGTCTGGAGGAGTGTGTATATATATATTAATAATATATTTTAATGCTACATGGTAAATGAAATATGGGGTCTGTAAATGATCTGTAAATGTCTGTTGTTTTCTCATATTTTTATATGAAATAAAACTTGAACTGAAAACAGCTTTCTGTTTTCTCAATTTTCATGAGAATACATAGCAATATTATACTTACAGTAACAGCTTATATCTCAGTCTGTGCATTAACATAATGAGGAATGGTGCCTGCCTTTCCACAATGCTATATTTTTTTCCTCTGACTTAGAAGTAGCATGTAGGATCATGATGAAGAAATGCTGCGGCACCAGGCAGATGTGAGTTCTAAATGATGCCTAGGGTAGCAGGAGACAACAGCAAAGAAAAGCAAGAGAGGCATCCTTTTCGTCATCACACTCCAGTAGATCTGAAGCAACAATAAGTCCTTGAATAAACAGTGCAGCTCAGTTTATACAAATATAATTAAAATGGAAAAACCTCTGACCTTTCTACTCTCCACTCAGTATATGATTGTGTATGGAGTCTAGTGGTAGAAAATGTCTTCAAAAGCTATCTTCCAAATGACATGCCTCATCCTTATCATATTAAATCAGCATGTCTCCACTGACTCCAAGGGAAATACACAGATTTACTAAAGATGAGATATTCATATATATATATATATCCCTGTGAAAGGGGATGTAGAATGCATCTAGCCTAGCAGAGTGTAAAGTCAAGCAAATTTTGATAGAAGTGGCAAGTACTCAGAGCATTATCTTTATTATTAACTTCTATGTAAAATTTCAATGAAGAATAGTATTAGTTTTCCAAAGAGTTTTCACCTTCACTGCCCCCCCCAAAAAAACATGGTATTAAAACCATGAAAAAAACTGTTAATGGTGTGACTATGACAAGATCTTAAGGCTCTTGGCCTGGTGTTACATTCACCTGACAATATTATCTTTTATCTTCCCTCTGTGTAGACAGTATTTTGAACTATGAAGGATAAGATGAGAGTTTGCTGTATAATGTCAATCAGCTATGGTTTTTTTGTTATTTTTTTTTTTCCTTGATTAAAAAAGGGATATATCAAGTTCAAAAAAGTATACCTTTTAGAGTCTGTGATGCTGTTAGGGAATAAAGAATTGATGAATCTGTAGATGTTTCCAACATTGCATCAAGGAAGGGAAACTGCTATGTGGAGGCTATTATTATTAATGTCTTTCTCTCCAGTAATTATAAATGGAAAAATAACTAAGTACTAAGTTATGTCCCTAGAACCTAGGTACATTGCATCACTAATCCTCATTAATTATGAACACAAATAAATATGTGTGTTAACATTTCTTTTAACAAAATGATACACAGAACTCTGAGCCTCCAAAAAGACTGTGAAATGTAGGTTACAACAAAAGGCTTACAACAACAAAAAAGGGCATTTGCCGTTGAAATATGCTCTTTTTTTTTACTGTGCACCAATGTACTTGTGTTGAGTTAAATAATTTTTAATAGGTTAAATTACCTCAAGAGATGCATATATTAAAAATTCCGAAAATAATTGTTAGGTAATTGTATTTTTTTGTTTATTTTTGAACTACAGAATGTTCCCAAATTCATATAATAGATTATTATATTATAGAATAACTTGTGTTATTCAGAATGAAGAAAAAATGTAGTCCTTAAGTGAAGTCCTACTTTACTGTTACTAACCAAAGACTGAAAGAGAAAATGGAAGACATCATTAGAATACATTGTTCAGAAACTGATTCAATGCATTTAATTTTAGCCAACAATTACAGAAGTTATTGCTACTTAAAGTATGCATAAAAGAAATCACATACTATGCTTCAAAGAGGCATAGAAGAAATCACATACTACGCTTCAAAGTAACCAGTTTGCATTTCAGTCATTTAATCATAAACATTAGAATTCTTCAAAATAATTAAAACTCATCATTAGAACAGCTCTCCAGCCAGAATAAATTTTATTATCTCTGTGGCAGTCTAGAAAGATAGCCGAAGGTCTAGACTAATCCTATTAATATTCATAATTTATATCCCTGCTTTCTTTTATAGCATTATTTATAATCTTTTTAAATTCCTGGTTCTCCTGACACTCTTAAGATAGACAATGAATAATCTCTTGGTAGCTTACCGCACACATGCTTCTCAATTTCAGCTGATGGATTCTATTTTATTTTTTCAACTGATGATATTTTTACCACTGGATCAAAATTTTACATATATATTCTTTCACTCGAAAGAAGCAGTGCTATTTTTTTCCCTTTATTTTTTTGGTCTTTGGTATTGTTTCAGAGTTTTTTGATAAATGTTATATATTTATATTCTTTTGTGGCAGTGTATAAAGTTTGTCGATGGTCTTGAAGTTTTTTTTTTTTTTTTTTTTTTTTTTTTTTTTTTTTTTTTTT
>CM021697.1:162620913-162634850 GCA_011074415.1 Stictonetta naevosa
TATTTTTATCTGGATAAATCACAAGTTCAAAATGATATTTCTAGTAAATAAATAATAATAATAATAATAATAAAAAGACTGATGAGGAGGTCACTTGATTTTAGTATAAAATCTTGCTCTTTAAGAGAAAAACTACAGTAAATAGATTCACATATTCACATCCTAATAGAGATAGAGATCCTAGAGATTCTTGCACTTCTATGTGAAATATAGAGTGGAAGAAAAAGAAAAAGAAAAAGAAAAAGAAAAAGAAAAAGAAAAAGAAAAAAAAAAAAAAAGCTATGGCCAGAAAGCTTTTTTAATTAAAGTAGATACTTAAACTGTGTTCATATTTATTTATTTATTTATTTACTCATTATTATTGTTATTAATCCATTCATATAAATGCTACTTGGAAACTTAAAATACTTTTCAAATACTTACTATGATTCATCTTACCTGAGTTCAGTTCTCAGAATGTGTTACTTATGTAAGCTTATATGTTTACCAGAGAGCTTTTATGTGTATAAGAGTCATTTCTGGAAAGTAATTAACTTAGATGATCAAGGCCGGTATGAACAAATTTCTGGAAGTTTATCTAGTATTTGTACAGGGGTCTCAAATCAAGCATACAGACATTAAGATCTAGTGGCATTTATGATGTCCCACGGTATCTGAGATATCATCACAGAACTGACAAGTATGAAACAGGGCTTATAGGAATCTCTTATTTCTGAATAGGTAACTAGATGGCAGATGGAATACACTAAAACACTTCAGCTGTCACTAGACACCTATCTATGGAAAACTAAGTGAATCCAAAAAGCCTAGATAACTAAAACAGAGAAAATGCTCCAGGGATGGGATTAAGTAAATCACATTAAATCATATCTATTTTGGGTGTCCACAGCGGTACTTTGTAATGTAATATCTTTTATCTTAAGTTATCATTATAGTCAATAGAGATCTAAGCTTCACCTCACTGATGACATTTAAGAGATTCTTTAAGATATCTCACTTGACTTCCAGTTGCTACTCCAGAAAGATTTAGATCTCCCATAGGTTTTCTGTCCTAATTCACAGTTCAATATAGATAACTTCATTATCCTAGGGTACCTCAGATAACAATTCACATTGATTTTGGGGCAACTAAGTTAATCCCTAGATCTCTATTATAAACAAGGAAAGTTTATGACACCAGTTTATGTGCACCTGTAGACATCATATCTAGTTATCATAGTCTGGAGTTGAATACTACCTTAAACGTGTACATTTAAATTCGTTTGAAAGGGAAGGTGCCTTGTCTCCTCCACAGATTGGTTCTTAGAGTAGAAAAGATGAAAAGAGTAATTGTTAACAGTTTTCTGAAAAGGTAATTCCTGAAGTACAAGGATGACAGCAATACTGGGTGAAAATACTACATTAAGTTTATGACCAGTGTTTTTATAATTTCATAAGTGAGTGTTACACAGAAAATGACAAAACCAAACACAACCTTAAATCAGCCCTCAGAGCTGACAACCAGCAAATCAGGAACATAAACAACAAGATGAGATTTACATAAATCAACTCTGAGAGCAAATAAATCAATGTCAAGTCCATCTGCTTGTATACAAATAATATATAATATAATAATAATAATATTTTTAAAACAAATTTGTTTTCTCTAACATGTTTTTGTCAGATCTATCATTTTCAAGGCCCATGTGGCACCAAAAATGACTTCTGTGGTTTAACCCAGAAGATAGGTTGTCACCGAGTAGTCATTCAGGTGATCAGGCCCAGTTAGCATGGGTTTATCAAAGGCAGGTCCTGCTTGATGAATCTGATCTCATTCTACAAGGCAATGCACTCAGTCAATGAGAGAAAGGTTGTAGATGTGGTCTACCTACACTTAAGTAGGTCTTTTGACACCATTTTCCACATCATTCTCCCAAAGAATCTGTCTGCTCAAGGCTTGGATGGGTGTACACTTCTTTGGGTTAAAATTTGGCTAAGTGACCAGGCTCAAAGAGTCGTGGTAAATTAAGTTAAATCCAGTCAGAGGCTGGTCGCTACTGTTGTCCCCCAGGGCTCAGTAATGGGGCCAGTTCTCTTCAATATCTTTATCAATGATCTGGATGAGGGGATCGAATGCACCCTCAGTAAGTTTGCATATGACACCAAGCTAGGAGTGTTAATCTGCTTGAGGGCAGGAAGGCTCTGCAGAGGGATCTAGATAGGCTGAACCAGTGGGCCAAGGCCAAGAATATGAGGTTCAACAAGGCTAATTGCTGGGTCCTGTACTTGGGGCACAACAACCCCATTCAGTGCTATAGGCTGGGTTTGGAAGAGTGGCTGAAAAGTAGCCCAGTGGGAAAGGGAGCTGGGGGTACTGGTGAATAGTTGGCTGAATATGAGCTAGTAGCGTGCTCAGGTGGCCAACAAGGTCAACAGTATTTTTGCCACTTTCTTAATAAGACCCTTCACTTCTGTGTGAGGTTACTTGAGAGACAAGGGTGTTGTCTGGAGGCTTTGGGACTACAAGGGTAATAGTAAGTCAGTCAGGAAAGTATGGTCCTGGCAGACCTGCAGACCTGAGCAAGATCAGGGCAGGACTGATGGTGGTAGCCAGGGATGGCCAAGAGTCCCACCACCACCAGACAAGGCTTTGGTGACGTGGAAGGTCAGGCCCAGAAAGGCACAAGGACTGGCAGAGCATACCTCCAGCATAGCCCAGGCAAGGATTGAAGGCAAAGGCCTGAGCTGAAAACACATATTCAGAGCTGGTAGGGAAAAGCCCCATATGTGGCTTTTTATTGCTTGCAGTGTAAGTTTTCTTCCAGAAGTTTGACTGAGGCTTATACAAGTCCACCATATCAGAGCTGACCTTAAACATAGGTTTACCAAAGTTCTAGAAATGGGATCAGGGCAATCAGAGCCCTCTTACAGGCTGGTTAAGTCAATCAGACCCTATAAATGATTTGGGACTCCGATATCATTAATACATATCTTCACACAGCAGAGCAGAGGACTCTGTAGACCAAAATAAGATTTCAAATATTTTTTTCTATTGAATTAATAAATATTTAAAATAATAATATATATGTAAGTATATAGATTTTACCGTAGTCAAGATAAGTCCAGAAGACTTTTTATTTTAATATTGACACACACAATAAAAGATAATTTAGCAAATTATCATATCTGAACAGCCAGTTTAACTTTTAAATATCATCTTTTTTGGTACCTTATTACATTAATAGTACAAATATTTTTTTTTTCTTTTTTTTTTTTTTTCTCTGAAGAAACAATAGGTAGATCAAAATAAGTCTAAATCAGCTACAGAGAAGAGTTGAAGGACTATACATCCCCTGTTTTTTGTTTATGCAATCAGAAACCTGTCTATATTGTGCTGCAGTTCCCTATGTCTTAAGCACAAAGTAGTCTTTTTCACTTATATGAAGGCCTAGTAAGAAAGACTGGGGAAATCAGAGGAACGTAGGTTTGGCACATGCATGGGTCCTGTGGTTCAGGCACAGTTTAACTATTTATATATACCTAAAATCATAGAATCACAGAATCAGAGAATGGCGGAGTTGGAAGGCACCTCTAGAGATCATCTAATCCAACCCCACTGCCAAGCAGGATCACCTAGAGCACATTGCACAGGATGGCATCCAGGTGGGTTTTGAATATCTGCAGAGAAGGAGACTGCCCAACCTCTCTGGGCAACCTGTTCTAGTGCTCTGTCACCCGCACAGTAATGAAATGCCCTCTCATATTCAGCCGGAACTTCCTGTGCTTCATTCAGTCTGTGCCCATTGCATCTCGTCCTCTGACTGGGCACAACTAAAAAGAGACTTGCTGCATCCTCTTAACACCTTCCCCTCATATATTTATCTACATTGATTAAGTCTCCCCTCAGTCTTCTCTAATCATCTTAGTGGCCCTCCTCTGAACTTGCCCCAGTAGTTTTATGTCCTTCTTGTACTGGGGAGCCCAGAATTGGACACAATACTCCATGTGTAGCCTCACCAGGGCTGAGCAGAAGGGGATGATCACCTCCCTTGACCTGCTGGCAACACTCTTCCAAATGCAGCCCAGGATACGTTGGCCTTCTTGGCCACAAGGGCACATTGTTGACCCCTGGTCAGCCTGCTGTCCACTATGACTTCCAGGTCCCTCTCTGCAGAGCTGCTCTCCAAGCAGGTCAGCCCCCAGCCTGTACTGGTGCTTGGGGTTATTTATCCTTAGGTGCAGGACCCTGCACTTGCCCTTTCTGAACTTCATTAGGTTGCTCTCAGCCCAACCCTCTAGCCTGTTGAGGTCCCTCTAAATGTCAGCACAGCCCTCTGGGTTATCAGTCATTCCTCCGATCGTTCTGTCATCAGCAAACTTCAGGATACTCTGTTCCATTGTCCTGGTCATTAATAAATGAGTTCAACAGCGCTGGACCAGTACTGACCCCTGGAGGACACCACTAGCTACAGGCCTCCAACTAGATTCTACACCACTGAGCACAACCAGCCCTCTGAGATCTGCCATCCAGACAATTATCAATCCACTTCACTGTCCACTTGTCCAGGCCGCAATTTCTGAGCTTGTCTATGAGGATGTTATGGGAGACAGTGTCAAAAACCTTGCTGAAGTCAAGGTAGACCACGTTCACCGCTCTCCCCTCATCTACCCAGCCAGTCATCTCATCATAGAAGGCTATCACATTGTTTAAGCATGATTTCCCCTTGACGAATTCATGCTGACTATTCCCGATCACCTTCTTATCCTCCACCTGCTTGGAGATGAACTCCAGATTAAGCTGTTCCATCACTTTCCAGGGACAGAGGTGAGGCTGACTGGACTGTAGTTATCTGGGTCCTCCTTCATGCCCTTTTTGAAGACTGGTGTGACATTAGATTTCTTCCAGTCCTCAGGCACCTCTCCTGTTCTCCACAAAAAGTGAAGATCTTGTATGACTGATTAATAAGCATATTCAATGTACACTTATATTCAGTAGTGAATGATAATTTTGACTGAACTTATTTTCTAGCTGTTTTCTCTCCTCCCTTCCTTATCAATTTTCTTCTTATTTATTTATTACCCTGTTATTTTATCCATTTCAGATGTTTTTACATTTCCACCAATGTGTTCATTCTCCTGTTTGAAATGTCTGAAATTCTCATTTTGAAGATAGCAACCACATAGTTTGCCCCACTTGTTTCAAATATATTATTCAAAAGTAATTTCAGATGGTACACTACCTAAGGCAGACAAGAAATAAAATACAGAAAACTACACAAGATGATTATGTTGTCAATTGAGTAAAAATACTGGCTTCACATGGCTTCTTTATGAGAACAAGGACTATACTTTACTCTGGCATTAAGTATTTTTCTAGATATTATTAAAGAAATGAGTTTACACATTAAAAAAAAAAAAAAATCCTTCAGAATAAAGATAAACCCCTTTCAGAGGCATTAGAACTATTATTGTGAGGTACACAAGCCATATCTTTGTAGTAATAACAATAATCCATTTGAACGGGAACCTCGCAACGATCGGCCCTAGCGAGGGTTCCTGGCAGTGAGACAAACGAAGCCAACCCCAAACCCCCCCAATAATGCAGCACAGAGCCCCCGGCCGCCTCCCCCCCAGCAGGCAGGAGCTGTGCTTGTGCCGCTGCGGGTGCTGACGTGCTGAGGGCAGAGCCAGGGCTGACAGCAGCCCACCCACCCCCGGCGCTATGAAAGTAGTCCCTAGGGAGCGCCACGACCCAGGAGCGTCGCAAACAGGACGCGCTAACAAGACCAGCTTGGCAGTTCGTGCAGGCAGTTTGCGTGGGGAAGTTCAAGCGGGGCAGGGAGGAGAATCTAGAGTTCGCCATGGTGGGCACCCATCACAGCGGTTGGTCCGAGATGGCAACCCAGACAGAGGAGATGCTGCTTCTCTGGGCTCACGTGGGCACCCAGGTGGACCCCCTGAGGGGGGAAGTGGCAGTCCAGACAGGTGACTGCGGGGAGCTCCAGAATCCGGAGGCCCACCTGGGTCCTGAGGGAAGAGAGGGCTGTCATGGGTGCAGGTGTGCCCTGCTTCAGGATCTCCTCGAGCAGGTGGCTGGGCTGCAGCAAGAAATCGACAGCCAGAGAGAGTCTCGGAGGGTGACAGATAGGAGGTGTCAACCTGCCCCTGCTGTTGTTCGGCAGCCCTCTTCTATGTCCCAGCAAGGGGTAGAGGCTGCCCCCGTTGAACACATGCAGGACAGAGGGATTGACTGTCCTCAAGAGAAATGGGGCTGGACCCTCATCTCAGCTCAGAGCAGAAAGAGACGCCTGCCCCCGACACCCACGGCGCCACCTACCCCCACGGAGTCCCTGGGAAATAGATTTGAGGCTCTCAGGGAGGTTAAGGAAGAGGCTGAGGGTCTGGACTGTAGTCCGAACCCGGGAAGCAACCCCGAGAAGTGTGTCAAGACTGGGGGAAGTTAAAAACATAAGGATCAGGGCCGGATGGAACACCGCATTGTAATCTGTGCCACAAAAAAAAGAGCGGAGAGTCCTGGTGATCGGGGACTCCTTGCTGAGGGGCACTGAGGCTCCCATCTGCCGCCCAGATAACCTATGCAGAGAGGTGCGCTGTCTTCCTGAGGCACGTGTCAGAGACGTTAGGAAGTCTCTGCCACAGCTCATTAAATCAGAGGACTACTATCCTCTTGTAGTCATTCAGGTTGGATCCCAGGAAGCTGCTATTAGAAAAATGAGGAATATTAAAAAGGACTTTGCATCCCTGGGGAGGTTGTTGAAGGGATCGGGGGTGCAGGTAGTGTTCTCCTCTGTCCTCCCGCTGGGTGACTGGGATCCAGAAAGAAGAAGTAGAACGGGACAGGTGAATGACTGGCGGAGGGGGTGGTGTCTGGATCAGGGATTTGGGTATTTTGATCTTGGGCCGTCCTTTGAGAGGCCAGGTATGTGGGCTGCGGACAGACACCAACTGAGCAAGTGGGGTGCAACTGTGTTGGGGAGCAAGCTCTCTGGGCTGATTACCAGGGCTTTAAACTAGGTCTGATGGGGGAAGGGAGGGCAGCTAAAAGTGACAGAGAAGGGCTGGGGGAAGTCGTCACTACTGTCACTGTTGAAGACAGGGAAAAACCTCTGAGCTCTCACATAGGATTTTCTGAGAGCTCCTCAGAGAAGGTAGCGTTCCCGATGCCCCGTCCGGTATCTTCTTCTTACATCCCCCCAGGGGTAACTGCAGCTGCTGCTTCCCTAAAGTGCCTGTACACCAATGCGCGGAGCATGGGAAATAAACAGGAAGAGCTCGAGATCTGTGTTCGGTCGCGGGGCCACGATCTCGTTGCGATCACTGAGACGTGGGACAGCTCGCATGACTGGAACACTGTCATGGGGGGCTATGTCCTCTTTAGGAAAGACAGGCTGGGGAAGTGAGGAGGTGGGGTTGTCCTTTATGTGAGGGAGCAATTAGAGTGTACCCAGCTCCACCTGGGGGAGGGTGAAGGACAAGTGGAGAGCTTGTGGATGAGAATTAAGGGGTGGGCTGGTATGGGAGACACGGTGGTGGGGGTCTACTACAGGTCGCCAGATCAGGAGGAGGAGCTAGATGAGGCCTTCTATGAGCAGCTACTAGTAGCCTCATGGTCACGAGCACTGGTCCTCATGGGGGACTTCAATTACCCAGACATCTGCTGGGTAAGCAACTCGGCCAGGCACGCATAGTCCAAATGGCTCCTACAATGCGTTGAGGACAATTTTCTGACACAGGTGGTGGAGGAGCTGACGAGGTGGGGGGTGCTCCTGGACCTTGTTCTTACCAACAGGGATGGCCTTGTTAGGGATGTGAAGGTTGGGGGCAGCTTGGGATGCAGCAACCATGAGATGGTGGAGTTCCAGATGGAACTAGGCAGAGGAAGTAAGGCTAAAAGCAGGATTGCTACCCTGGACTTTCGACGAGCCAATTTTGACCTGTTTCAGGACCTGCCTGGGAGTATCTCATGGGCTAGGTTGCTTGAAGGCAAGGGTGCTTGTGAGAGCTGGGCTACATTTAAGCAGCACTTCTTCCATGCTCAGGATCGGTGCATCCCGAAGAAGAGGAAATCGGGGAAGGGGGGCAGGAAACCTGCGTGGATGAGCAAGGAGCTCATTGATAAGATCAAAAGGAAGAGGAAGGTCTATGAAATGTGGAAAAAGGGCCTGTCCTCTTGGGAGGAGTATAGACATGTTGTCAGGGCCTGCAGGGATGTGATGAGGAAGGCAAAAGACCACCTAGAGATGAGGCTTGCTAAAGAGATAAAGGATAATAAGAAGGGTTTTGTTCAAGTATGTAAACAGCAAAGGGACGACTAGGGATAATGTGGGTCCCTTGCTGAATGTGGGGTGGGGTGGGGGGGGGGGGTGTTCCTGGTCATGTAAGATGCCGAGAAGGCGGAGATACTGACTGCTTTATTTGCTTCAGTCTTTGCTTCAAGGACACCCCCCCGGGACTCCTCACCCCTGGCAAGAGGACAAAGGGTCTGGGAAATGGAGGGCTCCTCCCTGGTAGACGTGAGAGTGGTTCGGGAGCATCTGAGTGGGCTCAATGCACACAAATCCATGGGTCCCGATGGGATGCATCCGCCTGTGCTAAGGGAGCTGGCACACGTGGTCACCAAGCCACTCTCTATCATCTTTGAAAAATCCCGGAGAATGAATGAGGTGCCTGAAGACTGGAGGATAGCCAATGTCACTTTGGTCATCAAGAAGGGCAGGAAGGAGGATCCGGGAAACTACAGGCCAGTCAGTCTCACCTCTGTCCCTGGAAAGGTGTTGGAGCAGCTTGTTCTGGATGCCATCTCCAAGCAATTGGAAGAGAAGAAGGTTATGAGGAGTAGTCAGCACGGATTCACCAAGGGGAAATCATGCTCGACCAACCTCATTGCCTTCTATGATGACATCACCAGCTGGGTAGATGGGGGGAGAGCGGTGAATGTCATCTACCTTGATTTTAGCAAGGCTTTTGATACTGTCTCCCATAACATCCTGCTAGCAAAGCTGAGAAAGTGTGTGATAGAGGAGTGGACAGCGAGGTGGGTTGAGAACTGGCTGACTGGCTGAGCTCAGAGGGTGGTGATCGGCAGAGCAGAGTCTGGCTGGAGGCCTGTGACTAGTGGTGTTCCCCAGGGGTCGGTGCTGGGTCCAGTCTTGTTCAACATCTTCATTGATGACCTTGATGAGGGAATAGCGTCTGCCCTCAGCAAGTACGCCAATGACACAAAGCTGGGAGGAGTGGCTGACATGCCATAAGGCTATGCTGCCATTCAGTGAGACCTGGATCGGCTGGAGAGATGGGCAGGAAGAAACCAGATGTGGTTTAATAAGAGCAAGTGTAGAGTCTTGCACCTGGGAAGGAACTACTGGAAGTATCAGTACAGGCTGGGGGACGACTTGCTGGAGAGGTGCTGTGCAGAGAAGGACCTGGGGATCCTGGTGGACAACAGGTTGACCATGAGCCAGCAGTGTGCCCTCATGGCCAAGAGGGCCAATGGGATCCTGGCGTGCATTAAAAGGAGCGTGTGGCCAGCAGATCAAGGGAGGTGATCCTCCCCCTCTACTCTGCCCTGGTCAGGCCTCACCTGGAGTGCTTTGTCCAGTTCTGGGCTCCCTGGTACAGAAAAGACAGGGATCTCCTTGAAAGAGTGCAGTGGAGAGCCACAAAGATGATACGGGGCCTGGAGCATCTTTCCTATGAGGACAGGCTGAGAGACCTGGGTCTGTTCAGCCTGGAGAAGAGGAGACTAAGGGGGGATCTTATCAATGTCTATAAATAACTGAGGAGTGGAAGATAGAATGATGTAGCTAACCTCTTCTCAGTGGATTGTGGGGACAGGACAAGGGGCAATGGCAAAAATGGAGCACAGGAAGTTCCGCACCAACATGCGAAAGAACTTCACGGTGAGGATGACGGATCACTGGAACAGGCTGCCTAGAGAGGTTGTGGAGTCTCCTTCTCTAGAGATATTCAAGGCCCGTCTGGATGCCTACCTGGGCAGCCTGCTCTAGGGAACCTGCTTTGGCAGGGGGGTTGGACCTGATAACCTTTTGAGGTCCCTTCCAACCCCTACAGTTTTGTGATTCTGTGATCCTGTGATGAGTTTTCTAGTTTTTTTACTGTATATATGTAATAAATAGATTATGCCTCAATACGCTTCCAGTATAACACATACCTAGAAATAAACAAATGCATATCCTTGGAATTGTATAAACCACAAAAGTCCCAGATTAAGTTCCTATTGAACACAGATAAATGGAATTATTTATCAATTTGTACCTTTCATTTCAGAGAATGGCATCTCAATACTTTCACATTAGTTCCCACTTATTAGCTTGTCAGCTCCAGAAAAACTACGTCAGAAAAGATGATACTCCAGTCAACCTAGTCAAAATGACAATATTTAAAAATTATTCCTCCAGGATAAGCAAACAAATATATAGATAATTCAAGTCAAAGGTGCCAGTAAAATTTGTATCTGTATTCTCTACTGTGAAACTTAAGCTCCTATAAAAATATGATTTTTTTTTTTCTTGTGATAAGGATCCTATGATTTTAGAGAAGGATATGTCATATTACTGAAGCTCTTTCAAAAGATAACAAGTGATGTCACATGGAAACTCTCTAATACGTAGTGTGCTACATCCCTGCTTCACAATTACAACATTATTTTATGCTTTACAGTTATGTCCATTAAATCCCATAAAATAGGATTGTGGGCCTGTCTTTAACTGAATGAGATTTTGTTCACTTCTGTTTTAACATGGATGTCAGATGACTAAAATCCTGCTCCTCTCTGGAGGCATTTATGAGACTCAGGGCTACAAATTACACTGACTCACCTGAATTTTACAGAAATATATATTCATTTAATACATTTTCCAGTTAACAAGGAGAAAATTAATTTAGGTGTTGAATTGTTGGTAGATAGGATTTTTGTTTGATTGATTTTTGGTAGCACATGCCAACAAGCTAGTTTTCAATCAAGTAGTAATTAACAACATGAAATACAGCTGTTCTTTTTTAAACAATCTAAAACAATCTAAAATCCTCAGCTGTTGAACATATGTACCAATTAACAGTCTTATCATAAAATTATATCATCATTATTATTGTTCACTGTTTTCTGCTCATGTACTGTTATATTCCTAATCGTAATTCCATAATACTTAATTCCAAAGTTTCTAGTTGCTTGGAAAGACACAATTGTCAGGTCTACACATATGCTTAATATCACAGAATCACAGAATTGTAGGGATTGGAAGGGACCTCAGGAGATTATCAGGTACAACCCCCCTGCCAAAGCAGGTTCCCTAGAGCAGGCTGCCCAGGTAGCTGTCCAGATGGGCCTTGAATATCTCCAGAGAAGGAGACACCAGACTCCCTAGTACTCCATCACACACACATTAAAAAGTGCTTCATGATATTTAGAAAGCAAGCACAAAGCAAGTTGCTGTACAAAGCAAGTGTTGCATAATACAATTGCTCACCACCCGTCAAATGATGCCCAGTCTGTCCCCAGCACCATACCAGCTACTAGGAGGAAAATTAACTCCATCTCAGCCAAAAACAGTACAATGAAACTTCTTGTGTTTCTGTTTGAGTCCATGGTGTCTTGTCCTGTCACTGGGCACCACTGAATAGAGGCTGGAATTTCCATATTTGCAACTTCAGGTATTTATACACAGTAATAAGATCCCCCTCTGAGAGCCTCCTCTTCTCCAGGCTGAACAGTCCTGACTCTCTCTCCTCATAGGAGAGGTGCTTCAGTTCCTTCATCAGCTTAGTGGCCCTACAATGGACTCTTTCCACTAAGTCCATGCCTGTCTTATAATGAGGAGCCTGGAACTGAATGCAGTACTCCAGTTGCAGCCTCACCAATGTTGAAAAGGGGGAAAGAATCATTTATCTTGACCAGCTGGCAATACTTTGCCTAATGCAACCAATAATACTGTTAGTCTTCTTAGCAGCAAGGGCATGTTCCCGACTCATGCTCAACTTGGTCTATACCAGAACTCCAGGTCTTTTTTTCTGCAGAAGTATGTTAATAATCCTAAATTGAATTTGTTGCAAACTAGAAGCAAACACTTATTTTGTTTATGTTTTCTTGATAAAAAGGAAACAAAGCCATAGAAGAACTTGGAATATACTTGTAGACATTAACATCTTCAGTCATATGACCTAAATCTACCTACTATGTCAAATATCTTAGTCATCTTCACCCACAAAATTAGCCATGTTTTCCACAAATATGTTACTTTGAATGTATGCTTAGCTGTACAAGCCTTTTTCAGAGAAGGAAAATCCTGACTGTACTACTTAGAAACAAACAGATCAATTTGTCTGCTTACTCTCTAAATAATTCATGTGCCTGATACAGTTCAAGGCACTTTTATTTCTCATAAGCAGACAAAGTATAGCTTTAAACAGAAAAGATTATTTGAAATTATCATTCCATTGTCTTCTTAAAATGAATTCATATTTTGTGTTAAGAGACCTCAGCCAAAATTGAAAAACTGAACAAAATTATTTCCCACCTGTTTATAATATATACAAATATATATTTTAGACCATTAATTAGATACAGACAGCTTAGTAACATCAATTTTCTTCCTCAGAATGCCATGAGACTGATTATATTATTTTCCAAGTAATGACAGTGCAAGTTTTCTCTGTTCACCTTATCAATAAGATTATGCTTTGTGGAATAGGGATAGGTATAGTGATTCTGTGATTCTGTATAATATTAATATATATATACTAAAGAATATATGATAAAGAATAAATGTCCAGAACATATTAATTTTGTAAATTTGTCATACATTTATCAGTGTATTCTTAAAATAGAAATCATAAGAAGATGAACACATGAAGTCCACTTATTTTTGCATGTACATTCAACCACCAAATTTTAAGCAAATACCTGATGGAATTAATCTGTGGTAGTCCACTGTATAGCCAATGGAGAAGAATTAGCAACTCTAAGATTTGAAGCAGGTGTTATGTGAGCAGAGTTGCCCTTTGAAAGTTTTTCTTTTGCTCTCTGTTGGCATCATATATAATCTATTATAGAAGCTTTTCTGACTCAGATACTTCAGTGAAACCCATTTGGGACAAAGTTTGCAAGTAATATATATATATATATAAATTATACTACTGTTGTCACTTTTAATGGTACTATGAAGAACAATACAGACTGATAGTCAGAACATGAAGTATTACTTGGTTTAATGTTTGTATGTGTGCTTGTTCTAATTGTTTGATGAAGAAAGACAGTAATATTATCAATACACTAACTCTAAAAGACTTCAGACATCAGGAATTGTTTGTACTCCGATGGCAAAACAACATCCGGAAGGTTAAGTCATTTCAGAATTATTGTCCAAATTATGCAGTAAAAAGGTGCTAAAATTAGACTATATGGTCAAAGACTGAAAAAATTCCCCACATCTTATTACACCTTTTTATATTAAATATTTGTAGCTGTTGAATATTTTATATGCTAACTATAATGTATTGTAGTAATAATATAGTAATTTGCTCAAGCTTTTCTGTCAAAAATCCAAAGGTATGAAATGTGATAAGATATATAATAAAAATGACAAACATAAGAAAATTATATATTGCTCTTTTCTGACCTCATTCCCATGATCCAGCTGAGAAGGACAAATCAGGCATATGTAATACACACACTGAATTTTGAAAACGTATAATTCTTTTACTCACAAAAGCTTTAACTCTTATCTATTCTTGATACATTAATTAAAGTATCTTGTCTCCTCAGGAATTTTAGAAATAGAATGTGCCCTAAAACCTTCATAATCAAATCTAAAAATGTAATGGTATAGTTATACTTTTTTTTTTTTTTTTTTTTTTTTCCCAACTTTAATTTATGGTAAGAAATTATTTTCAGATAGTTGCCTTCTAAATAAATGTTTTTA
>CM021697.1:162634950-162663192 GCA_011074415.1 Stictonetta naevosa
TTTTTTTTTTTTTTTCCCAACTTTAATTTATGGTAAGAAATTATTTTTAGATAGTTGCCTTCTAAATAAATGTTTTTACTAAGATATATCAGAAAAAAAAAAAAAAAGTATTTTTGCAAATGTACTTTTAAAACTTAATTTATCAGAAAAAAAAAAGAACGATTTTTGAGGTAAACTAAATTCTTTTTGTTTGTTTGTTTGTTTTCTTCTAAAAATTTCTAATCGCAACTGGAAGTTTAAGAGTACTATTATGTTGCCTTAAGGCTGTCTTGAATTGTTCTTAAAAGGCTTGTTTTTATGTCCTATCAGTCGCTGATCTCATTTTCTAAAGAGAAAGAAATAAGAACTACTCTTGTTTCACAGTTTATCTTCATGATAATGGGCAGACATTAATAAGAATGACTGTTCCTTGCATCCAGCCATATCTGCTTTCATTTTTCTATTCCTTGAAGGAAGATAAATACAATATTTAAAGAGTTGTACTCCTGTTATGGTTTCTATTTGCTCTGGGGACCGGAAGAGAAGATTGTCATTTCCTTTCAGGTTAGTGTTCATTATTATCTGCCATTAAGGTCTATTCTGCAGTATTTGTAGATTGAAATTAAATCTGTCAGATTTCTTTTCTTTTTCCTACAGTTTGATATTTCATAATATACTTGTAAAGATTCTTGTATTTTGCATCTGCATGGCTCAGATGATCTGTAAAAGTAAATACAGCTCTCACAGGAAATTGAATCACACATAATTCCATTAAAATAATTATTACATTGAGAGGAAATTCTGAGTGAGTATAATTGTCTGCTTGCTCATAGAAACCATAACTTCAGTGAGAAAAAAATCCACAAACTATGTTATGACATCTAAAATTTAAATACTTAAGTTTCACACAGGTGCTCTAATCTATTTGTAGTCAAAGAGAAGAAAGGATATTGACACAACAAACTCTTGAGTTTTGAACGTTTACTATGAGGGTGACAGAACACTGGAACAGGTTGTCCACAGAGGTTATGGAGTCTCCTCTGGAGATATTCAACTTGCCTGGATGCCATCCTGCATAGCATGCTCTAGGTGATCCTGTTCAGATGGGAGTTGGACTAGATGATCTTCAGAGGTGCCTTCCAACCCTGTCCATTCTGTGATTCTGTGAAGTTTCATTGGCTTAAAGCTTTCAGTGACTAGCCTAGCTATGTTCTACACAATTTTCAGAGCTCATAAACTTTATTTCTTTAGTAAGACTTGTATAATTTCTGCAAGCAGAAGCCTAATAAACCTGATGAGTGTTACAAAAATAAATAAATAAACAAATACATAGAATAGAATAAGGACATTCAGTTTCTCTTCTGACATGAACACCCACACAGAATTTCCCCACATATTCTATAGGATATGCACACAGCATATACAACAGGTGCCAACTTTATAGCAATATAGCGTATCTGACATATTTTTAAATGACAGTGAGCTTGAAGTTGTTCTCGTGAGCAGAGGCAAGCACAGATACTATATTTAATATAACCCCCTCCCTCTTTTTTTTTTTTTTTTTTTTTTTTTTCCTTAAAGGATGTTGTTGTGTCATAAATCACACCTTTTCTATTATCATGTATTTGAACATATTGTAACTGAACCCCTGTGAGTAAAAGAAAGGAAAATGAAAAAAAAAAAATAAATAAATAAAAATGAGTGTGTAAACCTGCAAATGCTTCACTTCAGTGGCTGAAAGTGTTTCATTAGTCTCTAAACCTAATTCTTCTTCCTCAGATATTGTATTTTTAATTGAATGTTAGCTAAACTGGAGCTGTTGCCTTTCAGTTAAAAATAATATTTTCTTGATAGGAAATAGGTGTACTGTAGCCTCATTTGCAGAAAGCACAATACTAAACTCCAGTCCTAAAATAAAGACTCTTCCTTATAAACACAAGCATTATTCATCATACTCTCTGATGTCTGTATCTACAGAACTCATTAAATTGGGCATACTCAAGTAATTTTGCAATAAAATGTGATTTCTAAACAGAACAAGTTGCAAAGAGATTATATGAAAATTTGTTTATAATACTTCATAATAGAGTATTTCTTGCCCATTTCATTTTCTGGTATTTTTTATAAGGTTTTGTTTTCATTTCTGAATATCTTTTGAAATATTTAGGGATAAACTTGAATCCCTAAACTTGAATGGCTTTCATTGACTCTTCATTGATAACCAGATTAACCATGAACTCAAGAGGAAACAAGCATCCATGCTATGGTATTATTTTATTAAAAGAAGATCCCTGAAGTAAAAGCTTAAATAAATTCCAAACTCTCTGCCCCAAAATTAACTCAATTTTAAAACAATAAAGCTTGATCTTGTTTGGATTGTTGCACTCAGATTGGAATAATTTCTATTATCCTGTAACTACATATAAAAATACAAAAGTATATATTGTGGCTTTTTTTCTTTTTTTTTTTAAATAATTTCTATTATCCTGTAACTACATATAAAAATACAAAAGTATATATTTGCTTTCTTTTTTTTTTTTTTTTTTTTTTTTCAATCAGTAGCTATAAAATTAGAAAATATTCTTATCATTTATGTAATACAATTTGTAGTTTTTTTGTTTTTGTTTTTGTTTTTGTTTTCTTAAAATATTATTGCAATATATATGTCCCAATCAATAAATTTTGTGAATAAGATGCAGACCAAATCTATCACCAGTGGTGTTCTCTTCAGAAACAAGTTTATGAATGTTGGTGGATTTGCAACTAATAGGAAAATGTTTTCTGGATCAATGGAATGTTTCAGGAAGTTATCAATGAGTAATCAATAGCATTATGTCTATTTCAAATACATAAAAAATAGTTACGGAGAATTCTCTCAATGTCTTCCAACATAGCTCATAAATTAATGAAGTATTTACATGGCTGTCATAGGTTCAAAGCTCAATGACTTTGGGACACAATGTATTTACAGACTAGATATTTCAGACTCTGAGTCAGAAAGTTTAAGTTAAAAGTTTATTTTTAACACTTTTTATAGGAAGGTGATTTTGTTGTTGTTAATACTTTGTGTTTTTTTGTTTGTTTTGTTTTGTTTTGTTTTTTTCTGGAAGAGAAGTTAATTTCTAGCTCTTGTAATTCAAAATAAACTCCCCAGTAAAAGATAAATAGAAACCATGCTGTTTGAACCAGCTAGCAACTTTAAAACAGTACTGATTAAGAGGGAGTGCTAGTGCTTTGACAGAAATAATTATTATTTTTTAAAATTTGTTTTTAAATCATTGACTCATAGAATTTGTGTCCCAGTTTGGCACATGGGAGAGCTGTAAATATAATGCTAAGGTTGATGTGTTTTGTTTTGTTTCTGTCTCTCTCTCTCTTTTTTTTTTTTTTTTTTTTCCCCTTAAACTTACTTGTTTTAACTTCAAAGAATGAGGCAACTTGACCTTTATTGTGTTTCTTAACTTCTAAACTATTTCTAAATTTCTAAACATTTCTTACTGTTTTTTACTAAGAAACAGATTCACTGTATCTGGTGCAGTTGCATTTGCAGTTCTTTTTGAAGGAGACCAAACATCAATATATTCCCTAAAACCTCACTATTTGTTTTCATTGTTGTTAGCTGATTTTTGTGGAGGTTTATATCAAACCACATAACCAACTTTCACTGTTGAATGCACTGTCAGGCTTCTGGACTGCTTCTTCGAACTCTGGTAATTTCGTAGCTACATCTATTCTGATAAACAAGTTGATGCTGAAGGGGTACATTTGTGTGTGTGGAGGAGCAAAAAAAGTCCTGTGCTCCTCTGCATTTACTATTTGGAGAATTCCTCAGTTATGCCATTCCCAGAACCACAGGTGATTTTTTTCTTCAGAAGCAACACAATGCACAGGAGAAAATTAAGGTATGTACGAATATGTCCACACAAGCATTTCAGTTCGTATCACAAACTCATCTGTGAAATGTATCTTGCAAGTGTACCTACGAACTGGGCTTTGGTTCACACTGTCAAGTGATCTAAACAGGATGTGAACTGTGGTTAGGGCTCTGAGTGTCTCTTCTCCTTCCTGAAGGTTTGGCTGCTTGTGTTCAAAATCAACTTTGTCATTTAATCAGAATACTCTGAGAAGCATCCCTCTCTTTGGTTCAGAAGTTGTTGCAGAGAAAACTATTCTGTTCACATAGGTCAAGTCAACCTGGGATCAAAGCTAAATGATTAATTAATGGCTGGTAACAAAACAGAAGTCAGTGATCTACACATTCAGAATTAGTATCAACAATATTCTGATAAACTGCAAAATTACATTCTCGCAAAATGTTGATAATCACCTATAAAGTTCTGAACACCTGTTCTGGTTTTGACTGGGATAGAGTTAATTTTCTTCCAAGTAGCTGGTCTGGTGTTGTGTTTTGGATTTAGGAATAAAACAATGTTGATAACACACCGTTAAAGAGAGAGAAAATATGCTAGAAAGTGCTCAGGGGAACAGGAAATGGGGGTTGTGATCAGTCCATAACTCTTTGCCTCCACCGCTCCTTCATGGTCACTCTTTTCCCCTGCTCCAACTTGGGGTCCCTCCCATAGGATGCCATCTTTCCCGAACTGATCGTATGTGGGTTTCCCACAAACAGCAGCTCTTGAAGAACTGTTTCAGTGAGAATCTGTACCATGTGGTCCATTCTTCAGGAGCAAACTGTTCCAGTATGAGTTTTGCAAGGATGGCAGCTCCCACCAGATGGGTGTGGGCTTCACTCCACAGGCTACAGGTTTGGACCAGAATTTGCTCCTGCAGGGGATCTCCATGGAGTGCAGCCTCCTTCAGGACACATCCATCTGCTTCAGCATGGGATCCTCCATTGGTGGCAACGTGGAGATCTGCTCCACCGTGGTACACCATGGGCTGCACGGGGACAACACGTTCCACCATGGGCTTCTCCACAGGCCATGAGGGAACTTCTGCTCTGGTGCCTGGAATACCTCCCATCCTCCTTCTGCACTGACTTTGGTGTCTGCAGGGATATTTCTCACTCCTTGCTCTCCCAGATGCTGTGATGCTAGTTTTTTTCCTGACCAGACCAAGTTGCTAAAAGACCCATCCAACCTGCCTCTCAACAATTCCAGGGATAGGGCACCCACAGCTTCTCTGGGCAACCTGGTCCAGTGCCTCTCCACCCTCATTATGAATAATTTCTTCCTAATATTTAATCTAAATACGCTTTTTTTGTTGTTTAAAACCATTACGCATTGTCCTATCCCTACACTTCCTGACAGAGTCCCTTCCCAGCTTTTCTGTAGGCTCCCTTTAAATACTGGAAAGCTTCTATAAGGTTTCCTTGGAGTGTTCTGCTCTGCAGGCTGAACAACCGCAAATTCCACAGCCTTTCTTCATAGGAGAGGTGCTCCAGCCCTTTGGTCTTCTGTGCGACCCTCTTCTGGACTCACTCTAATTAATTCTATCTGTGAGTCTGTATAATGTATAGTCTTGGTTTATCCCACCACTTCTTCCTCTCAAGAGATTTTCATATACAAACAATAACATAGTCATTGAAGACCATAAAGTTTATGGGTTGGATCCATCCTACCTAGATGCTATTTAACTTGGTATATTGTATGTATGATATTTGTGTCTGCTGACAGTATGTTTTTAGGGTTTCCATCTTTCTTTACTCTTTCTATCACTCTTCTCTACAGTTTCTTACCTCGTTAATTTTAATTTAATGTTATGTGGTGGTTTTACTTGGGTGGGCAGTCGAGTTCCACCACGGCTGCTCTCTCACTCCCCCTCCTCAAAGGGGAAGGGGGAGAAAATGCAATGCAAAGGGCTCAAGGGTTGAGATAAGGACAGGGAGATCACTCAACAATTATCGTGATGAGTAAAACAGACCCAGAGCAGGGAGACAGTAAGATTTTTTGCCTATTACTAACAAGCAAGAGAAGTGAGAAATGAAGGAAAGAAACCAAAAAAGGTTTCCCCCCATCCACCCTCTTCCACCTTCTCCCCACAAATGGTGCAGAGAAATGGGCTCTATAACACTTTGTCTCTGCCACTCCTTCTCGGTCACTCTCTCCCCCTGCTCCAACGTGGGGTCCTTCCCATGGGATGCAGTCCTTCCCAAACTGATCCTGTGCAGGCTTCCCACAGGCAGCAGCTTCTTCAAGAACTGCTCCAGATATGGGTCCGTACCACACCCATCAGGAGCAAGTTGCTCCAATCTGGGTCCCCCATGGGCAGCAGCTTCTGCCAGGTCACCTCCTCCTACATGGTCTCCTCTCCACAGGCTACAGGTGCAGCCCGGAAACTTCTCTGACAGGGGTCCTCTGCAGGCCGCAGCCTCCATCATTGCAGGTCCACCTGCTCCACCATGGTCTCCTCCACAGGCCGTTGCATGGAACCCTGCTCCACCGTGGTACTCCACAGGCTGCAGGGGGACAGCCTGCTTCACCATGGTCCTCACCACAGGCCACAGGGGACTTCTTTTCATACAGAAGGAGCAGCTCTCCCCCTCCTTCTTCACTGACCTTGGCACCTGCAAGGCTGTTTCTCACTCCTCTCTCTCTCCCAGCTGCTGTGTGGCAGCAGTTTTTTTCCTTTCTTTCACAGAGGCAAAAACAGCATCGCTTTTTGGCTTGGCTATGGCCAGCGGCAGGGCTCTTAATGCTTCTGCATTCTTCTCACAGAAACCACCCCTATAAACAGCCGCCCCCCCACTGCCCCCATACACGCTACCAAAACCTTGCCACATAAACCCACTACAGGTTATCACTTAAAATTGGACAAAATTATGTACTTTAATTAGAGAATTTATAAACATTTTATTTCCATTTTTAAGATGACAATAAACTGGAGCAGTAAAACTTCAAAATCTCTTTAACCTGGAATGTGGAAAAGCATTCCCTAGAACCAAAAACTCAAATAGTAGCTCACACCATAAGTAGAAATTCGGTTTTATGAATTGTAACCACCACCTGGAAAAAAAAAAAAAAAAAAAAAAAAAAAAAAAGTACTTAAATCTGCCTAAAATTGTCCTTGGTACTCAGCTTAATTTGTCCATACTTAGACATGTTAATTCACACCCTGCAATGGTAAATTAACATGATTTTTTTAAAACAAAAATTCCACGATTTAACATCTCTATATACAGACAAATTAATGTGAATTAACATGTCTGTGTATGGACAAACTTAAAGGTGCAGGGTAAAATAGGCTGTACAGTCCTCTGTCTGATAGATTATAATGCATACACAATGTCACCACCACATCAAGTTAAAATACTCAGTAAAGGACTAACAGACTAGATGGGCTACACAGAAGTGTCTAACACTTCCTTACAAATTTAGAAGCTGTAGACTTTTAGAAAGTTAATTTAAGTTAATTTAAGATAAATTAAGTAGAAGCACATAGTAAATGTCAAATATGCTGAACTCTTACAGGGGTGCTCCTATTCAGGAGTTAAAGTAGCTCCCAGTCACTATAAATTTGATTTATTTAATATGTTTAAAGAATACAATATAATGAAGTAACTTTTTTTTTTTTTTTTTTTTTTTCCAAGAATTGGTTTCTTCCTCATTCATATTTTGAATAAAAACAGTGTTGTAGTTTTGAGGTGAATCTTCTGAATGTCCCAGCTTAACATTTGTTGATTCAGCTTACAGAACAGTTTTGTTCCCCATAAAAGAGATTTCTTTGAGGGGAAGCTAAATGAGAAATTACATTTTATGAATGAATTAATATGTGTCAGCTTCAGATTGGAAAATAAAGACCTCAGTCTTCAGAAAGATTGATGCTACATGTGTGGTGGGTATGTTCAGTATATGGGATCAAATTAAAACTAGTCAGTAGTAAAAACCACAGACATTACATGATGTATATGGAGTCCACTACTGACTACTTTGATATACTTATTTTCTCCTATTTTCTATGAATGCCTTGATATTGTAGATACAACCAGTGAGAACCAGTCACCACATGGTGAATATGTTTTAACTTACATATTAGGTTGGTTTGTTTTAGATGTGGTATGTAACAGGTCTCATCTAGAGCAAGAAATTCCTCCTGTAGCATTTTTTTCTTTTTTCTTTCTGGTATTTCTGCACTGTAGTTCTGTAATCAATCTTTGAGCTGGGATTTGGTTTCTTAAGCTAATTTTATAGTGCCATTTTAGATATGCCCCCCTCTGAATCCTCTGTCTGCTTATTCAGAAGTTTCTACAGATCCTGTGGCATCTTGATTAGTCCCATAAAAGGTTTCTTATGTACCCTCCAAAATCTCTTATATCTGTGTGACTGAATTGAGCTCAGACAGTCCTTTAAACATTGTTTACACACAGATTATTTAAGCAATTTAATATGCTTTCAATTCTGTGTGAGACCTAGATTATCTACAATTTCAAGTTCCAAAGTCATCTAATATATTTTCAAGTGTTATTATCAATTCAGCACTTCTGTTTTTTGCTCATTTATTATTGAGTCATAAAATGATTACAGAAGGGACATGTGTTTTATAATAATGAGAAGGAATGGAACTGTTTATTAGCTTTTGCACATGCAAGTTCAATTTCTCAAGTTAAAAAAGAACTTCATGCTTAGACATTATGACTTAAGGATTTAGCTGAGCAATTACACAGGCATTTAGCAAAGCAGTTGCTGACGTGTAACTTGATTTTAGCTGTCCAAATTTAGAAAAATGGTTAAACAAAATGATATGTTACAATGGTTGATTTCAGTTGAGTTCAAAATTTACGGTGACAGAAGGAAAAGTGCCACCAAAACCTCATCCCTAGATATGGGGAAAGCGGACTTCAGGCTGCTCAGGGAACTAGTCAGCAAGGTCCCCTGGGAAACTGCTCTTGAAGGCCTCGATGTCCACCAGTGCTGGTCATTCTTTAAGTGATGCCTCCTAGAAGCACAAGATCAGGCAATTCCTAAATATCGCAAGTCAGGCAGGCGGGGCAGGAGGCCGGCGTGGCTGACCAGGAACATTCTAATGGAGATTAGGCGGAAACAGAGAGTGTTTCGCTACTGGAAGGAGGGCCAGGTGTCATGGAAAGAATACAGGGATGCTGTTCGTGTTTGTAGGGAGAAAGTTCGTGGGGCCAAAGCACACCTAGAGTTGAAGCTGGCTGTGTCTGTGAAAGAAAACAAAAAGGGTTTTTTTAGATATGTGAATGGAAAAAGGAGAACTAAAGAATACATAGGGCCACTCCTTGATAGGGAAGGTCTCCTCACAGACAATGACATAGGCAAAGCAGAGACGCTTAACGCCTTCTTTGCCTCTGTCTTCAATGCCGATGATGGGCTTCGGGACCCAGGGTGCCCTGAGCTGGAGGACCGGGATGGTGGGGATGACAAACTCCCAACCGACCCTGAACGTGTGCGGGATTTGCTACTCCACCTGGATCCCTACAAGTCCATGGGTCCGGATGGGATTCATCCCCGGGTGCTGAAAGAGCTGGCGGACGTCATCGCGGAACCTCTCTCAATTATTTTTCAACGATCCTGGCAATTTGGAGAGGTCCCGGTAGACTGGAAGCTGGCAAATGTTGTGCCGATTTTCAAGAAGGGTCAGAAAGAAGACCCTAGCAATTACAGGCCTGTCAGTCTCACGTCAGTGCCTGGTAAAATCATGGAGAAGATGGTTCTCGAACTTATTGAGGCGCACCTGGGGGACAAAGCAGTCATTGGTCCCAGCCAGCATGGGTTTGTGAAGGGTAGGTCCTGCCTAACTAACCTGATTTCCTTTTATGATAAGATCATCCGTATGGTGGACCAAGGGAAACAAGCTGATGCGATTTTTTTGGACTTCAGCAAGGCTTTTGACACGGTTTCCCATAGGATTATACTGGACAAAATGTCCACCATACAGCTAAATAAAAACATCATCCGATGGGTGAGCAATTGGCTAACGGGCAGGGCCCAAAGGGTTATGGTAAATGGGGCTGCGTCAGGCTGGCGGGCGGTCACCAGTGGGGTCCCTCAAGGCTCCATTTTAGGGCCGGTACTTTTCAATATTTTTATAAACGATCTGGATGTAGGAATAGAAGGTATTTTGAGCAAGTTTGCTGATGACACCAAACTTGGAGGAGTTGTGGACTCGAATGAGGGTGGAAAGGCCTTGCAGAGGGATCTGGATAGGTGGGAGAGCTGGGCGATCACCAACCGCATGAAGTTCAATAAGAGCAAGTGCCGGGTCCTGCACCTGGGACGGGGAAACCCTGGCTGCACGTACAGACTGGGCGATGAGACGCTGGAGAGCAGCCTAGAAGAGAGGGATCTGGGGGTCGTGGTAGACAGCAAGTTGAACATGAGCCAGCAGTGTGCACTGGCAGCCAGGAGGGCCAACCGTGTCCTGGGGTGCATCAAGCACGGCATCGCTAGTAGGTCAAGGGAGGTGATTGTCCCGCTCTACTCTGCGCTGGTGCGGCCTCACCTCGAGTACTGTGTGCAGTTCTGGGCACCACAGTATAAAAAGGACATGAAACTGTTGGAGAGTGTCCAGAGGAGGGCTACGAAGATGGTGAAAGGCCTGGAGGGGAAGACGTACAAAGAACGGCTGAGGTCACTGGGCCTGTTCAGCCTGGAGAAGAGGAGGCTGAGAGGAGACCTCATCAGAGTCTACAACTTCCTCGTAAGGGGGTGTCGAGAGGCAGGAGACCTTTTCTCCATTAACACCAGTGACAGGACCTGCGGGAACGGGGTTAAGCTGAGGCAGGGGAAATTTAGGCTTGACATCAGGAGGGGGTTCTTCACCGAGAGGGTGGTTGCACACTGGAACAGGCTCCCCAGGGAAGTGGTCACTGCACCGAGCCTGACTGAATTTAAGAAGAGATTGGACTGTGCACTTAGTCACATGGTCTGAACTTTTGGGTAGACCTGTGCGGTGTCAAGAGTTGGACTTGATGATCCTTATGGGTCCCTTCCAACTCAGGATATTCTATGATTCTATGATTCTATGATTTATACAAGAGTGGTAATCACTTAGTTAAATCCAGACATCTTCAGTGTGTTTCTCTGCATGTCTGTTAGCCATGCCATATTTTATTATATGGAATCAGTGAAAATAACTTTGTCTAGGGTTAAAGTGGCCTCTGCACTAGAGAGGCATGCATAGAAAAATGAAGAGAATTGTTATGTATGAATGGTTTGGAATGGAAGGGACCTTAATGATCATCTGATTCTAATCCCCCTGCCATGGGCAGGGACACCTTCAACTAGACCACATTGCTCAAAGACCCATCCAACCTGGCTTTCAACACTGCCAGGAATGGGACATCCACACCTTCTCTGGGCAACCAGGTCCAGTGCCTCACCACCCTCACAGTGAAGAATTTCTCCCTAATCACTAATCTAAATCCTCCCTTTTTAGAGTGCACCCTCAGTAAATTTGCAGATGACACCAAGTTAGGTGTGTGTGTGGATCTGCTCAAGGGCAGGAAGGCTCTGCAGGAAGATCTGGATAGGCTGGACCAATGGGCTGAGGCCAACTGTATGAAGTTCAACAAGGCCAAGTGCTGGGTCCTGCACTTGGGGCACAACAACCCCAAACAGAGCTACAGGCTGGGAGATGTGTGGTTAGAAAGCTGCCTGGCAGAGAAGGACCTGGGAGTATTGGTTGATAGTCGGCTGAATATGAGCCAGCAGTGTGTTCAGGTGGCCAAGAAGGCCAACAGCAACCTGGATTGCATAAGAAACAGTGTGGCCAGCAGGGCTAGGGAAGTGATTGTCCCCCTGTACTCAGCTCTGGTGAGGCCGCACCTCGAGTACTGTGTTCAGTTTTGGGCCCCTCACTACAAGGACATGGAGGTGCTTGAGAGTCCAGAGAAGGGCTATGAAGCTGGTGAAGGGTCTGGAGAACAAGCCTTACGAGGAGCGGCTGAGGGAGCTGGGATTGTTTAGCCTGGAGAAGAGGAGGCTCAGGGGTGATCTTATTGCTCTCTGCAGGTACCTTAAAGGAGGCTGTAGCGAGATGGGGGCTGGTCTATTCTCCCACATGCCCAGTGACAGGATGAGGGGGAATGGGCTAAAGCTGCACCAGGGGAGGTTTAGGTTGGATATTAGGAAAAACTTCTTTACTGAGAGGATTGTTAGTCATTGTAATAGGCTGCCCAGGGAAGTGGTTGAGTCACCATCCCTGAAGGTCTTTAAAAGATGTTTAGATGTCGAGCTTAGGGTTATGGTTTAATGGAGGACTTGTTAGTGTTAGGTCAGAGGTTGGACTCGGTGATCTTGGAGGTCTCTTCCAACCTAGATGATTTTGTGATTCTGTGATTCTGTCTTAAACCATTACTTCTGTCACTACACTTCATGACAAAGAGTGCCTCTCCTGATTTTCTCTGTAAGCTTCTTTTAGGTACTAGAAGGGTATTAGAATATATTCTAATACATCCATGTCCTTCTTGTACTTGGGTCCCAGAGATTATCACAGTGCTCTACGCGAGGTCTCATGAGAGCGGAGTAGAGAGGGACAATCACCTGTCTCAACCTGCTGGCCACATTTCTTTTGATGCATCCCAGGCTATGTTGGCTTTCCAGGCTGCAAGTATACATTGCCAGTTCATTCTGAGCTTCTCATAAACCAATACCCTCAGGGCCTTCTCCTCAAGGATATTTTCAATTCATTCTTTGCCCAATCTGTATTTGTGCTTGGGATTGCCCAAGCCCAGGTGCAGCACCTTTCACTTGGCCTTGTTGAACTTCAGGAGGTTTGCACAGGATCACCTCTCAAGACTGTCCACATCCCTCTAGATGGCCTCCAGTGTGTCATCCTCACCATACAGCTTGGTCTCATCATCAGACTTGCTGAAGATGCATTCAACTCTACTGTCCATGTCACAAAGATGGTAAATAGCACTTGTCCCAATACTGACCCCTGAGGAACACCATTCATTACTGATCTCTACTTGGCCATTGAGCTGTTGACTAAAACTGCTTTGTGTACAGCTATTTAGCTGATTCCTTATCTATTTGGTGGTCTATCCATCAAGTCCATGTCTCTTCATCTCAGAGGAAAGGATGTTGTGCAGGACAGTGTCAAATGCTTTACACAAGTCCACATAGATGATGTCAGTTGCTCTTCCTGTATCCACCAGTGTTGTAACCCAGTCATAGAGGGACACTGGATTTGTCAAGAATGATCTGCCCTTAGTGAAGCCATGTTGGCTGTCACCAATCACCTTCTTATTTTCCATTCACCTTAGTATAGCTTCCGGGGTACCTGTTCCATGACCGTGCCAGGCACAAAATGAATGGCCTGTATCTACATATTATCATAGAATAATTTAGGTCGGAAAAAACCTCCAGGCTTTGTTATTGGTGATGACTTGGTTTGGTTTGATTGTGATGGTTTTTGTTTGTTTGTTTGTTTATATTTTATTTATTTATTTATTTATTTATTTTGTGCATGTGTGTGCTTGGTTTTGAGGGAAAAGAGGAAGGGCAGGAGGTCTCCATCTGTTTGGTGTAAGTATTTGGAGAGGAATGAAATGGACAAAGCTAGGCTATGTTCACAATAAAAAGACAATTATTTCTTATGCTTTACATATTTAAACATATTTCTAACTATCTTTTCCCTCCCACAGTGACAGAAGACTGATTCATGTTCATATCTTATTGTACTCAAACCCCAGATTATTATTATTATTATTATTATTATTATTATTTTTCACAGCTGCTTCTTAGTCATGGTTTCTCATCTTATATTATTTCACTCAGTTATTATAATTGAAGAACATAATCTTGGAATTTCTGTTAAGTTATTGCTTTATTATTTTTTTTTTCAACTTGTTTTTCTAATTTGTTGCAATCATTGATATTTCTTATCATCTTTTTCAGTGTATTGGTAGGATTTCCCACATTTCATCATCAGCAAATTTAGCAGGTACATATTTTCTAAATGAAAACGTTGAAGAGTTCTTGACTCCTGAGAGGTTTTTGCAGTACTAAATACAAATCGTTGTGAAATATGAGAATGTTTGATAAAAACAAATGTTTTACTGAATTTTATTTTTAAAATATGTTTAAGATGGTTATATATGATATCATCTGAATGACCTAAGGAAAGAAATGTAGGAAATATTTTTTTGCTTATTTATTTATTTATGTATTTGCTTTGTGAGTGCTATATTGCTGCTATATCAATGTAAATGAACTTGCATGTCTCTAGAGAATCTCAAGAATGCTCATGATTTTGGATTGCATCCAAGTCTGTTATACTTCTATTACATCAGTTGCAGAGAATTCTGTAATTTATGTGTAAAGTTTCAGTAAAGAGTTTCCATGGAAAACTTTTTGTTGGTGGTGGTTTTATTTATTTATTTATTTATTATTATTATTATTATTATTATTTTACTGTGCTGTTGCAAAAAGATTTTCTGCTTCTCACTAAATGGGAATGGAAGATTAATTCTGAGTGCTAAGAAGATATATTTATACAATTACAATATGTTAACAGTAACATGCTAATTAGATATTTACGAAAAAGTTACAAATGTCTCCAAATATTTACTTATATACCTTGCTACAATTTGTTATGTTTTGGCTCTGTCCAAAGCAGGCTTTCTAAGAGGTGTCTCTAAGTTACTGCTAATAGAAAGCAAAAGATATACTTAGCTTCCACCACATCTGAGTGAGGATGATCCTCTTTTCTCACATTGCAATTGTTTTCTTGGCTACTGTTCATTAATTATGATCAAAGAATAATGTTCATATGCCATGTGGTGATATTATTACAGGATAGCTCTGCACTCAAGAATCAAAATCAATGATAAAACCTGAAGTTCTCTGTATGGAGTGTTACTGGAATTGTCTGCTGTTTTCCTATCTTCTACTTGTTGCTTTTCTTAGAGAAACTAAATATCTTCCTGTTATTCCTTGTTAACAAACCTCATGAAAGGCAAGCTCCACTTACCTATTCACATACACAGTAGGTTATTAATTCTCACTATGGGAGAAGAGGGATGATTACAGTAGTTTAGTCTAAGTAGATAAAAAGAAAAGCTGCAGGAATCCGTATGTTGCCATAAGAAACTACAATAAAGAAGTTTTGATCTTGTATTAGCCTCTGTGATTGCATCTATATCTGCTAAATGGTGAACTGAGTCTTAGAGAACTGGCTTGAACCTTTGTATCAATTCACTGACCAAAACCACAGTACCATAAATAAATTAGAAGAGCAGAATGAACTACTCACAGTCATAAAAGTTAGCTTTTATTTTTTTTATTTTATTTTATTTTATTTTATTTTATTATTTTTTTTTAGCTTTTTTTTAAATAGCTTTCCCAAAGCTCAACATTTTTGATAGGAACAACATGTATGGGTATATGATTTGTACAGATGATACAATGAATATTTTTTTTTCTGTGTTATCTTTACTAAAACACTTCTGGGAAGTAATATATAGTTAGTCTGGTTCAGTGGACTTCTTAACAATCGTCTATTTACTTTCAATTTTATTTTTATTTTTTAAAATAAAATCATTAAATTCTAGATTCATTATCTAAACTTTTACAGTTACTGGGTTTGGATGAATATGTAACTTAAAGCAAAGAAACAAAATTATAAAAAAAAAAAAAAGAAAATGAATTACAGATAAATGATATAAAAAAACTAAGAAATTACTAAGAAATTTAGGGTAAAGTAGAACTCAAAGATGAAATTGTAATATCTAGAATATTTTTTCTAAAGAATGGGCAAAGAATATTGTCAGAGGGGGAAGCCTAGATTTTTCTTGTGATAGCAGTGCAATAAGATTTTGTGAAAAATGGTGTGGAACACATCTGAAAGAAAGAAGACAACAAAAACTATGAAAAAGTTTGAAGCAAAATAAGGATTTTGTTTGCTTAAATTAACACAGAACTAAATTATCATAATTAATTTAGCATATTTATTTCTGTTTCAGTGAACTTGAGATTGTGTTCCACAAAATCACAAGATGGATGATGTTGGAAGGAACATCTTGAGATCATTTAGTCCAACACTCCTGCTCAAACACAGTCATCTAGAGCATGTTGACACAACCATGCCTAGTCAGGTTTTGAATATCATCCCAAACGGAGATCCTAAAGCTTCTGTAGTCAACCTTTTCCAGTGTGCAAGCACTCCCACACCAAAATTGTGAGGATATTTTTGTGTGTGTTCATATGGAAATTCATGTGTTTTAGTTTGGGCCTGCTTATCTCATCTTGTCACTGAGTATCAGTGTTTGGTTACATCTTCTTTACACTCTCCTATCAAGTATTAATAACATGGATAAGATCCCCCGTGTCTTTTCTTCTTGTGTCTGAATGGTTCCAGCTCCCTCAGTCTCTCCTCTTATGAAAGAAGTTCTAGTCCTTTAATCATCCTCACAACCCTCTCTAACATCTTTACAGTAAATCTGTACTTTTTGTGTACTGGGAACCCCAAAATTGACACAATATTCCAGGTGTGGCCTCATTGGTACTAACTAGAGGGGAAATATGACAGCGCTACCTGCTGGTAACATTCCTCTTCATGCGACTGGAGGTTATTGGTTTTGCCCACAAGGGTATGTTACTGGATCCTGGGCAGCTTGCTGTCTACCAGATCCTGTATGTCCCCTTCTACAAAGTACTTTCCAATCAGTCAGACCACAGGATGAACTGGTGCATGAGGTTTTTTTTCCACAGGTATATTTCTCTTCACAAGGTTTCTGTCTGCCCATCCTCCAGCTTGTTGAGGTCCTTGTGTATGGCAGAACACCCACCTGGTGTATCAGCTAATACAAGATTTATATCTTCTGTGAAATTGCAAATTTACCCCATCCTCATTACAGAATCACAGAATCATCTAGGTTGGAAGACACCTCCAAGATCACCTAGTCCAACCTCTGACCTAACACTAACAAGTCCTCCACTAAATCATATCACTAAGCTCTACCCCTCACCAGCTTTGTTGCCATATAGTAAATTAATAAAGTTGTTAAACAGTATTAGACATGGTATCCACACCTGGGATGGATACAGCTGGACTTTGTGCCCAATCATTCAGTTAGATTTCAATCCACTTCATTATCCATTTATATAATCCAACTCATGTACTTGATCTAACCCAACTCACTCTAATCCAACTGGACAATTACCATGAGATTCCTTTTAAGTTAATATGTAGACAGAGATGGCAAAAAGTCAATGATATATAATTGATAAGAAGTATGTGTCAGTGGAGTAGAGGTAGGCAAGTACAAGGTATGTTAGGCCCAAAGACTTATCAAGCAGTTCTAGGTTACCAAAACATAACACTTAAAATTATTTCTTGTATAGTCTAGTCTCTCTTCTTTCAAATACTTTTTTTTTTTTTTTTCCCCAAGCAGTTCCAATAACAGAGTTACTGTGAATTGCAAATTACACCTGTGCAGTAGATTTCTCTCTAGTTATTATGTAAATGCACAGTAAAATTAACTAAATACACAGTGTGTTTTTATGTATATTTTTATTCTCCAGGCCATAAGAGACCCTAATCTGAACTCAAAACTAACAAAAATTTAAGATCCTTTATGGATGGGTGGGATTCCAAAAATGCAAATATAAATAAATAAACAAACAAACAAATAAATTTAAAGAGACAGACATCAGTAACGCTGAAAGTTTTTGAAGTGTACATTTGTGCAGTATTGTAGCCATGTAATAGAATAGGTGTAATGACTTAATTTGCCTTTATGTAATACCTTTGCTATGTATGATTTATTGGTCGATGGTAGGAAAAAAGAAACTATGGTTTGATGATAGAAGATGAGCTGAAACAACTCTATAGAGAAAAGGTCAGACATAGATGTCAGTACATGAACTAGCAGTGAGTTGAATAATTCTCCAGACCATATTGACTATATTGATTAGGTTTCCACTGATTACTCTGACGGCCGTGATATTTTTTCATGTATATTCTATACATAGAATACATAGAAATAGAGATTAAATGTCCAGTGAAAGAATATCTGAAATAAAGCTTTGCAGTCACTGTGGTATCATAACAGCTGAGGTATACAGAAAGATAAATGTTTTAAAAAATAGTATTGATGGTCTGCCTCATGAGGCTGGTCATCTTCCAGATTCTCTTCCACTATATTCATTTTGTTTAATGATTTTGTTTGTTTGTTTGTTTGCTAGTTGTTAAGTGTATGTGTTCCTTTCCTATATATGACAGATGTTTGAATAGAGTCTAAAATGCAAATATGCACTCAGCAATTAAACAGCTTCTCAAGCAATGCACCATCAGGCTGATGTGAACTGACAGTACTTACACCCAGGTGTAACTGTCCAAGATGCATATTGACAAAATATTTGGCTTGACAGATCTTACTGTTCAGTTTCACCACACCATGCAGCATCCCCTTGCTTAAAAGGGACACCAATAGTTGAGGGACTACTGGTTTAGTACGTAAAAAGTTCACATTCATGAAGGCATCCTCTGTGCCTTTAGATCTTCATGACTGCTCATCTGTTCTCCTTAGATATTTCTATTCCTTCTCTAACCTTCTCTGCAAGGCTCTTGGCTATCCTACAACTCTGGAAAGAAATGTTTTTTTGTTTGTTTGATTGTTTGTTTCCTTGTTTTCAATACAACATCTGGGTGATGGAATGAGGAAACATAGTACATCTCTGAAATAGCTGAGTATCTGTTAATGTCTGCTAAATTAAAATTTACTGCACAACTACAAAACTGCAAATATCTTGTTTGTCAATAAATAAAAATCAGAAGCCTGCCAAAACTGTATTTCTATTAAGAGACGTTAAGTAGTAGGCAAGGCTTGAATAGTCACAGCTACATTGTGTTTTGTTGCTTACTTTGAAATTTTTCAATTTGAGCTATACATGTTGTAACAACAGATGATCAATAGTGGCAAGTACTGGGTAAGATGCCCTTGACATTACATAAAACAACTCTGTCTGTTGCCTCTGATAATCAAATAAGGAATGTGTGATATTATAAAAGATGTTATTTGGTATATTGTAAGTGAAGTGCACAATAGTAAAACAATGGTTGTGTACAAAGCAGAGGAGAAGGAAATGGTTTAACAGAAGAATGGTTCATGGGGTAGAGCATGAACTTAATGTTTGGGTTAACAGTCTTTAAACATATAGTCTTTTTTATTCAGTAAATTACATGAAACTTTCATATAGAATATCCTACTCTTTAAGGAAAAGAAAAGTATAGTAGTTTAATCCTGATATGAAAGCAGTAAGAAAATCTACCAAAAGGAGTTGCATATATGGGAGTAATGTACTGCCATCCAGGGAGGCATGAGCCAGCACTGACAGAAGAACACTACAAAGTAATCCAGTTTATGTCTAAAATTCTTTTATTCAGTAAGCATGCAGTGCAGAGTAAAAAGAATGACATATGTGCAGTTTAGACATACAAGGATCATGAAATAAAGGTTGTGGTGAATTGGTGAAGAAGGGCAGACATGGACTATATTCATGCAATTGATGGTTTGACAATAAAGTGACAAGCAGAGAGGCAGAAAAACTTGAACTGTCAGTGATGTTAACCATGAAAAGCTGAATTTTCTAAATAGTATGTGACAAGTTAAGAGCAATACTAGACTACAAAGCACAGCAGACAAGTACACACTATCAGAGACTTAATGTCTGAGATGGATATAGAATGAATATTCAGTGAGGAACATTTTGATTGTAGCAAATGTAGCCTCCAGTGATAACTATGTGACATCAAATCTGTGTTGCTTATATTCACAGCTAATTGACAATGCAAATGATATATATTTGCAGAAGAAACACTGTATGTGCAGTGATGACAGATGGGCATAAAGATGATGGAGCCAGGCAAGGTAATAGTTTAAGAGGCAAGATGCACAAGTTGGAACATGAGAAATTCCAATTAAATATAAGGAAAAAAAATATATATATATTATGAAGGTAGTCAAAGAGTGGAATGAGTTGCTTGGGGAGGTTGTGGTATATCCATCTTTTGAGGTATTAAAGACTTGACTGGACACAGCTTTGGGCAAACTCATCTAATTAGACCTGTTTTGAACAGGATCTGGAATATGTCTTCTCCAGACACCCCTCCCAACCTAAATTATCTTATGCTTCTAATATGGACTATTTTTAATTTCGTAGTGCTGCTATGGTTGTGGTGGATGATCAAAGGACTTAAGAAAACAAGCTTTGTAAGAACAGATAGCATGTTTTATTATTCTGAAAAAAAGAAAAAAAAAAAGCTAAAAACATATACAAGCTTACATGTCCAACAACTCTTTATTATCCAACAATACATTACCCATGTATTATATCAACCAAACTTGAGCCTATCTGAAAGCAGAAGTCCATGGTACAAATTTCATGCTTCTGTCCTCAGATCTTGCTCTTCATGCTGGACAATATTTCTAAAGATGATATGGTTCAGAATTTACATATTTTTGTAACACCAGCATTTTTGTTTTATTGGCGTTGTTTCTTTCTGTCCTTGTCCCCCTGTACTAACCTATAAAATCAGGAGTTGTCTATAAAACATAGAATATGATATATAAAAAATCCCAAAGATAGATGTATTGATAGTAGCAAGAAATCATATAGCCAAACAAACAAACATCTTGACAAGTAACAGCCCAAATATTTCCTTCCTTTTTAGAGTAGTGGGGATAGAAAGGGAAAATATTGATCAGAGTGACAGCAGCGATTACTAAAATAAGCACACATCACTGTAAGATGCACTTTACTGTGAAGGAATAATCACTTTATGGCCTTTGTTTTTATGACCTTTGTAGTCATGCTAGCTGTCATCTTGCCAGGTTTCAGCATCTCTTTCAAATAAACAATATATCTTTCTCCCAGTTTAGGTTCACTTTCTCCTCTTATGACTTTCCATCATTATTAAGATTGTTTTCTGTAGATTCAGCTGTTTCAGTTAGCTTATTTTTCCAAAGGTTCTTTACCATGTAAGCATTAGACATTTACATGAACTGAAGTACAAAATATCATCTTTTCATTTTATTTTCTTTTTACATTTTCTCTTTTATGTTACATTAAACCCTTCTAGTCATGTATGTTAAAACAAATTTCATTCTTTACTATATGCTGATTAAACACTGATACCAATCACAACTGTAGGAATATTTCTGCATACCTAGAGATAAAGATGTTTAATTCGGGATCTGGAGTTAAACTGTTAATCTACACTGACACAATGTGCAGATCATGATCTCTACTTCCAGTTCACCCATGCAGAACTGACATTGCATATTTTAAGTATATTAATTTTCCCACCCATTCCAATAGATAGAACAAATATTTTGGCTAAAAGACTAAAAGAAATCTATTTTAACTCTGTTGTTTGTCCAAATTTGGTACAGATTATCAAAATAGTGAAATTATCACAAAAAGTATAGGTCTCAATTCTACTATCTTTATTAACAAGGAAACAACATCTGGTTGGGATTATGAAATAAATATAGTATTTGAGGAGTAGTTGGTTAAGGAGGGAGGAATGTGACCCTAACCTGAAAGGTTACGCTTGGAACAGTACAGCACAGATTTGATGTTTGTCTATTTCTTTCCTTGAAATACTGCTTGTTTCAAATAAGAAACAAACAAGAGTCCGTGTGTTCATTTACAATTGACAGCTGTAAAAATAACACAACTCTTCTTGCTCTTTAATATATATATAATTATTTATTTGTTTGGACGTTCAAACAGAAATTTCCAGGTAAACCTTTGTTGTGACTGCTTCTTGCTACATGAAGCTAACAGGTCTCATGTCATACACGGGGTAACCTACTATATTGCAAATGGATTTCTGTGGTGAGTGACCCCAGACAACAGCCAAATAATCCTCTTGCCTTTTTCTCACTCCTCTTAATTTATTTTAGGCACAAATGCTAAGCAAAGAACCATATGGGCTGCTATGAAGAAAGTTAACTTGTAACTTCATCTCAGCCAGATTTGGTACAATTTCTAATAAGTGTAGTACACATTTTATATGAAACAGAAGGGTAGGCATAACACAGAATCAACTTATTCACTGAAGAAGTAAAAAAGAACAGGAAAAAAAAAAGTGACTTGAATATATCTTATTTAGTGTTATCATTAGTGATAACAGAACTGTCCAAGTTGCAACTTTTTAATATTCTACAGGAACATATATATTATTGGTTTTGCCATGCTGTCGAGCTAAACTCCACCACAACTTCTCTCTCACTCTCCCTCCTTAAACAAAAAGGGGAAGAAAATGAAATGGAAAGGGAGTCTCAAGGGTTGAAGTAAAGATAGGGAGATCACTCCTTAAAAATTGTCATGAGCAAAACAGAATCAACACAAGGAAATTTATATAATTTATTGCCTATCACTAACAGACTAGAACAATGAGAAACTAAAAGCAAACAAAAAAAACTAAAAACATTTTATTTCCCCTCATCCACACTCTTCTACCCTCCTCCCCCCCCCCACCCCCCCCAACCCCCCAAAGTGATGCAGGGGAAGGGGGAATGGAGGCTGTGGTCAGTCCTTAACTCTTCATTGCTGTCACTCCTTCACAGTCACTGTCTGCCCCTGCTCCAATGTAGGGTCCCTTCTTTGGGATGCCACCCTTCCAAACTGATCCTAAATGGGTTTCCGATAGACAGCACCTCTTCAACAACTGCTTGAATATGGTTCCCACATGTGCTGCAGATCCTGCCAGACCACCAGCTCTTTAATAAGCTCATCTCTACAGGCTACAGCTCTGGCCTGAATTCTGCTCCTGCTGGGGTTCTCCATTGACTGCAACCTCTTTCAGGCCAGATCCTTCTGCTCCACCAGGGGCCTCTCCACAAGCCACAGGAGAGCTTCTGCTCTGGTGCCTGAAGCTCCTCCTCTGGTGCTCCTCCCCTTTCTTCTTCACTGATCTTTATGTCTGCAGGGCAGTTTCTCTTTCCTGTCTCTCCCAGATGCTGTGATGCTGCAATTTTTTCCCTTTCTTAAGTCTTCTCTCACAAAGGCAAAACCAATGTTGTCTATTGGATTGGCTCTGGCCAGTTGTGAGTCCCTTTTGGAGCCATCTGGAATTTGATCTTATCTGACATGGGGTAGCTTCAGGACTTTTCTCACAGAGGCCACACCTGCTGCCCTTCTTCTACCATATCCTTGTCATGCGTGGAATAATTGCCTGAGGTGACTTGGAATATATTCAGATTTTAAAGAAAAGGTACAGCATTGAAGAAGCTTCCAGGATGGAGTGTAGCTGCACTACATAGAAGTTCTCTAGGCCTCAAACCTTAGATGTTGATCACACCAGGAGAACTTGGTGTGCTGATTTCAAGAGGAACAGTATGAAGTGTGGAGCAGAGTGGAGACACTGTGGTCAGGCTCTGTGATAAGATGGGAACTTGTTTGGTTTTGTGCACACTGAAACCAATAAGCTGCACATTTTCTACCCTGGGCCAATGACTTGTCATGTTTTTGACAAAATGTTGTCCTTTTGGTGAACTTTGCTGACTATAATATCATTATAATACCAAGAAACACCTCCATCCCAAAGGCTACTTACTTCCAAGGTGTACCATGCCTCACTGATCTTGTGTTTTAAATTTTTTCTGGCCTATAGCTTTAAAGCAAAGTGAGAAACTTTTGCATCAGTCATAACCAAGATATTCATTACTAGATTACTCAAGCTCAACCTAAAAGATAGAAAATAATATAAAATAGCTTAAGGCAGGGGGGAGAATGTTAGGGAAGACATCATTGTGAAGGATACCTTCTGATTTCTGTGATCAGCCAATGGGCTGAGCCTCTCTTCCCAACATTGGGAAGTCTTTGGGTAAGACTTGGTTATACCAAGTGCCTCCTCATGAAACTTAGGAATTTCTATAGAGTAGTATTATACCTTTTAATGCATTTATAGCCAGGCTGAGTTACTGTCCTGGTTTCAGTTAGGACACAGTTAATTTTCCTCCTAGTAGCTGGTAGGGTGCTGTGCTTTGGATTAGGATGAGAAGAGTGCTGATAACATGCTGATGTTTTAATTGCTGCAGAGCAATGCTTACACCAAGCCAAGGACTTTTCAGCTTCTCGCTCTGTCCTGCCAGCGGGCAGGCTAGCGGTGCAGCAAGAGCCGGGAGGGGACAGACCCAGGACAGCTGACCCAAACTGGCCAAAGGGGTATTCCATACCATCTGATGTCATGCTAAACAATATATAGGGGTGGTTAGCCAGGGTGGGGGAGCCAGCTGCTCAGGGATGGGCTGGGCATTGGTCAGCAGGTGATGAGCAATTGCATTGTGCATCTCTTGTTTAGTACATACTATTATTATTATTATTTCCTATCTTAATAAACTGTCTTTATCTGAACTCACAGGCTTCACTTTCCTGTTTCTCTCCCCCATCCCAGAAAGGGAGGGGGCAGGGTGAGCGAACGGCTGTGTGGTGTTTAGCTGCCATCCGGGTTAAACCACAGAAGTTACTCATACTTCTGGTACATGTATGTGCTTTGCAGACATTGAATTTATCACCGGCAATTGAAAGAACTTGAAGTACTTGTTGCTTTAATAAATTGCACAAATAATTAATCACAGAATCACAGAATCATCTAGGTTGGAAGACACCTCCAGGATCACCTAGTCCAACCTCTGACCTAACACTAAAAAATCTTCCACTAAACCATATCACTAAGCTCTCCATCTAAACGTCTTTTAAAGACCTCCAGGGATGGTGACTCAACCACTTCCCTCGGCAGCCTATTCCCATACCTAACAACACTTTCAGTAAAGAAGTTTTTTTTTTTTTTTTTTTTAAAATATCCAACCTAAACCTCCACTTGTGCAACTTTAGCCTGTTCCCCCTCATCTTGTCACTGGGCACATGGGAGAATAGACCAACCCCCACCTCGCTACAGCCTCCTTTAAAGTACCTGTGGAGTTTAGATAAGGTTGCCCCTGAGCCTTCTCTTTTCCAGACTAAACAATCCCAACTCCCTCAGCCGCTCCTCATAAGACTTGTTCTCCAGACCCCACACCAACTTCGTTGCCCTTCTCTGGATTTGCTCGAGCACCTTGATGTCCTTGTAGTGAGGGGCCCAAAACTGAGTGCAGTACTCAAGATGCACCCTCACCAGAGCCAAGTACAGGGGGACAATCACTTCCCTAGCCCTGCTGGCCACACTGTTTCTTATGCTGCTGGCCTTCTTGGCCACCTGAGTACACTGCTGGCTCATATTCAGCCAACTATCAACCAAAACTCCCAGGTCCTTCTCTGCCAGACACTTTTCTAACCACTCATCTCCCAGGCTGTAGAGCTGATTGGGGTTGTTGTGCCCCAGGTGCAGGACCCGGCACTTGGCCTATTAATCTAGCTGTGGTAGTTGTCATTGAATGTGACCAAACTCTTTTAAGTGTGGCCATGGTAATTCACGGAATGCGACAAAATTGAGGATGTATTACATTATTTGTGCATCCGTAATCATGATAGTTCAGTACCCTGAACATGACCAGACTTATAACAGCTAATTGGGCATCACTTCCAATTACTGTAACCTTTAACACAACACCATGTAAACACAATAAAACATATATATTTCAAGTTTTTGTATTTCAAGTTTGAAAGACCTTATAACAATCTAATATATTGCAACTTGTAATTAAATTTTTTGTCATGCAATCATGTTAAAATTATTAAAACTTGCTCTATGTTACCCCTATGTTTATAACTCTAACTATCCACATTAATATCAATATCAATACGTAATATTTATTTTAGGGATAACAGAAATGATTACTGTGCAAGTCTTTTAAGTAATTCAAATAATATTAATACATGATCATATAGATATAGTCCTGTTAAATAATCATAGAAATACAGTAAGTAACTCTTGGATATAAATGGAAAAAAAAAAAAAAAAAAAAAAAAGTCTTGTCAGTTTCTGAGTCTGACAGTCTTATTGAAATTGACAACCTTATTGTTTTAATACTCATAGTAAAAGATTATTGTTAGTTATTTTGTACCATCTTTAAAATAGTCTATCATTACCAGTTGACAGATTTTATAACACAGATACATTTCTTTACACTGTAACTAGGAGGTTGATATCAAAAATGTGATCTGATCTGAATTTGAAGAAAAATGAAGTGAGAAAAGATCTCTTACTGTATTTTGTATACATAATTAGTTTGAGGATGTAAAATGGTCACTACAAGAACAAGTGCATTTAGAGAATCTGTTCACATTAGACATTGCTTTTATCTCTGATGTATATCAAATGTATATCAAATATATCTTATAGGAATTATTTAAACATAAATATTTGAAAAATATTTAGGAAGATCTTTCACAGTAGCTCATGTGAGTGACTAGGTGAAAATTTTAGCATTATAAACTACTTCACATAGAAAAGTTTTTCATTATTTTTCAATGTTCCTAAATATTACTAGACAGTCAAACAAATACTGTTTTATTTACACAGTGAAGTAAAACCATATCTCATTTTGAGATTAGACTCTGGTTAGCAATTCTATTCAATTGCTAACATTCTTTGGTCTGCAGTCCAGGTATCATCCACCTAAAATTTCAGCCTTGAAATTTATAAGAAGCCCAATTTTGGAGAACGTTATTTTCTGGGGAGTAAGCCTGTGCTTTTGAGTGGAATTATAGCAAAGCACAATGATCTCAACAGTGATGGTTTAATGTAAGGTGTCAATATTTTCACCCAGGAAGTGTAACTCATCTGGTCTATATATTTCTCAATATCAAGAGATTTTCCCTATAATTCATCATAGAGAATACTAGGGAATGGTACATTCTGGCCAAGAATACTTCCTAAACCTTTTATTTATTTATTTATTTTGAAGCTGAACTGCTGGAGAACCAGCTATAAAGATGTCAGAGGAGGAGGTGTCGTGGGACTCTTAATCCAGGACCTGTTTAGAATGGTTTTGTACTATAGTTTAGGAAAGAGCTCTGCACTCTCTGCAGCATTCAGTTCATAGCCTTTCATAATTTAAGTGGACTACCTGTTCTAAGAAGGTGCTTAAATTATGTAAGCAGTTAATAAAGAGAGGTCAAGATTGTTCTCTGAAAGCCAATAGGGGATTGTAGACTTCTTCACTTTATGGAGCGTATCTAATATCACCTTACACTGACATGCTAAAAGCATAAAATCACAGAATCAATGTACAGTTGAGGTCGGAAAGGACCTACTGAGATTGTGTAGGCAAAGTTTGTGCTCAAACAGTCAGCTAGAGAGGTTACTTATGATTGTGTCCAGTTGGGTTTTCATTATCTGCCCAAATGAAGACTCTACAATTTATCAGGGCAATATGTTGCAACGTGCAACCATCCTGAAACTAGTGTTTTGCTCTGTTCAGATGTTTCTTGTTTTTCATCTTGTGCCCATGGACTCTTGTAGTACCTCTGCAAAGAATCTGAATCTTTGCAAGTTCATTTGAAGTGCAATAGACATTGACGAGATTCCACTCTGAGCCTTCTCTTCTCCAGGCTGAACAGCTCTCTCAGACTTTCCTCATGGGAGAGATTCTTCAGTCCTTTATCATCTTGATGGCCAAGTGATGGGCTTGATCCAGTGTGTCCATGTCTCTCGCATACTGGCGAGCCCAGAACTAGACACATTACTCCATGTGTGGTCTCACCACTGCTGAGAAGATACATCACCCCTTTGATGGCAGTACTACTCCTCATGAAGCCTACCTCAATAGTCTACTTTGGTAGACTATTAGGAAACATGTTTTTTTTCCACATGAAAAAAAAAAAAAAAAAAAAATTAAAAATCTGAGATCTGAGTCCACTCTTATAGACTATTAAATAATTTGTTCTCAAAAACGTTGTCTGTGTCTTTGGTTTCACTTTCTTTCTCTCATTTTTTCTTTTTCAGAGAAATTGTGCTAAAGAAGAGACCCAACATAAAAATGTTAATCACTCCATTACAATGTAGCTAAATTATGAACAGCTGCCTGTCATATATATGTATTGAATGGATAGGCTGACAGAGAAGACAGTCTCCTCCTGTAAGATTTTGAAAGTCTTAAACATTACATTTTACACATTAATGATCATCATAGGATCAGGTTCTATTGCAGAGTGAGAGATTTGTCAGGACTGCTTAAAGCAACCTTACATAGTCTTGACATCTATTCCAAGAATATATTAAAAGCTTCAATAAATGTTTTGTATGCAGATGCTTACTTTTATACTATTTTATAATTTTCCTTGTACTAGTTAAAAACAACCAGTCCTGCAAGACCATAACTAATTTATCTTCTGAAAACATATAGGGTGATGGTCCTAACATTGGAAAATGAAGTCTTCA
>CM021697.1:162694821-162714197 GCA_011074415.1 Stictonetta naevosa
TGGCTGGAAACATATCCTGTGCCTCATGCCACCTCCCGAAACACTATCCTGGGCCTTGAAAAGCAAGTCTTATGGCGACATGGCACCTCAGAAAGAATTGAGTCAGACAATGGGACTCATTTCCGAAACAACCTTATAGGCACTTGGGCCAAAGAACATGGTATTGAGTGGGTGTATCACATCCCCTATCATGCACCAGCCTCCGGTAAAGTTGAACAATACAATGGACTGTTAAAGACTACACTGAAATCGATGGGTGCTGGGACATTCAGAAATTGGGATACACATTTGGCAAAGGCCACCTGGTTAGTCAATGCTAGGGGATCTGCCAACCGAGCTGGACCTGCCCAATCAAATCTGCTACGTACAGTAGAAGGAGATAAAGTTCCTGTAGTGCATGTAAGAAACATGCTGGGTAAAACAGTCTGGGCTACTCCTGCCTCAGGAAAAGGCAAACCCATTTGTGGGATTGCTTTTGCTCAGGGAGCTGGATGCACTTGGTAAGTAATGCAAAAGAATTGGGAGGTCCGGTGTGTACCTCAAGGGGATTTAATACTGGGTGAGAATAGCCCATGAGTTGGATTGTATTATGTTAATTATTATATAATACTGTATGTCATCACTACCATAGATGAAAATGGTGATTAATTAGAATGTATTGGAAAGAGTGTAACCTGAGCATGACATAAATGGTATGGAATAAGGGGTGGATCTATGTCCTGGTTTCAGTTAGGACAGAGTTATTTTTCCTCCTAGTAGCTGGTAGGGTGCTATGTTTTGGATTAGGATGAGAAGAGTGCTGATAACATGCTGATGTTTTAATTGCTGCAGAGCAATGCTTACACTAAGCCAAGGACTTTTCAGCTTCTCGCTCTGTCCTGCCAGCGGGCAGGCTGGGGGTACAGCAAGAGCTGGGAGGGGACAGACCCAGGACAGCTGACCCAAACTGGCCAAAGGGGTATTCCATACCATCTGACGTCATGCTCAATAATATATAGGGGTGGCTAGCCGGGGTGGGGCGCCGGCTGCTCGGGGTTGGGCTGGGCATTGGTCAGCGGGTGGTGAGCAATTGCATTGTGCATCACTTCTTTGTACATATTATTATTATTATTATTATTTTTTATCTTAATAAACTGTCTTTATCTCAGCCCACAGGCTTCAGTTTTTCTCGTTTCTCTCCCCCATCCCAGAGAGGGAGGGGGGAGGGTGAGCGAACGGCTGGGTGGTGTTTAGCTGCCAGCCGGGTTAAACCACAACAAGGTTGTAAAACCTCTTGATACACTGAGGTGCTTTACAGTAAACAAGCTGCTGGGTAAAGCAGTCCTGTTTTAAACTATAATAATATTTTATTTTTCATCTTCTATCACATTTTTATTTGATATTCTCCCTCTTCTGCTATTGCAATGAAGATGGATCAATGTTAACAGCAGGATCTAGACATGCTATATTCATGGTTCAGAAAAGACTGAACTAAGACTTTGTGTGTTATAACACTGACACATAAAAGTTACATATCTAGTTTCTAGCTAGCTACCCTAAAATTCATGTTTTCACTGAAGAATTTTCAGAGGATGTTTTATTTGTGTTGTTATTTCTTGTTTATCTTTGTTCAACAGAGGTAAATAGGAAGTCTTGCACTTCAGAAGAAAAAAAGCATATGTACTAGCTCTTGCTAGGGTCAGACCAGTTGGAAACAGCTATATATAGAAAGATCTGTGGGTTCTGTCATAAAACAAGCTGATATAGCAATGTGTTCTCATGGCTAAAAAGGCCAGCAGCTTCCCGAACTGCATTAGGAAGAACATTGCCATGAGGTTGAGGGAAGTTGTCCTTCCCCTCTACTCTGTCCCGGTGAGGCCACATATGGAGTCCTGGGTCCAATAGAAGAAAGACATGGACATGGTGGATAAAGTCCAGCAAAGGGTCAACAAGATAATTAGGGGTCTGAAGCATCTTTCTATCATAGGAGGAGATGCTAAGAAAGCTGAGACTGTTAGCCTGAAGAAGAGAAGCCTCAGGAAGATCTCCTCGGTATCATACTAGGTCTGTCTCGTATGGAGTATGTTTTCTTAATAGCAGCTGGTATGGTGCTGTGTTTTGGATTTTTGGCTAAAAAAGTTAATAATACATCAGTGTTTTGGCTATTGTTCATCAGCACTTATGTCAAGACTTTTATTGTTTCTCAGTACTACCCCCTAGTGAGTAGCCTAAAAGCGGGCAACAGATTGGAAAGGAAATACAAATGGGACAGCTAAACTAAATTGACCAAATGGGCATATTCCTGACTGATTAAGTTGACGTAAATGATATTTCACATCGTACAACTTCATGCTCAAAAAAACAAGCACAGGGGAAAAGTTCTTAGTTAAGGCATTTGTTTTCCTTAGTAACTGTTATGCACATTGATGCCCTGCCTCCAAGGAAGTGGCTGGGCTCCTGTCTGCTGATGGGTAGAAGTGAATAAATTCCTTTTGCTAGGCTTGCATGCGTGGATTTGTTTCACCAATTGAACTGTGTTTGTCTTGACCCATGAGTTTTCAACATTTGCTCTTCTGATTCTCTCCCCCATCCTGCTAAGTGGGAGTGAGTGAACAAATAGAATCATAGAATCATTAAGGTTGGAAAAGACCTTCAAGATCATCTAGTCAAACTGTCCACCTATATTTCCCAATAACACATGTCCCTAACTTCCATATCTACCCTTTCCTTAAAGAACCCCACAGACAGTGACTCCACCAGTTCCCTGGACAACCCATTCCAATGCCCAGCTATGCTTTCTGAGAATAAATGTCTCCTAATTTCCAAACTTAGTTTCTGCTGGAGCAGCTTGAGGCCATTCTTTCTAGTCCTATCACTAGTTATCTGCAAGAAGAGTCCCACACCCAGATCCCCACAACTTCCTTTCAGGTAGCGATAAGGTTCTTGCTTTCAAGAGCAATAAGGTCTCCCCTGAGCTTCCTCTTCTCTAGACTAAAAAACCCTAGTTCCCTCATCCAGTCCTCATAAGACTTGTGTTCCAGACCCTTCACCTGCTTTGTAGCCCTTCTCTGGATATGCTCCAGGGCCTTGATGTCCTTCTTGTAGTGAGGGGCCCAAAAATGAACATAGTACTTGAGGTGCGATCTAACCAGAGCAGAACACAAGGATGCGACCACCTCCCTGGTCCTGCTGGCTACACTATTCCTTTCATGGTCACTCTGCCCAAGACAACTCCCAATCACCACATCTACTACTGGTCCTTCTCTGTTCGTGAAAAGAACAATAGAAGGGGGTGCTTAGCTTCTAGCCGGGGTCAACTCAACACAAATGTTTATAAATATTCCGTGGAAAGGCAAAAAGATGGAATCAAACTCTTTTCTGTGTTGCCCTTTGAAAGGGCAACGTGCACAATTTTAAAATGTGAAACTGCATTTGAACATATGAAAACACTTTAGTATGAAGGTTGCTGTGGACCATATCAGCTTGACCAGAGGTGTGGATTTTCCATCTGGGGAGATACTGAAAATTCAGCTGAACATGGTATTTGATCAGAAATGAAACTGAAAACTAAATAATGCAAGCAGAGGAGATTTGAGAGAGAGAGATCCTGAAGCCAGAGGGGAAAAAATAAATAAATAAATAAATAAATAAAATCTCTGGATTCACCTCCTGTCCTTCACAGAACCTTTTGCTACAAAAAGATAGCTAATGACACACAGATCAAGCAGGTTCCCTTACATAATGAGGAATGACAAAATTAATATTTTTTTCTGGTTTAGATGGGAACAAGTGAATGATAGGAGTTCCAAATTGATGTCCAAGAATGGAAGTCTGTCCAAGATACCAAGCGCAATTACAGTGCAATATGGAGGCATGGAAGGTTATCAGAAAACACCATCTGGGTCTAAACTGTAAATAGAAACAAAATGCTTCCAGCTAGGTCATTCTTGTTGAAATGACCCTTGGGAACATCTAACAGTTCAGTTTAGCTACTGTTACAACCTGTGGAGCCCACTTCTTTTGCCCTTGAAAAAAGGAAAAAAAAAAAAAAGTAGTTTTATCTTATTTCTTACTTCACAACCAGACACATGTTCTTGTACTCATAAAATTAGATATTCTGGAAAGTACAAATTATGAAGGAAATAGAGATTGTCCAGGATGGCACAAGACATGAACTCATGCCCTGTAGGAAGCATGAATGATGCAACCTTATTTCAAGGGAGAGGGGAGTTAGCTATATAAATACAACCTGATTCACTTGCCCTCAGGACCAGACAAGGAGTCCTAATTCTCTTTTTAAACAGAGACTTCACTAACCAAGTGGTAGATAATGTTTTATTATATGGAATTAGGTTAAAAAAGTCTTTTGCATCTTTTAAGTAAAAAGAGACAAATTTTGTGAATATATTTAACACTAGAATTTGTGAATATATTTAACACTAGAAACTGAGCTTAATATAGACTGTAGTACTTTTAAAGCACAGCTTCAGGAATATCCTAGAAAGTACAGGTCCTTAAGCATGCTTAATCTGCCAAAATAAAATGTCAAGTACCTAGGGGTTTTAATTTCACCTCTACTTGTCTTGTACAAATTATCTATGTTTACATTGGATAGCTCTTGTAGGAGTCTTTCACATTATGAATGGGAAAACAAGATCTAAGAAAAGTGAAGAGATAGTGATTTTATTTTATCCTTATGTGATAAAGAAAGAAAAAATATGTTATTATCCCTTTGTTTCAAATATTTAAATTTATGTTTAGATACTTCCCGATGGATGACTAATTTATTGTTTGCAAACATTTCAGAGGAGTAGTAATTAGAACACTTATCTGAGAAGGAGGATACCTGAAATTAAATCATCTACCACATTTGAACTTCTACACTACTGTAATCACTGGAACTTATTTTCCTGGTAGAGTTTACAAGGAGAAACAAAATAGATATTTATAGAGAAAAATCTTTGACACCTATTTTAGGTGTCAGATGAAAAGCACTAAAAAATAAACATTACTTTTCACCAATTATAAATGTTTAAGTTTGTTAATGTTGTGATTAATTTCACTGGGATTTCAATTTCCCAAAATATTGAATGTAAAGTGCTAACATACTCCATTTTATTCAAGCAGAAATCAGGCTTTAATACTTTTCCTATGGTCAACTCACCAAAAGATCATATCCATGCTATAAACTCTTCTCATCTAGTAGTAATGTTCTAAGAATAATTTTTTGATACACTGCAAAGAAGAAAGTTGATGGAATTCCTGATCTGTTATTCTTAATGTGGCTTAATTATAAGCTAGGGTCCCACTTGTTCAGCAGTGTCAACAATCAGTTGACACTCAATATGACCAGAAGAACAGCTTTAGACTATTACTTAATCCTGTACTGAAAGCAACTGAATAGAGTGAGATATTCTGAATGATATAAATAGATGAATAGGTACCTTTGTCAATATGTCTTTTCATTGACTATCCTACTTCATTTTATTAAGTTAATCTAGATGCCTCAAATATTTATGATTCATATAAAAAAATAAAAAAATACAAAAATTAACACCAGGTAGGAGAGTCACAAATCAAGCCCCAGCAAGCAAAGACATGTACCACTGTTTCTTTCCAAAACACAATTATGATGACCACCACCTAGGGAAAAACAAAGAAGGGAGAAAGTGAAATTAGCAACCACCCTTTCTTTCCCTTCATAAAAGTATACACATATGTAATTCTTATATGAGAGAAATCACACTGTGTTTAAATACACATTATTTGACAAGTAGACATAAGTTCTCTGGCCTCTTCTTACTTTTTTCTCTGCTGATAACATATAGCAATTATGACCCTAAATTTAAGCTAGGATTATGACTGGTATCTCTTAACAAATTTATTCACAGTTATTCAGACATGTTTGCTGATTCAACATCACTTTAAATTGACATATATTCAGATTTGTGCACAGACTGCAGTTATGCTGAGCTTATGAAACATCTTTATTTTTTGCTAAGTCAGGGATCTGGGTATTAGAGCAAACCTCAATTTCATTTAAAATGTCAGGACTTGAACAAAGAAGGTGAGGTTAGTTCCCTCGCTACTGGAAATCTTAAGTCCTTCTACAAATTTGACAGCAATTTAGAGTAGATATGCACCAGGGCAAAAGCACCACCTACGAAACAAATAGAAGGACCTGATTCTGATTATATATGTATGTGTGTGTATATATATGTGAGTGTGCTTATAAAAATAAAATAAAATTACTATTTTACTGATCCTTGCAAACTTCTACAGATTTTAAACTGTTAAACTAGAATCAAGCCTTTCTTTACTATCTGTTGTGTGACTTATAACTCAATAGACAGAAGAAAATATTCCACTTTAAAATAAAAAGGAAAAGAAGACAGACTTCTAGATTTCTCTATAATGTTGGAACTAGATGATCTTTAAGGTCCCTTCTAACCCAAGCCATTCTATGATTCTGTGTTTTTAGAAAACATTGACTGACTTGGTTGTTGTTGTAGATATTTCAGTTTTGGAAAAAGTGAAATCAAATTTCAGTAAGCACAATAAAAAATAAAAATTTAGTACATACTTTTTCTTTGGTTTTCAGCTAACATTTTATGAGTTGCTGAAGCTGAGTAATTTGAAAAACAAAAAGAAAAGAAAAAAAAAAAATCTGCCCTCACTTATATCACTATAAATACCATTTAATTCTTAGGAAAGATTCCTTAGCTATATCTATGTAGATCCTCAGGATCAAACACAATTAGTCCTTTCAGATGTATCTCTAGTAATTTTAAAATTTATCACTTTTTAAACCACTGGCTGTAGGAACAATAAAATGAGATTCACAGACAACTTAACAGCTCAGCAAGTGCAGTATGATATTTTCCTTGGTGCTGCAGGATACCTATAAGCATTTGAAAATGCTATTTGAAACATGCCAAATAGTTTTATTTAATATGGACACTTCAGAGAAAGAACTGATCAGCATGTGGGCATTATGAGCATTGCATTGCTCTGACACATTCTAGCAGCATGAGACTTGAAATAGTTCTTTTATTAAATTTCTGATTAAATGTCTGAATGCTTGTGGAGAATGAAAAGTAGGACTGCCATAAATAATAGTTCAGCAAACTGAATACATTTAATTCTCAAAAATACTATGAAACCAGTGCTAGTTGTAGTAGGCATTTTTGTGACACCTGTGGTGGTTTTACCATGCTAGGCAGCTGAACATCACAACCGCTCTCTCACTCCCCCTCCTCAGATGAGGAGGGGAAGAAGTAAAGGAAAGAACAACTCACGGGTTGAGATAAGGATAATTTAATTAAAGAAAAAAATATTATTAAGGAAATATTATTAATTAAACAATTCAACTAAAGGGAAAAAATGGAAAGAGGAAGAGGGAGGGGGGAAAGGGAATAACAAAACAAAACAAGTAAAGGCTACGGGGAAGTGAAGAGGAAAGAAATTACTCTCTCCTTCCCACAAACGAGCGATGCTTGACCACATCCTTGAAGCAGGGCCTCAACGCACATAACCGGTGTTCGGGAGGAGGACAGATGTTTTTGTAACGAGAGCCCACCCCTCCCCTCTTCTTGGTTTTTCCACCTTTTATTGCTGAGTGTGACATCATATGGTATGGAATATCCCTTTATTTGGTTTAGGTCAGCTGCCCTGGTGATGTTTCTTTCTCACTTTTTTGCCCACCCCCTAGGAGGGTAAGAGAAAGTCCTGATGCTCTGCCAGCACTTCTGAGCAGCATACACAACACTGGTGTGATACCACTGCTGTTCTAGCTACAAGTGCAGAGTGCAGCACTGTATGGGCTGCTGCAGGGAAAGTTAACATCCCAGCCAGACCCAGTATAACACCCCAAAAATGTTTGCTAGGAAAAGCGTCTATAAAGATTGTGAACAATGAATATATTATTTATGTTACGCATCAAGAATAAATTCTAAGCAGAAAAATGGACTAATTAAAACATTTCAAGGACATACAATGTTCATAATATTCACTTTGCACTGATAAATGCAGAATGCACCTTGTTACAAATGCTATGTTTTATCTTGGTTTTGGGCTTGTCGGAGAATACCGAAGCTCTTCTGCATAATAAATGCGTAATAAAGAAGAACAATTTTATGACAAGTCACACTGAAGCTTTATTAACTATGATCATTAAGAGAGAACATACAGAAAGCATCTCCCCCTCCACTCCCCTGTTTTCTGCCAAGTATTGCAGAGACATGAATTATGTTTTAAAGAAAAGAAAGAGGTGAGGAAAAAATATATATCAATGTTAACAAAGGCAGGTAGCCATCCTTGCAGAGGAATGGACTCCAGACGATCATTAATATGTTAACAAAATATGTCTCCCAATCTCTAGGAGGGTTGGACTCTAAGTAGTTTGTTAACTGCTGCAACTATTAGAAGGAATCAGTGAATAAGTGAAAATATATAGAGAGATATGTATCTTAGTTGAGAGTGAGGTGCTGCACCTAAGTCAGAGCAATCCCAAACATGAATACAGACTGGGAGAAGACCTCACTGAGAGCAGCCATGCAGAAAGGACTGGGGGTTCAGGTGGATGAAAAGCTCAGCATGAGCCAGCAGTGTGCACTTGCAGCCTTGAAAGCCAATTTCTTCATGAGCTATATCAATAGAGGACTGTCCAACAGGTCGACGGAGGTAATTCTCCCTCTCTACTCTGCTCCTGTGGGGCTCCACCCTACAGGAGTTGTAAAAGTACAGTGACAGAACTGCTGAATCAAAGTGGTTTGACTCAGAGGACAAATGTCTTCAGTTGGAAAGAGAGAGAGAGATGAGAGAAAAGCAAACTTTCCAGTACAAGAGGGACATAGAACTACTGAAGCGAGTTCAGAGGAGGGCCACTAAGATGGTTAGAGGACTGGAGCACCTGTCATAGCAGGAATAGAACAAAAGGTGAAATATTACTTGCTTTACACTGTTTTAAAAACTGTTTTCTAACTTTCAACTTCATTTCTAACATTTAGGATGGATACTCTGACTAAATTAATAATAGCACTTTGAAACCTAGTGAGAAATTTTGGATGGGAATTAGATGTCTAAAATCCAGATATTAGATCCTAAAAGTAGTAGTAACATGTTTGTTTTACCCATCTGGGCAGCTGAGCTGCACAGTAACTGTTCTCTCAACCCCCCTCCTTAATGGGAAAGAGGGAGAAAATACGATGAAAAAGGGCTCAAGGGTTGATATAAGGACAGGGAAATCGCTCAACAATTATTGTCATGGGCAAAACACTCAACATTGTTACCTATTACTAACAAGGTAGAGCAGTGAGAAACTAAAAGCAAACTAAAAACACTTTCTCCACAACCCCCTCCTCCTCGCCCCCCCCTCCTCTGCCCCCACCTTCTACCTCCTCCCTCCAAATGACGCAAGAAAACAGGAACTGGAGGTTGCAATGTGTCCATAACGCTTTGTCTCCACTGCTCCTTCTCAATCATTCTCTTTCCCTTCTCCAATGTGGGGTCCCTTTCACATGATACCATCCTTCCCAAATTGATCCTGCGTGGGCTTCCCACAGGCAGCAGCTCTTCAAGAACTGCTCCAGTATGGGTCTGTACCACGGGGTTCATCTGTCAGGAGCAAACTGCTCCAGCACTGATCCCCCACAGGCAGCAGCTCCTGCCAGATCACCTGCTCCTGCATGGGCTCTTTGCCATGGATTGCATCTCTGGCCTGGAATTTGCTCTGGCAGGGCCTCTCCATGGGCTGCAGCCTCCTTCAGGCAAGATCTACCTGCTCCTGCACAGGCTGATGTATAGAGATCTGCTCCACCTTGGGCGCCCTAGGCTGCAGAGTGACAGCCTTCTTCACCATGGTCCTCTTCACAGGCCACTGGGTAACTTCTGCTCCAGTGCCTGAGATACCTCCTGAGATACCATCCTTGCTCACAGACCTTGGTGACTTCAGGGTTGCTTCTCATTCCTTTCTTTCCCAGATGCTGTTGTGTGGCAGTATTTTCCTTTTCTTAAATCTGCTCTCACAGAGGTTCTAACAATGGCTTGGCTCTGGCCAGCGGTGAGCCCCTTTTGGAGCTGTATGGAATTGGCTCTTCTCTAACATGTGGCAGCTTCTGGACTCAGAAGGAGAGGACTCACAGAGAAGAGTCCTGACCCCTGCAGCCTCCCACTACTAAAACCTTGCCACATAAATCCAGTACAAGCAGGCAAGGCAGACAGCTGATTGATTTCCTCCATCTCCAAGGCAGCTATACCAAAATCCCACTGGTATTCTTTTGGATTCTTGAATGCCTTCTTCTGAGGTACTTTATGTTAACAATGCATGGAGCCTCCAAGCCAGTCACAATGAGGTGCTTTTGCTGCTCATTGCCAGTTATGCTCACTTGGGCCTCCAATATAGTCAGCTGCTGGGATCCCCCTGTAACTCCAGAAATACAAATGGGTTCTGCCCCTTTATACCTTTGTGGCATTAGGGTACACTGTGCACTGATGTCTACTAGAGCTTTATACTCCCATGAGTCCACTATGCCAGGCCATCTAATCTACACTGTCCAGTAAACCTTCTTGCTCCTTCCTCCCTCTGGCTGGACGCAAGGCCTGTCTAGTACTGGTTGGAATGTTCATTAGTCAGATATTTTAAATGTAAACCAGAAGTCCCTTCATTAGGATCAGAAGTAAAATCAGTCCTTCCACTCTGCTTGAGAAACAGATGTGCCTTGTAGAAACTAGAGCATTAATTTTCCTGGGAGAACCCATTTTTGCCACCGTTTTTCCTGGCAACTCACGTATCTGTGCCTTTAGGGTCAAGGTAGATTTTCCATCTATCAAGGTAGGTTTTCCATCCACCAAGGTAGATATTTCCAACATTTCCATCCCACTTCCTCATGTCCTCATGTGGTTACACAGGTAAAGTCAAAGGATGGCATGTGGCATATACTCACTATATCCTCTCTTAAGTAGAGCAACACTTAATACCTGAGATATTGTTTCATACAGGTGTTAAGGGGCCATATCCTCTTTGAATTGCTGGAGCACTTAAGACAACTTCTTTACAGCCAAGACACAGTCCCAGACAGAAGAAGACAGATTTTCCTCATTTTACCATAGTGGATTGGCCAGTACATCCAGCGTTGGTACTTCTTGTCTAATTCATTACTGTTAGCACACTAGTGTATGATAGTGGTGTGCTCCATACAAACTTTTATCACATGGTCCACTTGCACTGGAATTCGTCTGGATCTTTGGATACCTGGTCATTATCCAGGTCACTATAAATCACCTCCAGCATGACTAATTCCCTCAGGTAATGCAAACATCTCTCCATGGTGGTCACCTTGCTTGGGTGACATACAACATCTTCCTTGAAGGTATACATTTCCTTCAGGTGTGATGGGAGCCACCTCCAGAGGCTGAGGACTTGTGACCCTTTTCCAATTGCTGTGTCAATGGCTTTTTCCCTAGAGAGGGATCCCGGCTGTTTGGCTCCCTTGCCCTCCAAATCCTGTCTGAGTCTTCCTACTACCTTTTAGGCAAAGCTTCTTCTTTCATTATTAAATTAGATAAGTACTTCTTACATTGTTTCTTCTTGACTATGGGGTGACTGATACCTTTGAGGGTTTCCTCTCTGGTTCAGACAAAGTGTCTGTTGTGGGAGTGTCTGATGTGTTGTCAGATCCAGAGATCTTCTCTTCCTCTTGAAGGTTCTCAATAGTGTTGACAGGATTTTGGAGACAGCAATAGGAATATATTGGTTTGACTATCCCAGGGATATTCAACATTCTCAAGGATTATAACTGGTGAAGACAAGGTATAATTCTTTGTCTCCTCCACAGATTAGTGCTCCATAGAACAAAAGGTAAAAAGTGTAATTCTTAGTTAAAACCAGTGCTTTTATCATATCTTAGACCAGTGTTACACAGGACAGCAAAGTACAGAAATGCAACACAATCTTAAACCAGCCCCCAAAGATGATAAACAGCAAATCAGGGAGCATAAACAGCAAGAAAAGTGTTACATAACACAAGTCTGATAGCAAATAAAACAACACTGAAAGCAAACGAATCAACTTTGATACCAGCAATAGTTAAAAATATAATAAATTATAAACATTTGAAAAATGTTTTTTGAAATTTGAAAAAAGGAAAAGAAAGAAAGAAAGAAAGAAAGAAAGAAAGAAAGAAAGAAAGAAAGAAAGAAAGAAAGAAAGAAAGAAAGAAAGAAAGAAAGAAAGAAAGAAAGAAAGAAAGAAAAGAAAGAAAGAAAGAAAGAAAGAAAGATGAGTGATGTTCCACACAGCATCTTACCAGCTGCTATGAAGAAAATGTCCTCTATCCCAGCCAAACCAGGACAATAAAAAAAATAAATTTCATTTGCTGAGAAGTTCTCTTGAATGAATGAATGAATAAATAATGAATGAATAAATAAATAAATAAATAAATAAATCCTGACCTAAGGAAACAGAGAAGAACTGATGGTAATTGTAAGCCACCAATGTTGGCAAAATTGCCTCCTCTTTATCCCTACTTATGTTCAGGATAACTGAATGATCTTTATATTATACTTCAGTCTACCAGTGCAATTGTCTCATTTCATGTAAATTCAGAATTCACAGGAGTTCTTCTGATATAGTTTAACCATTCTTTTACCTACAGAAGAAGAGAAGAAATTACTCATAACTCACTAGGAAGCAGAGAAGAAACCTTTAATTCATCCTGTAAAGAAAAACAAAATCTTACAGAAATACAAATGTAGGAATGTACACAAAGGCAAAAGTTGAATTTGCTTTTCAATATGCTATGTGTACACTCCAGAAGGCTGTTGTCCTGTTTTTGGCTAGGATAGAGGTAATTTTCCTCCTAATAGCAGGTAGGGTGCTCTGTTTTGAATTTAGGATGAGAATAATGTTGATTACACGCTGATGTTTTAATTATTGCACAGCAGTGCTTACACCAAGACAAGGACTTGGAAGGCTAAAGCCAACCTAGAGGTGAGGCTTGCAAAAGAGATAAAGGATAATAAGAAGGATTTTTTTCAAGTATGTAAACAGCAAAAGGAAGACTAGGGATAATGTGGGTCCCCTGCTGAACAAGGGGGGTGTCCTCGTCACAGGAGATGCCAAGAAGGTAGAGATACTGAATGTTTTCTTTGCTTCAGTCTTTGCTTCAAGGACTCCCCCCGGGGCTCCTCACCCCTGGCGAGAGGACAAAGGGTCTGGGGAATGGAGAGCTCCCCCCCTGTTTGACGAGGCAGTGGTTCGGGAGCTTCTCAGTGGGCTCAATGCTCACAAATCCATGGGTCCCGATGGGATGCATCCACATGTGCTGAGGGAGTTAGCAGAGTTGATCGCTGAACAGCTTTCTATCTTTGAAAGGTCTTGGAGAACAGGAGAGGTGCCTGAAGACTGGAGGATAGCCAATGACACTCTGGTCTTCAAGAAGGGCAAGAAGGAAGATCCGGGAAACTACAGGCCAGTCAGTCTCACCTCTGTCCCTGGAAAGGTATTGGAGCAGCTTGTTCTGGATGCCATCTCCAATCAATTGGAAGAGAAGAATCTTATGAGGAGTAGTCAGCATGGATTCACCAAGGAGAAATTGTGTTCAACCAACCTCGTTGCCTTCTATGATGGCATCACCAGCTGGGTAGATGGGAGGAGAGAAATGGGTATCATCTACCTTGACTTTAGCAAGGCTTTTGATACTGTCTCCCATGACATCCTGCTAGCAAAGCTGAGAAGGTGTGGGATAGAGGAGTGGACAGTAAGGTGTGTTGAGAACTGGCTGACTGGCTGAGCTCAGAGGGTGGTGATTGGCAGAGCAGAGTCTGGCTGGAGGCCTGTGACTAGCCATGTACCCCAGGGGTCGGTGCTGGGTCCAGTCTTGTTCAACATCTACATTGACGACCTTGATGAGGGAATAGTGTCTTCCCTCAGAAAGTACGCTGATGACACAAAGCTGGGAGGAGTGGCTGACATGCTAGAAGGCTGTGCTGCCATTCAGCGAGACCTGGAACGGCTGGAGAGCTAGGCAGGAAGAATCCAGATGAGGTTTAATAAGAGCAAGTGTAGAGTCCTGAACCTGGGAAGGAACAACCACACGTATCCATACAGGCTGGGGGATGTCCTGCTGGAGAGGAGCTCTGCAGAGAAGGACCTGGGGGTCCTGGTGGATGACGGGTTGACCATGAGTCAGCAGTGTGCCCTCGTGGCCAAGAAGGCCTGGCATGCATTAAAAGGAGCGTGTGGCCAGCAGATCAAGGGAGGTGATCCTCCCCCTCTACTCTGCCCTGTCAGGCCTCACCTAGAGTACTGTGTCCAGTTCTGGGCTCCCCGGTACAAAAAAGACAGGGATCTCCTGGAAAGAGTGCAGTGGAGGGCCACAAAGATGATACAGGGCCTGGAGTATCTTCCCTATGAGGACAGGCTGATAGACCTTGGTCTGTTCAGCCTGGGGAAGAGCAGACTAAGGGGGGGATCTCATCAATGTGTATAAATAGCTGAGGTGTGGGAGACAGAAGGATGTAGCCAATCTCTTCTCAGTGGTTTGTGGGGATACGACAAGGGCAATGGCCACAAAATGGAGCACAGGAATTTCCACACCAACATGCGAAAGAACTTCTTCACAGTGAGGGTGACGGATCACTGGAATAGGCTGCCTAGGGAGGTTGTGTAGTCTCCTTCTCTGGAGATATTCAAGGCCCATTTAGACACCTACCTGGGCAGCTCTAGGGAACCTGCTTTGGCAGGGGGTTGGACCCGATGATCTTTTGAGGTCCCTTCCAACCGCTAAAATTCTGTGCTTCTGTGATTCTGTGACTTTTCAGTTTCTCACACTGTCCTGCCAGTGAGTAGCCTAGGCGTGCAGCAGGAGCTGGGAGGGGACAGACCTAGGACAGCTGACCAAAACTGGCCAAAGGGGTATTCCATACCATCTGACCTCATGCTGAACAATTAAAATGGGGTGGCTTACCAGGATGGGGGGGACCGCTGCTTAGCTTGGACATTGGTCAGAAGGTGGTGAGCAATTGTCTTGTACATCACTTGTTTTGTACACATTATTATTATTATTATTATTTCCTTTATTTTCTGTCCTAATAAATTGTCTTTATCTCAACCTACAAGCTTTCACTTTTTTACAGATTCTCTCCCCAATCCCATTGGGAGGTGAAGGGAAGGGTGAGAGAATGTCTGTGTGGTGCTTAGCTGACTGCAGAGTTAAATCACAACATCTGTCTTATTTAGACTAGCCTGGTTTATAGTGACTCAGATTATCCTATGGGGTTAAAAGACAATAAAGTGTAGAGAAATAAAATGCCCTAGACACATCATATTCTTTACTGTAGAGATATATATCTAAGAATAAAAGACAAATTCTTAAATTCTTTCTGAGCAGCTACTCTGCAGGCCATAAATGAATTATTTTACAGATGGTAGGGACATAAAAATAGTTGCCAGTTTAACAATGGCATTAGTGTTTAATTCGTCCTTGCAAACAATGAGTTATTAAAAATTCAACAACTCTGTACCTCTGTGGATCTGGTTCCTACATGTTAAAGTTCTGTTTTGATAAGACCTCTTGTGTTCACCTTCAAAAGAGGTTCAAAGTTCCTCAGACAGTAGATTCTGAATATTAATTAGTCCAATGGAGTTGAAGATAGCATCTCCATTATTTTCTTACACATTTACTACTCAATATGCAGTAAGCGAACTGTCATTGAGCACTTAAATAAGCATCTCTAACCTCAGCTGGATACACAAAGGTGGAGTAACCAATATAATATTCAGATGCATTTCTTTTTTTTTCAGATCATCTATTGAAATCTTGTTGCTAAAAAACAATAACATGGCTAGGGTAACCAACATATTAGAAATAAAATACTTTCCTTTATCAACACTAAGTTATTCTAAAATAACATAGCAACAATTACTAAATCAAAAAAATACTGTACACAAATATCTATAAATACCCAGAAAGCAAAATAAATTCTGGAGTAGATACTGAGACTCTTGGCAGATTACCACTGTATTGTTTAATAAGAAATATACTGTTTAATAAAAAATATAGATTATTTATTCTCTCTGTTGAGTCCTTTGCTAACATTCTTCATTTATAAGAATATTTATAATAACAACTTTACTTCTATTTGTATTTTCAGTTATTGAATTTACAGTATTTTCCCTGTAAACATTATTAACCTAACATAATTAAATAAATAAGTAAATAGTTTGTAATAATAAACCTTTGAATTGTCCTCTTTTTAAGTTCATGGAAAAAAAAAATCACACATTATCCTTTTAAAATATTTTTTAGAAATAGTCCTTTCAATAAACAAATATTACATGTAAGTTTTCATGATATTATTTTTTTTCTGTTAATATTTTAATGTTTATTATAATGGATTAAATTATAATCACTGACAGAAATTGCATTTCTCTTACTTTTAGTTTGACAAAATATTATTTACTCACTTTCTTTTTCTCTCAAGTACAAGTTCATCCTGAAGGAATATATTTCATAAGTGTTTTTTTTGTTTGTTTGTTTGTTTTTCCTTTAACCTTAAATTCTTTTAGATACATATATCTAATTCTTAATATAAGACAGGTAAATTATAGCACCCCTGGGTACCCAAATATATATTTTTTAAATTACTCTGTAAGCAGAATATAGTCACTCTTACAACTGACACACCTAAGAAATTGGTCAGTTCAATAGGAAAAAAAAAAATCACCACTTGAGAATTCTGTCCCTAATTTTAGACCTAACAACAATGAGCACAAGACCTACAGCTATCCTCGGGTGATTCTGTGCAACCAGGAACTGGTCCCTTAGCCAGAAGAAAAAATGTATAAAGACTTCTTTGGATCAATGTGAGGAAATTGGATATTCTGTTGAAAGGAATAAGAAGGCGGAATATGGTTTTGCTGATCTCATGTAATATACTTTCTGCAAATATACCAGACATTTGCTTCAGCTTAGTGAAAACCTGTGGTTCTTTGAATCAAAGACTGCTTCAGCTGTCAGAAGGATTTTATCATCCATTAAAGTAATCCCAATATCACTAAAACTCAGATTGAATCAGACCATTAGAATTGGTTAGATTTTCTTCAGGTTCTCTTATAATTAGTTCTGTAATATAATATCTTCTCTTTTGCACCCTGGAAATGTCTTCATGCATGCATTACTGCTATGTTTATGACAGTTTTATTTTTTGTTTTGTTTTGTTTTTCTAACTTATTTCCATTGTACTAAAAATGCTGTTTGATTCACTTCTCCATAGAGAGCTCATAAAATATTGAAAGGCTTCAATAATTTTAAATCATTCTACACACTGCACAGAGATTTAAATTTAAGTGCTTTTTTTTTTTTAGTACTTTAATTTGTTTTTTTAGTACTTTAATTTGGAAGACATTAGGCTTCTACAAGATTTAAAATTATTGGAATATTTCAAATTTTTATAAGCTTTCCAGTAAATATGTAACTATGGTTCTGGGCTTGTAAAGTGTAGCACAATTTAAATTTGATCTAAATTATTTAAGTGCTTCAGACTTCAGGGAGATTTTTAATCTTTCAAACCAGGATTCATATTCAGAGACTAAAGCAATCTTATAATGCAAAGTGCTTTCATCATTTTAAAGACCTGCGGGCAGCATTCAGAACAGGCCTTTTTAATTGTCAGTTTGTTAATTTAGGTTATTTTTTTTTCCATCTCCAGTGTATGGAAAGGAAACAAGTAAAATAAGAAGATAAAGGGAAGCTACTATTTCCTCTATCAACTTTAAGGTAACAGTGAGCTTTCCCTTTTAGAAAGATGGTAAGGTAATGTAAAGGACATTACTTTGCATTGTACATTTTGAAACATACTACATGATCTATAGTCTCACCCATGACCATGAGTTTTAAATGTACTCATCATCTTAAATGACCAAACACATGTAAGTTGATTTTTCACAAAATTTGTGTTTCCACAAGTGAGGAAACAGATTGTATTTATTAGGTTTTAGTCTAAATTACTGTAAAATCAAGAACTGATCTCTATAGCCACCTTTGCCCCGTAATTAACATAATGGTGACGTCTTGAATATAGGGGTTTCAGATTTGTACAATCCCATGAAGCAAAATTAAAGTTATCAAGCGCCTGGGGAAGAATTCTGCTAGTAATATCAATAATTTTGGGAAAAAAAAAAAAAAAAATGGAAAAACTGGAGAGCTGGGCAATCACCAGCTGCATGAAGTTTAATAAGAGCAAAGAGCAAGTGTCAGGTTCTGCACCTGGGATGGGCAACCGTATCTATATGTACAGACTGTGTGATGAGACACTGGAGAGCAGCCCCATAGAAAGGGATCTGTTTTTTTTTTTTGTTTGTTTTGTTTTTTTGATAGCAAGCTAAATATGAGCCAGCAATGTGCCCTGGCAGCCAGGAGGGTCAACTGTATCCTGGGATGCATCAAACATGGCATTGCTAGTCGGTTGAGGGAAGTAATTGTCCCGCTCTACTCTGTGCTGGTGCGGCCTCACCTTGAGTACTGTGTGCAATTCTGGGCACCACAGTACAAAAAGGACATTAAATTGTTGGAGAGTGTCCAGAGAAGGGCTACAAAGATGGTGAAGGGCCTAGAGGGGAAGACATACAAGGAGCAGCTGAGGTCACTGGGCCTGTTCAGCCTGGAGAAGAGGAGGCTGAGGGGAGACCTCATTGTGGTCTACAGCTTCCTCGTGAGGGGGACTTGAGGGGCAGTTGCCAATCTCTTCTCTTTACTGACCAGTAATAGGACCCAAGGAAATGAAGTCAAGCTGTGACAAGAGAGGTTCAGGTTGGATATCAGGAAAAGGTTCTTCACCAAGAGGGTTGTTGCTCACTGGAACAGGCTCCCCAGGGACATAGTCTCGTCACAAATCCTGTCAGAGTTTAAGAAGTGTTTGGACTATGTTCTTAGTTATATGGCCTGATTTTTGGGGTAGACCTGTGTGGAGACAGAAGTTGGACTCTATGATTCTTGTGGGTCCCTTCCAAATCAGGATATTCTATGATTCTATGTTTATTTAAATCCTAAATTTAAATATCCTCTGAGGAAGTTCCTCTGTATACAGCCACAACCTTAGTTATTTAGTTATTTTGTTATTTAATATGAGATTTAAATTAGTGCAGTCTTCTGGGACATAGAATTGCTTTTGATAATCTGTTCAACCATTAGTCTCCCTGTTTGACAATGTGGGAGATTTTCAGCAGGAAGCTGCAGAGTTGCAGTCCACCTTGTCTTTAGTAAAGAAATAATCTCTCTACAATTATAAAATTTTTAATTCTTTCATAATACAGTCACTATGCCTCTTATTCCCAGAAAGTTAAATTTAGAGGACATTCCCTCCAAAGATTCTGTAGTCCCCATATGTATTTGCCTGCT
>CM021697.1:162729197-162748327 GCA_011074415.1 Stictonetta naevosa
CTCTTCTCATCCTAATCCAAAACATAGCACCCTACCAGCTACTAGGAGGAAAAATAACTCTGTCCTAACTGAAACCAGGACAGCTTTGAGCACAGAGAAAATTAGGCAGTTGTCTACCCTGCCTGGGCTTTCAGAAAATCCTTCTGTTGCAGGATTGCTAAAGGTTGAAGAACAGCAGGTACCAATCATTACCACAATGGTGCACCAACGTCTATATCGCACCAACCAAGACACCCTGATTCCTATCCATGAGCTGGTTCATTGGCTGGAGAGCCAAGGATGGTCAGCAAGACTCGCCCACCCTTTAATAGTCCTATATGGCCAGTAAAAAAGTCTAACGGAGAGTGGAGGTTAATGGTGGACTTGTTGTGGTGGAGTTCAGCTGCCTAGCACGGTAGAACCACCACATCTCAAAGGCCAACATCCCAAGCCTGTCCAGCTCCCTCTGGATGGTATCTCTTGCCTCCATTGTGTTTACCACACCACTCCCTTTGGTGTCATCAGCAAACTTGCTGACAATGCACTCCATCCCACTGTCCATGTCACCAATAAAGATGTTAAACAGTGCCAGTCCCAGTACTGACACCTGAGGAACAGCAGTTGTTACTGATCTCCACCTGGACAGTAAGCCGTTGACCATAACACTTTGAGTGCAACCATCCATCCAGTTCCTTACCCACCACGTAGTCTATTCATCAAATCCCTCTCTCCTATTTGGAGACAATGTTGTCATGCAGGACAGTGTCAAAAGTTTTGTACAAGTCTGGGTAGATGATGTCAATTTATCTTCTCCTGCCCACCAATGTTGTAACCCTGTCTTAGAAGTCCACCATATTTGCCAGGCAAGATCTGCCCTTAGTTAAGCCATGTTAGCTGTCACCAATCACCTCTTTATTTTCCATGTACCTAATCAGAGTTTCCAGGAGAATCTGCTACATAATCTTGCCAGGAACAGAGGTGAGACTGTAGTGCCCTGGGTCTTCCTTTTTTTTTCCCTTTTTAAAATTCAGGTTATATTTCCCTTCTTCCAGTCAGTTGTATCTTCACCGGACTGCCACAACTTCTCCAATATGATGGATAGTGGCTTAGCAACTATATCCACCATTTCCCTCAGGACACATGGATTTGTGCATTGCATCTTCAGGTCTTGAACTTGATTTTCCTCTTGATCTTCCCCTGGTGGTTCATCATTTTCCCAGTCCCTGCCTTTGCCTTTTGTGGCTTGGGCTATGTGGCTAGAGCTCTTGCTGTTGAAGACTGAGGCAAAAAAAGTCATTGAGTACCTCAGCCTTCTCCATATTCTGGGTAACCAGGTCATGGGTAATGACCTGCAGAGGAGAAGAAATAGAAAGGTATTCCAGGTATCACTGACAAGTTAGGAGACTATCTGTCATACAATATTCTGGAATGCTCAAATTCCAGATTCCAGAATTCTTAAAATCCAAGAGTCATAATCACAGTCATTAAAAGAACACTTGAGGGAAACCTACTTCAGACCTGGTGGCAGTCTTGAGAAGTGGACTCTCAAAGTCATTAAAGAGTCAAAGTTCCTATAAATTCAACAAGGAAAAAAATATGAAATCTTTAATTCCTTTGTGAATCTTGACCATAAGCAATATTATTTTAAACTGACTCTTTTATTCAATCTGTGAAAGGTTTTGAAATGGTTTTATATTACTCTGGAGACAAGTTCTAACCATCAATTTATAAAGCACCCCAATACTTTGCTTTCTCAAGCTCATTTCTTACAAACATTTCAATATGCATTAAATTATAAAATGTTATTTTAATACAAGATAAATAGCAACAATTTCCTTGTAAGGGTGAGGGTTCACACGTCACCTGAGAGGTGTTTCACTCTGGTTTACTTTTTGCTTTAGTGTTTGCTACATGCAAAATAGTGTGTTTTACAGAAAAATATTAAATCCAAAATACACTGTAAGATTATGTTTTAGGTATTTTCTTCTAAGCAAAATGTATTATAGGCCCAGAACTCATTAAGAAGGAAGAAGAAATGAACATCTACTTCATCTTTTGATATACTGAATAACAGGTCCTAACTATTTAATTTTTACAAGTGTGGATATATATATAAATGTAATGTCTTCTTTTAAACCATCAAACTAATTTTTAACCTCATAGAAATTTTGGAATGATTAAAACTCTATTTTCCAGAAAATAAGCAACATGCCAAAATACAAAGATTTTTATCCATGAAAAAGATCAGTACTGGCCTCCCTAGCCAAGAAAACTACAGACTATTTGGTGAGGCTTGCTATTAAGGTTTTATATGATACAAAGCTGATGAGTTTGAGATCCATTAGGATTTATCCTGAATTACCACATAGTTTGGCACAAGTCATTCAAGAGACAGAAGGTGATATAATACATTTCAGTCATTATTAATCTGAACTAGACTTTAAATGGTGTTCTACAGGTAAAATTGCCCGTATATTGTTTCCAGTCCCGAGTGAACTTGCTCCCATAGGGCTCATACCTAGCAATGAAAAAAAGTTACACAGAACAGACAAACTGTAGAAGCTTTATATTTGCTTCTAAATCTTAAGTAGATCAGTCATAGTGAGCATTCATATTAATGTTTTACAGGCCTTTGGGTATTAAAGACTGTGTCAGAAAAATCATATTCAGCAAAACTAAGAGTTTTATTTATTTATTTATTTTCATAATAAAGGGCCTTTGGTGATAAAAAACAGATTTTAAGGCATAATACCAAAATTAAGAAGGCATGTGTGTCCACAATTATAAAGCAATTGTGGACAAATTGAAGTGCTAACAGATGAAATACTATATATTTTGAGAGTTGCATAATGTAGATCTGTTTGTTTTCCTTCCATGACAATTTTCTCTAGACATTATTCTTCTGTCTCACTAACATATCTGTGAAATCTAAATGCAGGTAAATCCACTGTAAAAGCTGTAAAACAACTACATAGTGACAATAATACTTAATATTTTATGACTATGAATAGGTTCTGCAGTATGAAAAGACAATATGAAGGGTATCCATGTTACCAGCTGGCAGACGGTTCTTTTAGGATACCTACAAAAGAACATGAAGAGAAACAAGGAATGCCCTCCTTTGCCGTCAGAGCTCCTTGATTTCTGTAGAATGGTGATATTTTGTATTGGTGGGACCATCTGGCCTACACTTGCAGAAACACTTAATATAACTATAGAAGCACAAGCTGACTGTGGTGTTTTGTGGAATATTTGAGGTTATACTGCAGTTTTCTAACCCTATACAAAAGCACACCCAGAAAGAACAGAAGACTTCATTCTTATATGTGAATTTAAACTCCATCTAGGTTTAGAAATGATGAATAAATCCAACTCCCTATGAAATAAATATTCTTCACCAAGGCTTGGCATGTACCAGAGCAAAATGCAAACATGCATAAGCTTGTAGGTATCATGGATACCCAGGACACAGAGATTTGTGTACCAAAATAGAAGTGTCTACATCTAATAACATGAAACAGTGTGCACAAGGTTCTTCTGCTAGTTTTAATGTTTATATAAAAATCATAATAGTTAAGCCAATATATTTATATTAATTTTATATCTATGTTTTATTTATTTATTTATTTATTTTCTCTCTCTTTTTTTTTTTTTTAAGTGTTCTGCTGGATATTTACTGATAGCATAGGACATGTTTGCATGAATATCTTTCACTAAATAATATTAATTTTATCTTTTATCTATGTATTTCTGGCTGAATAATTCTACTGAGGGTACAGTCCTCCAAAACAAACCTGGTGGAAAGAACAGTTTTGTAAGCCTGGAGACAAAAGAAGAGCCCAGATATCTCAGCTGTATTAAAGCTGATTAATAAAGGAAGATAATAGTCATTTTAAATTTGTAACTAGAAACTGTAGATGCTTTTATTTAAATTATACAATTTTCACTGACAGATTTAGCTACGAACTTTTACTCAAAGACAAAGGTTTCCTGTATGCTGTATGTAAATCTGAATACAGAAATTAAGGTCATGGTTGCTTAACCATAGCTTTTTTTTTTTTTTTTTTTTTTTTTTTTTAAAAAAAAAAAAAAACTCTTTGATATGTTTAGGGTATTTGAGTCATCTACTTAGGACAGTCATGTATTAGACAATATTTATGGAAATTCATGTCTTCCTTTCCGCTTCTAGAAAGGCTGCTAGACTATTGAGATCCCTGAAGCATCGGAAGTGAACCTAGTCATTAAAATATAAACAACTAAACTGGGCACTGGCAAACATTGGAGATTATCTCCATGTAATTTTAAACTATAATCTATCTTTGGGGTTTAATATAAGTATTCAAAAACTGCAACCTTTATTTCAGTAGTTTGCTTATGCTTCACGGACATTTTTTTTTTTTTTGCAAATAAAATATCTTGTATTTGGGACTTTTCCATATTTTGCCATTAACCAGTTTGACTATTTCTAATTATGTTCTCCATGCTGTTTGTGTATGTCATTTTAGAAACAAAGAAAAATAAATTACATGTAGTTTTGCATTCAGCACACAGAGGTATAATCTCTTCCCTTTGCTGGAGGAAATCCTCCATGATATACTGCCAATATTTTAACAAGAGGTTCTCACAAATCATTCTCCCCTTAAGCCTATGTTAAATCTGTGTATCAGGAGTATGTTTGCTCCAGAGAAGAATGACAACTGATTCATTTGTTTCTGATGTAATGTGAAAAAAAAAACATTCTCATAAGCATAACCAAGACAGATTGGATCTTACTTGGCAAACAAACTGACATTAAACTCCTTGAAATACCTAGACTATGTTCTTTAACAAAAATAAATAAATAAATAAATATGACAAAATGTGTACAGACAAGGTTACTAGGATAGCACTATCTACTTTGAAACAGAATGTAAGCAATAATTATCTTTTGAGATATAATACATTGTAAGATGTTTTCCCACTAAAGTATCTATCATCTGGTAAATTCCAGAAAGTTCCCATATACAAAATGTTGCAGACATTGTATAAAACAGCAAACAAACAACACTAAACAACTGTGAATACTCTGAAAATGATTCCCCCATCTCAAATTACATTACTTTTATTATTACTTTATTACAATTATTTTTATATTATTATACCCTTACCCATCACCATATGTGATGTTTCAATATTTCCCGAGGGATTTATAAGGACTTAGGAAAGTACTTTTTTATCTGCAATATATTTAAGAGCTGTCAGACAAATGTGGCTAGTACAGAGTTATATTCTTTCACATTTATTCTTAGTAATTCTTCTTATTCTTCTTATTCTTCTTATTAATGCTATAGCTATATTTGTTCTTTGCTGTCTTGCTGAGTAGCACTTCTTAACTAGAATGAAACCTTGCTACAGTGATGAATGCCAGGTTTCTGAATGCACATAGAAGTAGCCTCTATAGTATCAGATTCTGATGACATAAACTCTCCTGAAGACTTTTGGCCTATGTTATTACCACTCTAACAAATAAAATATAAACCTTAAAAATAATGAGGAGAGGAGAGGAGAGGAGAGGAGAGGAGAGGAGAGGAGAGGAGAGGAGAGGAACATTTAAAGATCATCAAGTCTGACTGCCTGACCAGTTCAGGTTTAACCAGAAGTTTAACATATTATTAAAGACATTTTCTACATGACTCTTGAACACTGACAGGCATGGGGTATCAACAGCCTCTCTAGGAAGCCAGGAATATTATTTATTTATTTATTTATTTATTTATTTATTTCCTAATGACCAGTCTGAACCTTCCTTTGAGCAGCTTTGAGCTATTTCCGTGCATTCTATCATAGGTTATCATGGAGAAGAGATCAGCACCTCCTTCTCCATTTCCCCTGCTCAAGAAGTTGTAGAGAGCAATGAGGTCACTTCTAAGTCTCCTTTTCTCTAAACTAGACAACGCAAGTGTCCTCATCCTATCCATAGGCTTCATTCTTTTCTCCACACCTTCTAGACTTTTTACTAGTTTTGTTGCCTTCCTCTGGATGCATTCAAGTATTTTAATATCCTTTCCATACTGCAGAGAACAGAAATGCACACTATATTCAAGGTGAAGGTACACCAACTCTAAATATAGTAGGATAGTCATCTCTTTTGGCCAGGAGGTATGCTGTGTTTAATGCACTCAAAAATTGTTCTCCTGACTACCAGAGCACAGTGTTGAATCTAATTAGTGTCTGAACATGTACAGAAATAAAAATTTACAGCCCTAGAGAACAGAAATGAAATGTCCCTCACACCCTGTCCCCCTGCCCCCAAAGCCCACCCCTCCAAGCTAACACATATGAACCTGTGATCTTTATGTCTATTTTGTGGGTGGAAACCTACTGTTTTTTAGACCTGATTTCTTCTCTTTCTACCATATGAAAGGAAATAATTCATTTTAAAGATTTGTTATATAGGTTTAATTATTTATTTCTTTGGGGGGGGGAGGGGGGAGTATGGTTTTGTTGTTGTTTGTTTTTGCTGTTTTTTTTTGTGTTTTATTTTTTCTGCTTAGAGTAGAGGAGTCTGACTTCATTGCTGTCTACAGCTTCCTCATGACAGGGAAGAGAGAGGGAAGTGTTCATCTCTTCTCTCTGGTGACTGTTGATAAGACCTAAGAGAATGGCTTAAAGCTTCGTCTGGGGAAGTTCAGACTGGATTTTAGGGGAAAAAAAATCTTCACTGGGTGGATGGTCAGGCATTGGAACAGAACAAGAAAGTGGTCATGGCCTCAAGCCTGTTGGTGTTCAACTTATGGTTTAACTCTTAGGTTGCCCTTTGTGGAGTAAGGAGATGGACTTGATGATCCTCACGAGTCTCTTATGACTCAAGGATACTCTACGATTCTATGAAGGATATTGCAATAGATAAAATGTGGTGTTTCCTGAACAGGTGGGAGTCAAAAGTCAGAGGTAGAGCTCATGCACATCTGATTAATGTGCTGATTTCTGTCATAAAATTAGCAAACCATGTCACAAATATTCTACTAAGTATATGGAAGATTTGTATAGTATAGTTGTCCAATGGACCTTAATAGAGAGAGGTGAAGTCTATTACATTTTCCTTCCTACTTATCACATCTTTCCTTTCTAGAGTTTTTAATTGCCAAATTTAAGATTTGTGTGGATTCAAACACAGGCTCTTTATTAGAAACAGCATTAGAAATTATAGTTTCTTGTTGTTGTTTTTGTTTTTTAATGTCAAATGCACTAAATAGAGTATAAAACAATGTTTCAGAACTGGAACAACATTTTCATAGAAATTGATTCAGTTGTCTAGTACAGACAAGTTGCATTGTTTAAGATGGGACTGGTAGATATCACACAGGACCTTGAAAGACATGAATATAAGCTGCTTTTTTGCCTAACTAGCATGGTGGGAATCCACCTTCCAGTAACTGGGACAGCGAGGAATTAACTTACCCACAAATAATTGCCTAATGCTTTTCAGATGTCCCAGCTGGTATGAATTCACCACTCCAAAACAGCTCTAAACTCCTTGAATATCAGTGTTGTGTCTGCTTACCCCACATACATATTCTGATTACTTATATTATGCACAGATGACTCTAGGTCCTTCTGTGTGAACAATAAAATAAACACTTAGTGTCAGAATATTATAGCAATTTATCAATTTGGGGTCCAAGTGGATATTAGTTTAGATTTCTGAGAGAACATAGTTCATGACAAATGTCTACATTCTACCATAGTTCTTTTTTTTTTTTTTTTTTTTTTTTTAATAACCTTCACAGAAAATCTCAGAATGATTGAGTTTGGAATGTACCTCTGGCAGGCATCTGGTCCAATCCCTCTGCTCAAGCAAAGCCACCTAGAACGGGTTGCCTAGGACCGTGTGCAGACAGCTTTTGAAGATCTCCAAGGAAGGAGACTCCACAGCCTTTCTGGGCAACTTGTTCCAGTGTTCTGTCACCTGCACAGTAAAGTGTTTCTTGACATTTAGATGGAACTTCCCGTGTTTCAGTTTGTGCCCATTGACATAAAACCATCTCACTACTCCCCACCTATTCTGTTTTCTCACACTTTTTTCTCCCCATTGATCTCTCCTTTTTCCTGGCTTTGGCCCTAAACTTCCCATACATTTTTTATATAAGAGGTTTTCTCTGTAAACTAAGCATAGGTAGAATTAATATAAAATTTTGTTTTCAACCCAATGTAATGGTACTGAAACAACATAACCAACAATAATATTTAAGTATTTTATAACAGTTTGATAACACAGCCTGATATAATATATAAGTATTTCACATCAATGTGTGACCAATAGAATAGCAAAATGTCAAAGAAAGACAAGTTGTTGGTAGGAGACACCCAAATGATAAAAAGGACAAAGATCACTTTCCTGAATACAAAAGAACAGTGACTAGAGGAAAAAAAAAAAAAAAATGTATATATATATATAATGTAAAGATATAATGTAAATGTTAAAGCCTAACACCAACAATTAGAAGGCAATGAAGCCAAACAGCCGGGATCCCTCTCTAGAGAAAGGCTCATTGACAGAGTAATTGGGAGAGAGGCACAGGTCCTCAGCCTCTGGAGGTGACTGCTGGCAGCTGTGAAAGAAAGGTATCCCCACAAGGAAGATATTGTATATCAAGTAGGCAAGTGGGCCACCATGGAGAAAGGTCTCCAGCAACTGAGGGAATTAGCTGTGCTGGAGATGTTTTATAGTGATTTAAATAATGCCCAGACACCTGAAGATCCCGCTGAAGTCCAGTGCACAACATCCATGTGGCAGAAGTTTGTACGGGCTGCACCCTCATCACATGCCAGCACACTGGCAGCAATGAATTGGGATGAGGGGATGTTATCAACAGTGGACACTGTGTCCATTCAGCTTCATAAATATGAATAAAATCTCTCTGCCCCAGTATGGGCCTGCATTTCAGCCATGGAGAGACTATCCCAATGGTTAGAAGAACACAAAACTTCCTCCTCACCTAGATGGAAGAATCTTTCAACCATTAAGTGCCTGCATTCTCTGACTCAAGCAAAGGAGAATCTGGGATGCACACCACGGGGTACCTTGTGGTTTTATTTACATGACTATGAGGAAGATATGAGGAAGTGGGATGGTGAACTGAACTCAGTCCTAGCTGCTCGGGTACGTGAACTGCGGAAAGATACAGCAGCAAGAAAAGAGGCCCCTAGGAGGATTGCTGCCCCAGTTTCTATTGGGCAATCCCCCAGAGTCAGTAGAAGAGCTAGTATTACTCCTGACCCTGACGAAGTGACCTCTGCTTCACATTTGGAAGAATTAATTGACAGATGCTCCAACCAGGACTAGTGGGGCCCTGCCACTGGCCAGATAGAGGAGACAGACAACCAGATTTACTGGACTGAGTGGATTCTATAGCCTGGCACACCGGAACCGCAGAAATATAAAGTTTTAGTGGACACAGGCGCACAGTGTACCCTAATGCCATCAGGCCACCAAGGCCACCAAAGGGCAGAACTCATCTCTGTCTCTGGAGTGACAGGGGGATCCCAAGAGCTAACTGTATTGGAAGCTGAAGTGAGTCTAACTGGGAATGAGTGGCAAAAGCACCTCATCATGACTGGCCCAGAGGCTCCATGCATCCTCGGCATAGACTGCCTTGAGAAAGTTTAATTCAAGGATCCAAAAATGTACCGGTGGGCTTTTGGCATAGCTGCCCTGAGAACAGAGAAGATAAAGCATCTTTCTACCTTGCCTGGTCTCTCAGAAGACCCTTCTGCTGAAGGATCATTGAGGATTGAAGAACAACAAGTGCCAAATGTAACTGCAGCTGTGCACCGGTGGCAATATCGCACCAACCAAGACTCCCTGATCCCTATCCATGAGTTAGTTCATCATCTGGAGAGCCAGGACTCACTCACCCTTTAATAGTCCTATATGGCCAGTGTGAAAGTGTAATGGCGAGTGGAGGCTAACAGTGGACTACCAGGGCCTGAATGAAGTCACGGCACCACTGAGTGCCGCAGTGCCAGATATGCTAGAACTCCAGTATGAACTAGAGTCAAAGGCAGCCAAGTGGTATGCCGTAATTGATATCACTAATGAATTTTTCTCCATTCCTCTGGCAGCAGAATGCAGGCCACAGTTTGCTTTCACTTGGAGGGGCATTCAGTACACTTGGAATCGACTGTCTCAGGGGTGGAAACACAGCCCTACCATTTGCTGTGGACTGATCCAGATGACACTGGAACAGCAAGACGCTCCTGAACACCTGCAGTACATTAATGATATCATCGTATGGGGTAACAGCAGAAGAAGTTTTTGAGAAAGGGAAGAAAATAATTCAAATTCTCCTGAAATCTGGTTTTGCTATTAAACAGAATAAGGTCAAGGGACCCGCACAGGAAATCCAGTTCCTGGGGGTAGAATGGCAGGATGGATGTCGCCACATTCTGACGGATGTGATCAACAAAATAACGGCAATGTCTCCGTCAACCAACAAAAAAGAAACACAAGCTTTCCTAGGCCTTGTGGGATTTTGGAGAATGTATATTCCAGGCTATAGCCAGCTTCCTCTATATCGAGTGACTCGAAAGAGGAATGCTTTCTACTGGTGCCCCGAGCAACAACAGGCCTTTGAACAAATCAAACAAGAAATAGCTCGGGCAGTAGCACTTGGGCCTGTCCGTACCAGACCAGCTGCGCAAAACATACTTTACATTGCAGCTGGGGAGCATGGGCTCACCTGGAGCCTCTGGCAGAAGACCCCAGGAGAAACTCGAGTTTGACCTCTGGGGTTCTGGAGCCGGGGCTATCAAGGATCAGAAGCCAATTACACCCCAAATACTAACAGCATATGAGGGGATTTGAGCCACTTCAGAAATTGTTGGTACAGAAGCACAACTCCTCTTGGTCTCACGGCTACCTGTGTTACGTTGGATGTTCAAAGGGAAAATCCCCACTACACATAGTGCAACCAATGCTATGTGGAGTAGGTGGGTAGCATTAATTACACAACCACCCAGGAATCCTGGAAGAGATTATGGACTGGCTGGAGGGCAGGAATTTTGGATTACCGACAGAAGAGGTAACCCATGCTGAAGAGGCACCACCATATAATGAGTTGCCAGAAGACAAAAAGCGGGATGTGTTTTTCACTGACGGGTCCTGCCGTGTGGTAGGGAGCCCTCGGACATGGAAAGCTACTGTGTGGAGTCCCACACGATGAGTTGTGGAGGCCATGGAAGGGGAAGGAGAGTCGAGTCAGTATGCAGAAGTAAAAGCTATACAACTGGCACTAGAACTGCTGAAAGAGAAAAATGGCCAGTACTGTATCTCTACACTGACTCATGGATGGTGGCAAATGCTCTGTGGGGGTGGCTGCGGCAATGGAAACAGAACAACTGACAGTGCAGAGGTAAACCTATCTGGGCTGCTACCCCGTGGCAAGATATTGCTGCCCAGGTAGAAAACCTGGATTTAAAGGTACGTCATGTAGATGCTCACATGCCTAAGAATTGTGCCACCAAAGAACATCAGAACAATGAAATAGTGGATCAAGCTTCAAAAACTGAAATAGCTCAGGTGGACCTGGACTGGGGATGTAAGGGTGAGCTGTTTGTAGCTCGATGGGCCCATGAAACATCAGGACATCTGGGGAGGGATGCCACATACAGATGGGCTCGTGATTGAGGGGTGGACCTGACCATTGAGGCCATCACAGAGGTTACCCATGAGTGTGAGACATGCTGCAATCAAACGAGCCATGAGGGTAAAATATCCCTGGAACAGGGGGAGATGGCTTGGATTTTGATATGGTGAGGCCTGCAGATTGACTACATCGGACCACTCCCACAAACCCGCCAAGGCAAACGTTACATACTTACCATGGTAGAAGCAACTACCGGGTGGCTGGAAACATATCCAGTAAACCAAGCCACCACCTGAAACACTATCTTGGGCCTGCAAAGACAAGTGCTGTGGCGACATGGTACACCGGAGAGAATTGAGTCCAACAATGGGAGTCACTTTTGAAACAATTTGGTCACCTCCTGGGCCAAGAGACATGGCATTGAGTGGGTGTATCACATCCCTTATCACCCACAAGCTTCTGGGAAGGTTGAGAGGTACAATGGATTGTTAAAAACTATGTTACGAGCATTGAGTGCTGGGACGTGGAAACACTGGGACACGAATCTACCAGAGGTCACTTGGCTAATTAACAACAGGTGGTCTGAGAGCCATCCTGGTCCTGGTGAAACAAAACCCCTACACACTGTGGGAGAAGCTAAAGTCCCTGTAGTGCATGTAGGGAAGTGGATGGGGAAGGTGGTGCGGGTTGCTCCTGCCGTGGGTAAAGGTAAACCCATTCGTGGGATTCTCTTCGCCCAAGGACCAAGGTATACCTGGTGGGTAATGCAGAAGGATGGGGTTATCAGGTGTGTGCCTCAAGGAGATTTAACCTGGGGAGAAAACTAATCTGTAATCCAAGATATGTGTTGTAGGAGAACACTGCAGAATCAACAACAGGTCAACTTTGCAAGGAACTGGGCAAATGTAACAGTGACGTGAGCTAAGCTGGTGCTGGTGCGCCTGCCCTGAGTGACCATTTTGACAGATGAAGCTGAAACAGTCTTTATGAATATTTTGGGGAAAAGCTTATGGAATGAAAAGAAGTACAGATATATAAATACTTTAATGGACAGAGAACAAGGGTGATGAGAATATCTATATATCTAAGCTATGTGGGACCTGAGTGTGACAGGAATGTTATGGAATAAGAGGTGGAGGTTGTGTTGGGTCTGTCTGGGATGGAGTCACCTTTCCCTGCAGCAGCCCACACAGTGCTGTGCTATGCACTCATAGCTGGAACAGCACTGGTATCACTCCAGTGTTGTGTCCATTGCTGCACAGTGCTGGCACAGCTTCAGGACTCCCTCCAAAGCCCCAAGAGCCAGCAGGCTGGGGGTGGGCAAGCGATGGGGAGGGGACATCACCAGGGCAGCTGACCTAAACCAACCAAAGGGATATTCCATAACACCTGATGTCACACTCAACAATAAAAGGGGGGCTCTTGTGGGGGAGGGGGTGGTCCTCCTGAACAACCGGTATGCTTTTTGAGGCCCTGCTTGCTAGGATGTGGCTGAACATCTCTCGTTGATGGGAAGTAGAGAATAACTTTTTTCCTTTCTCTCTGTGCTTCCGCGTGGCCTTGTTTCTTTTGTTTCTTTTTCTCCCCATACCCTTTCCTTTTAATTAAATCATTCTAATCTCAAACCTCGAGCTCTTTGTGTTGTCTTTTCTCCCCCTTCCTCTTTGAGGAGGGGAGGAGGGAGAGAGCGATTGTGGTGGAGCTCAGCTCTAGTAAAACCACCACAAGCATTTCTTTTACTACAAATTTTACAATCATGTTAAAAATTCTGCTAAAAATAAAAATAATTTTTGAACATGTATGTGAAGTTGAATGCAAGATTTCACTATTAAATAGTATTGTCAGAAAGCCATCTGGCTTAGATTACAGAGAATCATAAGTTACAATTTTTTGAAGTCTGAAGTTTAGAATGAAAAACACTTCCATTTTACTTTTGCCCAACATATTCTGTGATACTTTATTATCTGCCTTTACTGTTAGATAGATAGTTATTATTATTTTTTTTTAATTTCCTTTTCTTTATATATACATTATAAGAATGTTTAACTTGTTAAATAGTTCACTGCTTTATGATATACTTGCAGAATTAGGCAAGCAACATCTTCTGGGTTTTGGCTTGTGAAATACAATCCCTACTTCCTTACATAGGAAACAAAGAAACAAATGATTATCCTTTTCCTAATTTCAAAAAATCTTATTGTCAAGAAAGCTGTCATTAAATAATGAAAAAAGATCGAAGGAATTTGGGTCAAGGTATAGGAACTGTAAAACAGAGGTCAGTAGAGGTTAACATTCCCCTATTGATCCATTATTTTACTTGCTGATACTGAATCATTTATTCCTGGTTAATGAATAAACATCTTCTATCTACAAAGACTCAAACAGGAATTAATCCATGCACACTAGGTATATCAAAGTGGGTAGAAGTACTATCAGTTAAAAACTGATAGTAAGAATTAGCCTAGTGCTGTGGACAGTACCTTTTTAGCAAATGATATATTCTTATTGGCTAAATGTTTTTCATCTTCAGATGTTGTATTTGCACCTGATATAAATGTAGCTAAAATATTTTTTTTATAAAATATGCATATATTTGCATATATAGATATGCATACATAATATATATATATAGGATCTTGTAATTATTCATTAACTTTGTAGAGTGAACTATTAATTATTCTGGAAGATGGATGGATGTTTGACTAGGCTGTGCTCAGACAACATCAGTTATGATGTTGGGAAAGCATAACATGAAGGCTTGAAATCATTAGATATATTTAGGCAACTGAACTGTGGCCTATATGCACAGATTAAAAGAGAAAATCCTATATTTTCTCTTACAACTAAATATTTCTGACAGTAACAATGACATTCATGGCTATAGTTTATGAATGATTCCAAAGATATTGTTAGTACTGCAGAAGTACAATATGTAAAGTAAAGAACTTCCTTTTGGCATTTGTTTATATGATTCTTTCTCTGCATAATACATTTGATTTCTTTCTTACTGTTCCATGTCGGTAATCCTACCTTGTTATTTATGATACTTTGGAAAAAAAATGTGAGAATTCTAAGTCAAAATGAGCCTTATTCTTTGCCTGGGAGGGTTCTGTTTGGTTGTATTTTATTTTACTAGGAAAATAAAATTTTAAAAGGAAAACCCAATTAGAGATGTTTGTTACCAAGTATTTTATATGCTATCTTTTCCTTACTTTTTTTGAGGAAAAAAAAAAAAAAATCTTCCACAAGTAAAAATACTTTACTTTTTTTGTGTCTAGATTTTTTTTTTTTTTTAGTAGAAACTGTAATTTTCTTTTATTTGTATATTGCTGTTGGAAAAGATGTGTGTATTGTTTTTGTTTTTACATTTCACTGAAAATTGGTCATTGGTATGTCATAACAAAGTAATATTTTAATAAAGCAATGTTTTAATTTATGTCAAAAAACAGAATATACTTGCCCTTCATTTTCTTTTTTCTTTTTTTTTTATTTTTATTTTCTTTTTTTTTGGCTTCTTTGTGTCTTATTTGCTCTCTTTAGTACATTCAATAGAAAGTCAAGAAAGTTGTCTATGATAGATCTTGGTATACAAGGCCATCCTTCTACCTGATGTTGAATGAGCAGCCTGACTATTCAGAGGAGACAAAATAAAAAGTGATGATGCTACTTTATCTCTACCATTATAGCATGGAAAGAAGTTTACAGATTCTGAAGTTCAAAACAGTGATGGAAAAGATGACATAGGTTATGTCCTTATGTCTGAATGAGTACCCCATTCTTCAGTATTTGTAATTCCTGGGTGGAGATGGCTGACCAAACCAACTTTCATACCTGGACAGAACTAAATCTGGGTGGGCATTGTCACTCTATCTCATTTCATAGTTTCAGAATAAAGGAGTTTTGGTGTGCATCTCTGTTGTGGATTAACCTCACTAACAAGCTAAACAGCCCCACAGTGAGATGGAGGAGAGAAATGGAAGAGAAGTGAAAAAAACCTAATTGAGTGAAAGACAGTTTAATAAACAAAAGGGAGGAGGGACCAAATTGAATTAAAACTCCATCACCATCACCACCAAAAAACAACCAATTAAAAAGAAAAGGAAAAAGAAAAAAAAAAACAAAGCAAAAACAGAAACAGAACAACAACAACAACAACAAAAACACAAGTAATGCAAAAGCAAACCCCAATCCCACACCACAATCCAAACAATAGCCAGCCAGTGACCAAGCAACAGTAACCCCTGGTCAACTACCCTCCCAGTTTTATTGCTGAACATGACATTACATAGAATATAATATCACTTTAGTCAGTTTGAGTCAGCTGTCCTGGCTGTGTTCTCTCACACCCTCTTGTCTACCCCAAACTACTAGCTGGAGAGTAGAGTAAGAAATCAAGAAAATTAAATTGTCTAAGCACTGTTCAGAAATAGCTAAAACATCAGTGTACTATCACAATATTTTGGTCACAAATGTAAAACTCAGAACCATATGGGGTGCTATTAAGAAAATTAACTTCATACCAGACTGACACAGTACAATCTCACATGAAAGATAAATGTGTCTTAGATTTGAGCAAATATTATATTTGATTCTTGGGAGATTAAGACCTTAAAAGAAATCCATAGTTCACATCAAAATAAAGTCTAAACAAAGTTAAAATTCCAGCCTCTCCTGGATGTTAATCATAGTAGCTGCCTTGCTATGTGATACTGCAAGTGCTATTAAAAATCATTTTGACCTTATGTGGAGGGGAATGAGGAGTTGTTCTTTGTGGATGTCTGATCTCAGTGCTTAAGATCTATCAGAATTTTCACTGGATGACATTTTATTTTGCTTTAAAATTTCAGCATCTCTCTAAACACATGCACTTTTGCAAACAAGAGAAACCTCTAATGCTCTGTTTTCCTAGGCCAATTAATAAATATACAGGGAATATGCACAGAGGGAAAATAAATAAATATTTGTGCAATCCTTACTTTACTTTGTAAATCAACCAAGTCATGCTGTTTAGACAATGCTCAAGAAAGTCCTGAACTAATTTTGATACACTTTGCAGAACTTTTGCCAAAAATACTTTCTCCCTCTGGTAAATATTTGCATATTGACAACCTATTTCTTTGCCAAGTTGGACTTTAACATATTTGCTTATATAGTAGTCTTAATGTGAAAAAAAAAAAAAAAAAGTTATGTGTATTCATGTATCCAGATCAAATTCAAATATTTGTATTTGTTGTAAATACCCTGTCCATTTTAGCAACAGAAATAAAAATCAATCAAACAAAAATCTGTTAACTCTTGTCATGTGTACTAAATGTGTACCTTTTCAATATTTTCTACATGAATCAATCTATATTCTTGAAAGACTAAACATTTTCACTTCTATATTATTTTAATGTTTGAATTTCTTTTTACAGTAGAAATTTTATCAATATTTCACTTCGACCAACATTTCTCACCTATTAACTTTTAGCTTATTTTTTTCCCTAATAACTTATGTAGCTTTAAGATCTATCTCACCAGCGCTAAAAAGAAAACCAGGTTGAATTTTGTATCTGATTGCCAGTATTCTTAATAAACCTGAGCAGTAGCTTAGGCCCAGATATCAGTCAAACATCCACACAGCTGCTTGCTCACCTCCCCCAGCTTCAGCAGGACAGAGGGAGAAAACAGAAAAGAGGAAGAGTGAGAAAAAATGTTGGTTGTAAAAAAAAAGAGTGGTATCACTTTTCACTTGTTGTGAGCAAGACAAAAATAACTTGAAAATTTAACTTAATGATAATGAAGATAAATATTTAATTACTGATTCATGTAGTGGTAAACAAAGAAGACATACACTAAAAAAAAACTTTTTCTCCCACTTCTCCAGGCTCAACTTCACTCCAAACTCCTCTTCCTCCTTTCCAGTTTTACTTCACTTAATTCCAGGAACCTCTCCTCTTTCTTTGTAATCACCACAGATTTTACTCAGTTTCTTCAGCAAGACATTCCTGTGCAGGAATTTGAGGTCAGTACACTGCAGGTTGTCTCTGCTGCTCCTTGTTTCTCACTTTTTTTTTTTTTTTTTTCATATGCTCATGTGTGGGTCCTCCTTTGGCTACAGTCTCTTCAGAGGTGTACTTACTCTACTGTGAAGAACCTCTTGTTCTGACTTTGTTGTTCTCTCTGCTATTCCTTCTGTTGTTACCTCCTCCCTCTTTCTGACATTTTTTGCTCTTATTTTTTTTTTGCTCATCTTTTTAAAGATCTTTTGCTCATCTAATCAGAGAGGAACCACCAACTTGGACGAGGGGCTCAGCTGTGTTTTGTAGTGAACCAGCTGGAACCAGCTGTGTCCAGAACAGGAAAGCTCCTTGTCTCTTCCTAAAGAAGGCACCACTACAATCCCTTTCTACCAAAGCCTTTCCATTTGCACTCAATGCAACCTGTCACATTGTAAGGGTAGACTATGATGTCCATATTTTGAAAAGGATCAAAAAATACAGTGGACAACTACAGTCCCAGTAGTTTGATCTCAGTAGGAGGTCACAGTAGAAAAAATTATGAAGGAAGCAATAATTAAATAAATTGAGCTAAATAGAATATTGATAAATTGAAGGAGGAGGTTATCAAAGAGATTGTGTCAGGATGGTACATATACATATATTTAAATGACTACTTTACTAGACAAATGAGTTGTAGCTGATCTAATCTATATTGATTTCCTTATAACACGATACGTTGCCTCATGGGAAATTTTCACTTAAAATGGTGGTTACTTCAACAACTATAACATGAATAAATTATTGCTATGTGGTAGGGAGGTTACTACAGAAGCACTCAGTAGATTTATTTTGTAGCTAATCTTTAATACCTTGCTTAATGACAGTGATATAATATATGGTAGTGAATTTTTATGATGACAGAAAGTCATGAAACTTAGAAAGCAATAGGAGTATCCTGGGAAGAATGGTAAGACCTTAGTAAATAAATAAATAAATAAATAAATAGATTGATTGATAGCATGAAGTACAGCACATCTGGGGAATTAACATCATACCTCTGTTAATAGGTTCTGCTAAAATTCTACCAGCTAGATGACAAAGCCCATGAAGGATTTTGTTACACTGATTGATGGATTGATGAGTCACTGATCTGAAATAAAAAACGTTAACTTGATAGGTATCAGGAAAAAAAAAAAATGATAAAGGAAATTTCAATATTATTATTCAGTAGTTATGGAGTCCGTATCTTAACTATCAAGCTTCTGTTTTGACAAGTTTACTTCTTCCTGGCAGGAACAATTTTCTTGTACCCATTTTATGCAGGATAATTATCTTATTACTGTCTTTATTAAAATCTCCCCTTTTATAATATAAAATATTCCTAGTAGTCACTCTGAGTAAGGTTTGACAATGTTTAGACTTCTTCCTCTCCTCGCCTCGCCTCACCTCGCCTTGCTTCGCCTCCTCTCCCATTCTCTTTCTTCTTTTCTTTTCTTTTCTTTTCTTTTCTTTTCTTTTCTTTTCTTTTCTTTTCTTTTCTTTT
>CM021697.1:162748427-162771594 GCA_011074415.1 Stictonetta naevosa
CCTTTCCTTTCCTTTCCTTTCCTTTCCTTTCCTTTCCTTTCCTTTCCTTTCCTTTCCTTTCCTTTCCTTTCCTTTCCTTTCCTTTCCCTTTTCCATTCTTTTTGATTCTTTTTTTTTTTTCTCTCAATTCTTTTCCATTCTTTTCTTCTCCATTTTTTTTTTCTTTTCCATTTTTTTTTTCTTTTCCATTCTTTTCTTTCATTGTATGAGCAGGATAACAAACGAACAAAACCAACAAAAAAATCACTTTCTACTTAATGAAAAGAGAAGAGCAGTATGGGGGTATAGAACATGACAGCTACTTATTCAAAGTAACACTGTCAATAGGAATGTTGAAATGGTGTACAGTTAATCCATTTATGAGCAACAATCATTTATCTCAAGCACAGTAGGTTACAAATAAAAATGGCTCATATCCCAGGAGCTTTGAATGAAAAGTATTATTTTGTGTTGGAGGAAAGAAAAACAACCTTTACATAGCTAATACCATCTACCTCGCAGAATAATCCCTGGCTTTGGTATACACCAGTTAAAATTGACCTTTTTGACCAGATCATTTATTTATTTGTTTGTTTGTTTGTTTATTTGTTTGTTTTCATCTGACTTAAGCAAATTTCTCATCTAAAAACATAGGAAGACAAGCTGATGACAGTACATTTTTTAATTGTCTCTATCTCTAAACATAAAAACTTACAGATAACAATGGCATCCTTCAGTTTATTCCACAGGTGTGTCTGAATTGCTGTGCAAACTCAGGAAACAGTGCATCTCCCCTTGCCTCTGTCATCATGAGAACAGGGCATCTGATCACACTCTTTGCAAAGTAGATGAGAGTAGTGAGAACTGGGAGCAAGGAAGTTGGAGGTGACAGTGCTGCACACAAACTGTGTTTCACTGGTACTCACCAACAGGGACAGTAGACAAGGGGAACAATTTAATCCATCATCCAGATGTTTTTTAAAAGAGGTATGCAAGAAAATTTCTTCAGTGAAAACAACGGACTATTTTTTCTTATGACAACACCTCACTGGACAGATAGTAACACACTATGCCACCAGTTACCCAGCATGTTGTCTGAAGGTTTTGTTAAGTTAATTTAGCACCTACAGTAAATAAGAACTAAGATTAAGTGAGATTTGATCAGGCAGCATAGGAGAGAGAGGGTTATTGTCTTGTACCTCACTGCATGATGTTGTTTCTTCATGACATTTTGTTGTTGCTGTTGTTGTTGAAGTGTTATTGTGTCCATTATGTTGTGATATAAGGATTTTTCTTCAGCTGTTTTCTTCTTTCTCATATAATTTTCAGTCACACCTTGAGGCATATATCAAGATGCTTTGCAGAATTATTTTTTTAGATTCATAATATTCCTTATGACTGCCCCAACTTCAATTAATATTTCCTCTCAGATGTTTTAGTCTATAAACAGACTTAAAAAAAAATTATATTATCACTGAGTTAGGTTTTAGGCAAGTATCACATTCCTTAGGACAGCTTTTTCACAGTTTCTTGCTAGCTAAATGTCTAGCCAGGTCATTTTGGAATCTACAATATGTGCATCTGAATATATGCAATCTTCTATGTCAGCAACATTGACAATGATGCTTGCCAAGCTACAATTAATTTAATGGAGAAGAAGAGGAAGATTTTTTTAACCATATGTTTATTCTGAAAATTTACCTTAGGATACGACAAATAGTTTTCTAAAAATATTTATTTTTATTAATACTGAGAAAGGAACATGAACATAAATATGAAATTTGAATATATACAGAACATATTTAGTTATATTCAACTCCTCTTTCTAGTAGGATCCGTTAGACACAAATGTTCCCATAAAAATTAATATATCTTCATATCTTCATAGAATCATAGAATGCCTTGGGTTGGAAAGGACCTTAAAGATCATCTAGTTCCAACACCCCTGCCATAGGCAGGGATGCCACCCACTAGATCAGCTTGGCCAAGGTCCCATCCAGCCTGGCCTTCAACACCTCCAGGGATGGAGCATCCACAGCCTCTCTGGGCAACATGTGCCAGTGCCTCACTAACCTTACAATGAAGAATTTCCTCCTAATGTCTAGTCTAAATCTACCCTCCTTTAGCTAAAAACCATCCCCCCTTATCATTTTCTACTCAAGAGTCCTTCTCCACCTTTTTTATAAGACTCCTTTAAATGCTGAAATGCCACAATCAGGTCTCCCTCAGAGCCTCCTCTTCTCAAGGCTGAACATCCCCAACTCTCTCAGCCTTTCTTCACAGAAGTGCTCCAGCCCTTTGATTGTCTTTGTAGCTCTTTTCTGGACTCACTCTAAAAGGTCCACATGTTTCTTGTGCTGGGGGCCCCAAACCTGGATTCAGTACTTCAGGTGGGGTCTCATGAGAGCAGAATAGAAGGGGACAATCACCTCCTTTTACCTGCCAGTCACACCTCTTCTGATGCAGCCCAGGAAGCAATTGGCCTTCTGGGCTCCAAGTACGCCCTACTAGCTCATGCCAAGCTTTTCATCCACCAGAACCCCCAAGTCCTTCTCTGCAGAGCTGCTCTCAGCTCATTCTTCTCCCAGTCTATATTCCTGTCTGAGATTGTCCCGACTCTCTTTTGCATTAAAAGATGCAGCCAATTAGCCATTCGGGTTCAGCGTACTGAAGATCACAATCACAAATTCACAAATAATGTAGCACACCCTCACTCTAGTCGCTTTCCATAAACTACCACAGCCACACTTGAAGAGTATGGTTGCATTCAATGAGAACTATCACGGCTAAGAACAATGCAATATAGTGCAATATATTACAGCAATAGTTACACAGGTTCCTTGGCTTGTCCATGATAAATTCACTGTCTGCAAAAGCACACTAACGTGCCAAAAGTACACAGGTAATACAGCCTGGATATTAATGCATCAAAAGGCATAATGACTCTGGAGATTTCTAGGCTTCTGCGGAAATGCCTGGTATAACCGAATGTTCAAATCTTACCCACAGGCAGCCCAATAGTGGGAGGGGGGGCAGTAAGAGAGGCTTAGTCCATCGACTGATCCCAAAAGTCACTATGGTAACTTCCCTAACATCCCCTCTCTCTTAAGCCAATTTATATTATTTTCTATCTTTTAGGTAGAGCTTGAGTGACTCTAGTCATGCATATCTTGGTTATGATTGGTAAAAAAAATATTGCTTTTGTTTACAGGTGTAAGCTCTGAGAAATTCAGAGCGCATGCTCAGTGAGGGGTGCTTGCACAGTGGAGGTGGGTAGCTTTTTGGATGGAGGTGTGTTTTGGTATTATAATGATATTATAATGAGCAAAATTTCACTAGAGTACAGCATTTTGTCAAAAACATGACAGGTCTTTGGCTCAGTGTAGCAAATATGCAGCTTATCGGTCTCAGTGTGCACAAGAACAGTCGAGTCCCCATCTTGCCTCAGAGCCTAGCCACAGTGTCTCATTTCCACTCTACACTCCGTACTGTTCCTTAGAGTCAGCACACCAGGTTCCCCTAGTGCAATAGCATCTAAGATTGGTGGCCTAGGGAACAATTAGGTAGTGCAACTACACTCCAAATTGAAAGCTTCTTCAACGTCGCACATTTTCTTTAAAATGTGAATATCAGTTTAAATTCCCAAGTCATCTCAGGCAATTATTCCACGCCCTTTTGCAAAAGGCTTCAAGAAAGAAATAAATGAAAAAAACAACATGGTCTTGACTGTTGTCATCTAAGCAAACTTCTCTGTATGCTCATGAAAAGACTGTTTATTTCAGAACTTTCAAAAAGACTTACTCACCAGGCTCTTTTTCATGTTTTTACTGTTGAACTACAAGAAAAAAAGCAAACTCTTTTACCACATTTTATTTTAGCCCAACAGAAAGTGATTTGGCCAGTTACAGATTTATGAGAACAGTGCATTTAGCCAAGGTGCTTATTCAAAATAAACAAGTTAAGATTGGATAGATTTTACTCCTTAACATATCATTGGATATTAGTAGCTTTAAAATCTGAACAACCTTAGTAGTTTCTAGGATGTGAAGTCCTTACTACCAGATGTTCTTATTATATTTCTGGGCTTTATGTTAGACTAGCTTTTGAAGGGGAAAATAAGAAACCTAGCTGTAAGATTATAATAATTTTGAGCACAATTTTGAATACAGTATAGAATAGTATAGTACAGTATAGTACAGTACAGTATAGTATACTATAGTACAGTACAGTATAGTATAGTACTGTATAGCATAGCAGAGCAGAGCATACCATAGTTCTTTTTCTAATAGAAGAAAAAGATTTCTTATGAATTTTCTAAAACTGCACTATAAATGGGATGCTTCATATCAGTTAATACAGTGAAATTACAGTCTTGATTAGTAGTAAAGGTCTCAGATATAAATAAATACATGAATACATGCATCCATCTATCCATATATCTTCAGAAAGTGTTATGGTTTGACCCGGCCAGCACCTAAGCACCACACAGCTGTTCACTCACTCTTCCCCCTCCCTTTCTGGGATGGGGGAGAGAATTAAAAAGAAATCATAGAATCATAGAATAGAATCATAGGGTATCCTGATTTGGAAGGGACCCATAAGGATCATCAAGTCCAACTGCTGGCACTGCTCAGGTCTGCCCAAAAGTTTAGACCATGTGACTAAAAGCTTAGACCATGTGACTAAGTGCACAGTCCAATTGCTTCTTAAATTCAGACAGGCTTGGTGCAGTGATTACTTCAGCCTGTTCCAGTGTGCAACCACCCTCTCGGTGAAGAACCTCTTCCTGATGTCCAGCCTAAACTTCCCCTGCCTCAGATTAACACCTTTCCCGTTGAGTCCTATCACTGGTGATAACGGAGAATAGATCACCTGCCTCTCCACTTCCCCTTGTGAGGAAGTTGTAGACTGTGGTGAAGTCCCCCCTCAGCCTCCTCTTCTCCAGGCTGAACAGGCCAAGTGACCTCAGCCACTCCTCATAAGTCTTCCCTGCCAGGCCCTTCACCATCTTCGTAGCCCTCCTCTGAACACTCTCCGACAGTTTAATGTCATTTTTGTATTGTGGTGCCCAGAACTGCACACAGTACTCGAGGTGAGGCCGCACCAGTGCAGAGTAGAGTGGGACAATCACTTCCCTCAACTGACTAGCAATGCCGTGCTTGATGCATCCCAGGATACGGTTGGCCCTCCTGGCTGCCAGGGCACACTGCTGGCTCATATTCAACTTGCTGTCAACCACGACCCCCAGATCCCTCTCTGTAGGGCTGCTCTTCAGCATCTCATCACCCAGTCTGTACATATAGCCAGGGTTGCCCCGTCCCAGGTGCAGGACCCGGAACTTGCTTTTGTTAAACTTCATGTGGTTGGTGATCGCCCAGCTCACCAACCTGTCCAGATCTCTCTGCAAGGTCTTTCCACCCTCATCCGAGACCACAACTCCTCCAAGTTTACTGTCATCAGCATATTTGCTCAAAACACCTTCTAGTCCTACATCCAAATCATTTATAAAAAACATTGAAGAGGACTGGCCCTAAAATGGAGCCTCGAGGGACCCCACTAGTGACCATCCGCCAGCCTGATTTGGCCCCATTCACCACAACCCTTTGAGCCCTGCCCATCAGCCAATTGCTCACCCATCGTATGATGTTTTTGTTTAGCTGTATGCTGGACATTTTGTCCACTAGGATCCTATGAGAAACCATGTCAAAAGCTTTGCTGAAGTCCAAAAAGATCACATCATCTAGTTTCCCTTGATCAACTAGATGGGTGATCTTATCATAGAAGGAAATCAAATTTGTCAGGCACGACCTACCCTTCATGAACCCATGTTGGCTGGGACCAATGACTACATTGTCCCCCAGGTGCGCTTCAATAATTTCAAGGATCATCCTCTCCATAATTTTACCAGGCACTGATGTGAGACTGACAGGCATGTAACTGCCAGGGTCTTCTTTCTGACCCTTCTTGAAATTTGACACAACATATGACAGCTTCCAGTCTACCGGGACCTCTCCAGATTCCCAAGATCATTGAAAAATAAATGAGAGCGGTCCCACGATGACATCAGCCAGCTCTTTAAGCACCCTGGGATGAATCCCATCCGGACCCATGGACTTGTATGGATCCAGGTGGAGCAGCAAATCCTGCACAAGTTCAGGGTCAGTTGTGAGTTTGTCATTCCCACCATCACGGTCCTCTAGCTCAGGGCACCCTGGGTCCTGAAGGCCATCATCAGTATTGAAGACAGAGGCAAAGAAGACATTAAATGTCTTGCTTTGCCTATGTCATTGTCTGGGAGGAGACCTTCCCCATCAAGTAGCAGAAATATGTTTTCTTTGGTTCTCCTCTTTCTGTTCACATATCTAAAAAAAAACTTTTTTACTGTCTCCTACAGACATGGCCAGCTTCAACTCTAGTTAGGCTTTGGCCACTCAAATTTGCTTCCTACAAACACGAACAGCATCCCTGTATTCCTTCCTCATCGCCTGACCCTCCTTCCAGCAGCCATACACTCTCTTTTTTCGCCTAAGGTCTAGTAGAAGACCCCTGGTCAGCCAGGCCGGCCTCCTGCCCCGTATGCCTGACTTCCGATATTTTGGAATTACCTGATCTTGTGTTTTAAGAGGCAGTGCTTAAAGATTGACCAGCACTGATGGACGTCAATGCCTTCAAAAGCAGTTTCCCGGGGGACCTTGCTGACTAGTTCCCTGAGCAGCCTGAAGTCTGCTTTCCCCATATCCAGGGCTGAAGTTTTGGTGGCAGTTTTCCTTCTGTCACCATAAATTCTAAACTCAATCACTTCATGGTCACTATGACCGAGACAGCTGCCAATTTCCACGTCTCCCACAAGGCCCTCTCTGTTCTCCAGCAACAGATCTAGGAGGGCACTTTTCCTAGTTGCGCCTGCCCCAAGAAGTTATTATCTAGGTGCTTTATGAACCTCCTGGACTTGCTCGTGTCAGCTGTGTGGTGATCCCAGTTGATGTCTGGCAGGTTGAAATCCCCCATAAGGACAAGGGGAGTTGATCTCGAGGCATCTCGCAGTTCCACAAAGAATAATTCTTCAGTGTTGTCATCCTGTCCAGGTGGTCTGTAATAGACATCCCACAATGACATCCCCTTTATTTGTTCATCCCTTAATCCTTACCCAGAGGCTCTCAGCTTTGCCATCGCTGACTTGAAATTCCACACAGTCCAGCCCCTGCTTCACATACATTGCCACCCCGCCACCTCGCCTACCCTGCCTGTCCCTCCTGAGGAGCCTGTAACTATCTACTGCAACACACCAGTCACCGGACTTATCCCACCAGGTTTCGCTTATGCCGATGTTGTCATAGCTGTGGGACTGGGCCAAGACTTCTAGCTCATCCATTTTATTCCTCATACTGCATGCATTTGTGTAAAAGCACTTCAAATGTGTCTCCCTACACACAGTACCTTGTGGAGCTGACCGAAGGACCTCACTGGCACACAGTCCCTCTGATTCTAGCGTTCCATCCCTTAGCTCATCACCGGTGTGCCTGGTTTTATCCCCTTCCCTCTTTGACTCTAGTTTAAAGCCCTATCTGTCAGCCCTGTGACCTCTGAGTCCCTTTTGATCGCTCTCAGTCTTCTCGTTGTTACCTCATCATTACCAGCCTGAAAGACCAGTAGCGGCTAGTAATCAGTGGGCCATACCAGGCACTTGACTATCTTAGAGAAGTCTCTCACCCGAGCCCCAGGGAGGCAACAGACTTGCCTGTGGGTTGGGTCCAGTCGGTATATTGGGCCCTCTGTCCCTTTCAGAAGGGACATGACAATAACCCTTCTTTCCTTATTGACAGCTGAAGTAGCAATGCAGGGAGTAGGTTGCCTTGTCTTAGGCACCCTCTCCACCTGGGACAATCTTTCCTCTACTTTGTTGTTCTGACTGTCGTGTTCTAGACCCTCATACTTGTTATATAAGGGTAGATGGGAAGGTGAGGTGGGCAGGGACAGGGCTTGCCTATCACCCTGAACAGGAACCTGCTTCCCTTCCCCCCTTCGGCCTAGCTCCTACTGCCTGGTGGGATGAGGGAACTTTTGTCTTCTGCATAGCAGGAGACACTTGTGCTGCAGCAGGCTCGTGAGTCTGTCTCAGAGAGGGCAGAACACACCTCCACCAGTCAATTTCCCTCTCCAACTGCCTGAATGAAATGAAAAACTATGGGTTGAGATGAAGACAGATTATTAAGACAGAAAAGAAAGGAAAATAATAATTATTATGATAATACTACTAATAATAATAATGTGTACAAACAAGTGATGCACACTGCAGTTGCTCACCACCCGCTGATACATGCCCAACCTATCCCTGAACAGCCAGTCCCCCCACCCTGGCTGGCCACCCCATATTAATTGTTCAGCATGATGTCAGATGGTATGGAATACCCCTTTGGCCAGTTTAGGTCATATTAGAGAGTTTTATTATGTTGTTGAGTTTGGGGGTGGGAATAATAAGGTAGAGTCCCTGCTGAAAAGGATCAGGGGGTTGGCAACAAGGCAGACATCCTGGTCGGGGTATGTTATAGAGCAATAAACCAGGATAAAGAGATGAGTGAGGAGTTCTATAAGCAGCTGTCAGAAGTCGCTCAGTCACCCACTCTTGTTCTCATGGGGGACTTTAACTTCCCAGACATATGCTGCATATACAATACAGCCCTGAGGAAGAAGTACAGAAGGTTCCTGGATTGTGTGGAAGACAGCTTCTTCACTCAGCTGGTTAGTGAGCTTATGCAAGGGGGTGCCCCACTAGACCTGCAGTTCACAAACAGAGGACTGGTGGAAGATATGGTGGTAAGGAGTTGCCTAGGGCAAAGTGACCATGAAATGGTAGAGTTCTCTATTCTTGGAGAAGCCAGGAGGGGGGCAGTAAAACTGCTACCTTGGACTTACGGAGGACAGACTTTAAACTGTTCAGGACACTGGTAGGCAGGGTCCCTTGGGAGCCAGTCCTGAAGAGATGAGGGGTCCAGGAAGCCTGGACACTCCCCAGAAAGGAAATCTTAAAGGTGCAAGAGCAGGCTGTCCCTGCATGCTCTAAGATGAGGCAGAGGGGAAGAAGACCAGCATGGCTGAATAATGAACATTTGCTGAGTGTCCAGGAGAAAAAAAGAGCATATATCCTGTGGAAGATGGGACAGGTAACTCAGGAAGAGTACAAGGAAGTTGCCAGCGTATGCAGAGAAAAAATCAGGAAGTCCAAAGCCCAGTATGAGCTCAACCTGGCTATGGTTAAGGATAAGAAAAAATGTTTTTATAAGGATATTAACGGCAAGAGGAGGGCCAAGGAGAACCTCCATACTTTGTTGGATGCAGGGAGGAACATGATTCTTGATAAGGAAAAGGGTGAGGTTCTTAATGTTTTCTTTATATCTGTTTTTACTAGCCAAACCACTTATCCTTGGAGTACTCAGCCTCCCAGCCTGGAAGTCTGGGATGGGGAGCAGAAGAAACCTCCCACAATTCAGGTGGAAACAGTTAGAGACCTGCTGCTCCACCTGGACTGTTACAAGTCCATAGGGCCAGACGGGATCCACTCGAGGGTGCTGAGATAGTAGGCAGATATGATTGCTGGGCTGCTTTCCATCATCTGTCAGCAGTCATGGTCATCTGGAGAGGTCGCAGATGACTGAAGAGTTGCGAATGTGGTGCCCATCTATAAGAAGAAGGGTCGTAAGGAGGACCTGGAGGACCTGGGGAACTACAGGCCTGTCATCCTGACCTCAGTGCAAGGAAAGGTGATGGAACAGGTCATCTTGAATGCAAACAGTTGGCATATGTGGAACAACTAGGGAATCGGGCCCAGTCAGCATGGGTTCATGAAAGACAAGTCCTACCTGACCAACCTCTTCTCCTTCTATGACCGGCTGACCTGTCTGGTGGATGACGGAAAGCCTGTTGATGTAGTCTACCTAGACTTCAGGAAAACCTTTGACACAGTTTCCCACAGTATTCTCCTGGAGCACCTGGCAGCCCATGGGTTGGACAGGTACAATCTTTGCTGGGTTAAAAACTGGCTGGACTGGCTGGACTACACCAGGGAGTAGTGGTGAACGGAGTGAAATCCATCTGGCAACCGGTCATCAGTGGTGTTTCCCAGGGATCAGTATTGGGGCCCATCTTCTTTATTATCTTTATTGATGATTTGGACAAGGGAATTGAGCTTACCCTGAGTAAATTTGCAGATGACACCAAGTTAGGGGAAAGTGTTGATCTGTCAGAGGTTAGGAAGGCCCTACAGAGGGACCTGGACAGGATGTATTGATGGGCAACAGCCAATGGGATGAGTTTCAACATGGCTACATGCTAAGTCCTACACCTTGGCCACAAAAACCCCATGCAATGCCACAGGCTTGGGGCAGATTGGCTGGAAAGTTGTGCAGAGGAAAAGGATCTGGGAGTGATGACTGATGCTTGTCTGAACATGAGCTGTCAGTGTGCCTGGGTGGCCAATAAGGCCAAAGGCATCCTGGCTTGCATCAGCAACAGTGTAACCAGCAGGACCATGGAGGTGATCATCCCCTTGTATTCTGCTCTGGTGAGACCGCAACCATGAGTCCTGTGTTCAGTTTTGGGTCCTTCAGTACAAGGACATCAAGTCCCTGGAACATGTCCGGTGAAGGGCTATGAAGCTGGTGAAGGGCCTGGAACACAAGTCTTATGAGGAGTGGCTGATGGAACTGGAGTTGTTTAGTCTGGAGTAGAGGAGGCTCAAGGGAGACGTTATTGCTCTCTACAACTCCCTGAAATAAAGTTGTGGGGAGCTGTAGTTTGGCCTCTTCTCACTGATAACTAGTGATAGAACCAGAGTGAATGGACTTAAGTTTCACCAGGGGAGGTTTAGGTTGGAAATTAGGAGATATTTCTTCTCAGAAAGAGTACTCATGCACTGGAATTGGTTGTCCAGAGAGGTGGTGGAGTCACTGTTGCTGGGGGTGTTTAAGGAAAAGTTTGATGTGGTGCTTAGGGACATGGTTTAGTGGGTGACATTGGAGGTAGGGTGATGGTTGGAACAGATTGTTGGACTAGTATTGGACCTCCAATGCTTGGAGGTATTTTCCAGCCCTAATGATTCTATGATTCTGTGATTCTATGATTAATAAATTCAGGTGAAATACTCAGATTATATATATATGAAATGCTCTAAAAAGATGGGATAAGACTAAAACATGTCACAGAATCACAGAATCATCTAGGTTGGAAGAGACCTCCAAGATCACCGAGTCCAACTTCTGACCTAACCCTAACAAGTCCTCCATTAAACCATATCCCTAAGCTCTACATCTAAATGTCTTTTAAAAACCTCCAGGGATGGTGACTCAACCACTTCCCTGGGTAGCCTATTCCAGTGCCTAACAACCCTTTCAGCAAAGAATTTTTTTCCTAATATCCAACCTAAACCTCCCCTGGCGCAATTTTGGACCATTCCCCCTCGTCCTGTCACCAGGCACATGGGAGAATAGGCCAACCCCCAAATCGCTACAGACACCTTTAAGGTACCTGTAGAGAGTGATAAGGTTTCCCCTGAGCCTCCTTTTCTCCAGTCTAAACAACCCCAGCTCCCTCAGCCACTCCTCATAAGACTTGTTCTCCAGACCCCACACCAGCTTCGTAGCCCTTCTCTGGACTCGCTCGAGCACCTCGATGTCCTTCTTGTAGCGAGGAGCCCAAAACTGAACACAGTACTCGAAGTGCAGCCTCACCAGAGCTGAGTACAGGGGGACAATCACTTCCCTGGACCTGCTGGCCACACTGTTTCTTACACAAGCCAGGATGCTGTTGGCCTTCTTGGCCACCTGAGCACACTGCTGGCTCATATTCAGCCGACTATCAACCAATACTCCCAGGTCCTTCTCTGCCAGGCAGCTTTCCAACCACTTATCTCCCAGCCTGTAGCTCTGTTTGGGGTTGTTGTGCCCCAGGAGCAGGACCCAGCACTTGGCCTTGTTGAACTTCATACAGTTGGCCTCAGCCCACCAGTGCAGCCTATCCAGATCATCCTGCAGAGCCTTCCTACCCTCGAGCACATCGACACACGCACCTAACTTGGTGTCATCTGCAAACTTACTGAGGGTGTACTTGATCCCCTCATCCAGATCATTGATGAAGATATTAAAGAGAACTGGCCCCAGTACTGAGCCCTGGGGGACTCCACTAGTGACCGGTCTCCAACTGGATTTGACTCCATTCACCACTACTCTTTGGGCCTGGCTATCCAGACAGTTTTTAACCCAATGAAGCGTGCACCACTCCAAGCCATGAGCAGCCGGTTTCTTGAGGAGAATGCTGTGGGGAACGGTGTCAAAAGCCTTACTGAAATCAAGGTAGACCACATCCACAGCCTTTCCCTCATCCACTAAGTGTGTCACCTTGTCACAGAAGGAGATGAGGTTCCTCAAGCAGGACCTGCTCTTCATAAACCCATGCTGACTGGGCCTGATCGCCTGCTTGCCCTGCAAGTGCCACATGATGATGCTCAAGATAATCTGCTCCATGAGTTTCCCTGGCACTGAGGTCAAACTAACAGGCCTATAGTTCCCCGGGTCTACCCTGTGGCCCTTCTTGTAGATGGGCGTCAAAATTGCTAGCTGCCAGTGAAGTGGGACCTCCCCTGATAGCCAGGGTTGCCCATAAATGATGGAAAGCAGCTTGGCCAGCTCTTCTGCCAATTCTCACAGTACCCTTGGGTGGATCCCATCCGGCCCCGTCGACTTGCATACATCCAAATGCTATAGCAGGTCGCCAGCCATTTCCTCGTGGATTGTGGGGGCCACATTCTGCTCCTGATCCTCTTCCACCAGCTCAGGGTACTGGCCATCCAGAGAACAACTGGTTTTGCTGCTACAGACTGAGGCAAAGAAGGCATTAAACACCTCATCCTTTTCCTCCTCTCATATACATGAAAGAGATGAGATTTAAAGGGACAAAGACATATGCCATTTCTGAACAGAAGGTGTGAAGCATAAAGGTGTATGAAATAAATCAAAAACTGTTAGAGGAAGATGTTATTTCATTTGTTTAATTTATTTTTCTTTAGTGCATGAACTGTAAAACAAAACTGTGAGCCCAAGTAAAATTTCAAAATTTTCAAATGTATAAATAAAATTATTTTAACATCCTTAACTTGTACAAAATTAAATCAGATAACAAAAAAAAAAAAGTATATAATCAGCATCTCATGTGAGAATCTACCTATTTGTGCTAAAGTATTTGAAGAGCTATAGCACAGCAGATGAGAATTAAAAAGAATAATTTTATTGAAAATAAATTAGCCAATAAGAACTCTTTACAACCATTTTGTCATGTTGTAATTAAATCATTTTGTAACACTCAGAAAGGTAACCATCTAATTAATTATTATTTTTTTTTACAATTAATGAAAAAAATATATATATAATTCACCTACTTACTTTAGAGGTATCATAAATTATATTTAAACGTAGTTTGACTTAAACATTAGATCCAGAATGAATTTTTATAGGCATAGTCATTAACTTTTTTTTAATTAAACTTTTTTTTTCTTTCTTTTCACATCTTCATACTTAAAACTCAAAAAGACTGTCACTTCCTTGAAGAAAAATGAGAATTGAACATCTTTGTATACCAGCCTTTCAACTTTTTTTCAACAACCAAATAAAATGCTTGAAATACTCATTGAGGTTGTACATCTACCCCATTATCCAAGTCAGATTTATCAGATGAATACATAATAATTTATTGCCGGATCTTGCATGAAGAACTTGATTCTAAACTGACAATATAACAACAAAGAGAATATAGATTAAACATAGATTGAAAGTCTTTTAGCTTTCCATTGTTTCTTTGGGGTATCAGGAAGTTTCATAATCTAAGTGTGCATAGTTTGAAGTGTTTTTCTATCATTGCATATAATATTTTAACTGGGAGTGATGCAACTTTGAACAATGTCGGAAGACATTAATTTCTATAGTATATCTTACCCAGTCTTCTGTTGGCTTTTCAGGAGATGTATCTCTTTCTTAGGATTTATGTTGTGCCTTCCAGTCTCATGTAGATGTCTGAGATACTCTATGACAACTCAAGCAAGATATTTCAGCAGGTGAATGATATCCATGATGTGTTTCATGACTTTAGTCTTAGTCTCAGACCTGTTCTGAGAGCAAGCATAGATCAAGATATAGAGCAAGGCTACATTGCAGTGAGTTCAACTGAATAAATCCAGCCTTAACATAGTCAAAATCGGTCTTTTGTACACAAGGCTTTGTGCAGCAAGTCTGAAGATTTTGACTTATGAAGCAGTACATTGCATATACCAATTATGAAGTCCCTTTCAAGCTGCAGAGCTTAGATATATTTTAGCAGCTTAAGCTTAGAACTGCCTTGCTCTTCCTCAAAAAATAAAAAATAAAAACCAATAAACAAAAACAAACAGCTCATTAAACCTCTCAGATGTCAAAGTCCTGCTGTTAAAAATCCTATATTTATGAATTGTGACATCACAAATTCTGCTTGAGTAATCATGATTTATTCTGTGTGATTATTCTTTTCAGACTGAGGTGGAAATATTATAGGTGAAATTCACTGAAATTATTTTGTTTTCTTTTGTTTTGCTTTGTTTTCCCTCTATGAAATTTTATGTTCTTTGTTCAAATATTCTTTAGGTTATCCAGAAAAGATGCTGTTCATCCCTTTGTGATGTTTTTCATCTTCCTTGGAGACCATAAACAAAATTAAGCCATCTAATTAAAATACTTCAACATTTGTTTTACCTGTGTGGCACTTTGATATGCAGACAATTATGCTGTATTGACTCAATTCCGTTCACAAAGTTTTTCTTTTTAAGACAAATTTCATATTTTGTATCTCTTCTACATTCAAGGGATGTTTGTCTGAGGATGCAAATCTTTAATGCAGAACTTCAGGTGATTTTTGATGTGATTTTTTTTTTTTTTTTTTTTTTTTTTTTTCTGTTCTGGCAGTCCATCCTTTCATTTGGCCCAAGAGGATATAACAAAACAGCTTGATTAATGGTGTCATCAAAAAATGTTGGGCTTACATTCATGTGTTAGAAAGAGAAGAACTAATTACAAAAATATGTTACCTAAAAAAGATAGTGAATGAAAATACCAAATCCTGTCATGAAAAGCAGAAATATGAAAAAAAAATAAAACAGTAAACAAGAATTTCTCCAATACGCAACAACAATTAACAAGAATATAGCTATACAGTGTGATTCATTGAAAATTTTAACATTTATTAAACCAGAAAATTGATTAAAATAAGAAATGATTTGCTAGAATAATTCTAAAGAGAAATAGTATTGAGAAGATTGAAAGCCAGCAGTCAGTCAGAGTTTATAAAGCAAACAATCTGTCCTTGACAGATAGCTATTCTAATGTATTTTTCACTCACATATCCTTAATATTACAAATGAATTATTTTTGTCTGATTACCATATGTACAAAGTAAAACATATTTTTATAAGTCAACAACTAAATAAAAATAGTTTCACTTCTTCAATTATTCTGTCATTTAAAAATGCTCTATTCTATAATACAATAGTAATATAGAGTGATTGAACATCACCAAGAAAAAGAATGTTGTATTTTGTATTTTCCCCATAGCACATGACCTTGAACAAAGAACAATAAAACAGAAATATTATAGGAACACTTCTGTAAATGGATTCCTTGTGACAGAACTATTGGGACATATCTGATCAACACTAGTAGAAGACACAGCTATCGTAGAATTTCCTATGCAGGTAACAAAAAAGAGAGCTTTTGATTACATGGGTGCATGGAAAAAGAAACTAATTTGACCTTTGATTAAATGATCTCACTTTCCTGGCACCATCACCTAAATTTCAATTATATTCTGCTAGAAGAAAAAGTAAATTTGGCTATTATTTTAACTGACACAAAAGGGCAGAATAGTTTCAGCTCTTGCAGACAGTGAAATGAGAAAATGAGTGCCCCCTAGAATTTCCAGCCTCTTACTTATTACAGGCTGTGACTACTGCAAGCACAGAAGGGATAATCAGCTTGTCAAGAGCCTGCCACAGAGAAAGTGAACATCTAATCACTTCTATTGCTTGAGAAGACTTCTTAGGAAACTGTGGCACTGCATTTGCATTTAAAAAGCCATGTTGTACAATTGTGAAAATAGTTTATTTCAAAAAATACTGTAAAATAGTCCTTAAAATGATTAATTCATTCTTTCCCATGAATTATGTATAAAGAGATGTAAAAGATGATACTGTCGTAATGAAATGTTGGATCAAAATCATTAGACTAGCAAATATTTGCAAGAGATAAAATCCATTAATTGGTGAGTGTTGTTTCTTGCACAGAAGACAGTCTGTGTCATATTTATGCAACCACAAAGCTCAGCTGAATCAAAACACATGTATATTTTTCATAATTTCAGAATGCATAGAACTATAGCAATTGTTAGCATCTCTAAATTGTACTTATGCTTTGTTGTGGTGATGAGAACCGCTTAACACAGAGAAAGCTCTGTTTCACAGAACTAAGCCCTGAAAACTACCTGTCTTCAAAGCAGAAACCTTGTAAGAGATACAAAAGAAAAAATAAAGGTATGAGGGATGTTATCAGATCATAATGCCTACAAAGAGGTAGATGCAAAGTTTTAGTAAAAAGTTCTAATAACAATTTGTAAGAAAATATAAAAAGAAACTCCACTGAAATGAACCCAGGGTATTACTGGGATTCAAAACAAATATAAAGTCTGTTAAAATGTTGTTGGCAAGTAAAAAATAATTCTAGGGCTTATTTAAGCAGAAACCATATAAAATCTGTAGAAAATTCTTGGAACCATTTGGAAAGCATAATCAAAGAAGAGCATTGAGAGGTTAAAATATATATGAAGGGAATTAGAGTTCTGAAATAGGATGCTAATCTGTTTTAGCATCAGCTTCTATGTAAAGATTAAAAAAAGAGGATAAAAAACCTTAAGAAGGATGAACATTGTGAAAACTAAAGGGTGAGATCAAATATTAAACCATGTACCATTAACATGCCTGACCTAAGCCATTCAAATGTGAAAGCTAGGAGTAAGTGAATTATAAGCAAATTATCAAAGGACAGGACAGATGCTGTATTTCTTGAGGAATCCTATTATACCAGAATATAAACTGGCATGCAATTAGTTTGTGCAAGTATTATTTTTCAGTAATTAGTGTTTTGTTTGTTTGTTTGTTTGTTTAAAAAAAGTAAATTAATATCAAATAAGCTGACACCACTGACACTTATTAAAAGAGGAGATTAAATATGATATAGAGCAAAGCTTTGTAGCTATAAGGAAAAAATAAATAAATAAATAACTAGGTCAATCTAGACCCCTAATTTCAGTTAAGGATATATTTTTTTAAAAGTTTATTTTTGTTTAACATTACAAATTTTGCAACAGAGAAAAATGATACATGGAAGAGATATCAACAGCACATGGCATTGTCTACAGGGGATGCAATTGGAAATACATATTTAAAATTATGTTGAAAAGAATACCATGATTTCACAAGCTTAAATTTCAAGAAAAAATAATAATAGAAATTATGCTTCAAAATAACTGAAGTTATTGTGATCTTGTCAAACATACTACATTTTCTTTTCTAGCTCCGTAAATGTATGTATCATGTTCTGTTGCATCTTGGTTTTATTGACTTCGGGTAAATTTCATAATACCTACACAAGTATCATAAAAAAGATACTTCCAGAAGCACCTGTAATACTGCATTCAGCTCATCACAAAGATGATGGAGCACCTCTCCTACAAAGACGGGCTGAGGGACTAGGGGCTACTTCACCTGGAGAAGAGAAGGCTCTAAGAAGACCTTCCAAGTAGTGGCCTTCCAGTACCTAAGGAGGAACTACAGGAAATCTGGGTAGGGAGTCTTTCTTAGGGAGTGTAGTTATAGGACAAGCAGTAATGGCTTTAAATTAAAAGAGGTTTAGAATAGATAAAAGAAATAAATGTTTCACCATGAGGGTGCTGGAGCACAGGCCCAGGTTGCCCAGAAAAGTTGTGGATGCACCATTACTGGAAATGTTTCAAGGGAACCTGGTCTAGTGGAAGGTCTCTTTGCCCATGGCAGGAGGGGTGGAATTAGATGATCTTTAAGGTTTTTTCTAACTCAAATCATGATTCTATGAAGTGTTGCGGTGAAGAGAAATAAGTAACTAAGCAGGGCCAGGAAAAAATAAAAAAATAAATAAATAATAATCCACCATGCTCAGTTACAGTCTGGCATAGAAAGGCAAACAAGGCTAGAAATCAAAGAACATCATTATAATAGAAGTAAATATTAGAAGTAGAAAGTGTCTGAAGACAAGCTAGACATGTCGGTCTGAATACAAAATTTGCACACCTATGTGTCTTTCAGACACCACTACTTTGTTTGCAAAAACAACCCCTTCCATCCCTGGAGGTGTTGAAGACCAGGTTGGATGGGGCCCTGGGCAACCTGATATAGTGGGTGACATCCCTTCCCATGGCAGAAGTGTGGAACTAGATGATCTTTAAGGTCCCTTATAACACAAGCCATTCTATGATTCTAGGATCACCAGTAGATTCCCACAGGAATCCATGTTCTGTTCCATTCAACATGCTTATAAATGATATGGAAAAAGTCTGAAGAATGAAGTGATAAAGTTTGTTTACTTTACTAAGACAATGGGTGACTAAGAAGACCTGCAAAAGCATAATATTTTGCTGAATGGTTTCAGAATAAATTTGGAGACAACACAATGAAAATAGGTACTGTGATGTATATAGGACAAAAACAAAACAAACAAACAAACAAAAACCTTATTTGTTCAAACTCCTTGATGGATTCTGTTCTATTAGCAAAAAGAAGAAAGATGATGTAGTTACAATAATTTCTTTCTTATTTAAAATCATTGCTTATTAATGTTAAAGTGCAAATTAAAATGAAATTTTAGGAATTATTAAGAAAAAAAAAATACAGAGAAAAAAAAAAGGAAAAAAAAAAGAAAAGTGAGAAAAGAGCATGCCACTGAATAAGCTTATGTGATACTCACAACTTCAGTAGTATATGAAGTTCTTACTAGCATCTGGCATCTGTAAAATTTTAAATGAGAATGAATAGACAATGAATTTACCTTTATGAGTAGAAGGACATAGGCTTTGTACTGACCTGACCCTTCAGGATCTCAGGATTTGTCTGGTTTCACTTGACCTAAATTGATTTTAACTTGTAACAGTTTCGTAGTGGTCAAATGACTATTGTCTGACATGCTGTACCTGGAAGTACTGCATATGGCAAAGGTCTGTCACGCCAAGGTAGAAATAGATGGTAGCTCTTTGTGTAAACTGTGTCTGGGGAATTTTCTAGGCAACTTTCAAGACCTTTTTTTTTTTTTTTTTTTTTTTCTCCATAAGAAGAAAATATATTGGATTTATGTGGCAAGGTTTTGGTAGCCAGGGGCTGCAGGAGTGGCCACTGTGAGAAGAATTCAGAAGCTGACCCATGTCAGATATGGGTCATTTCCTGCCAGCTCCAAAGGGACACAACTCTGCCCAGAGCTGAGCCAATAAGTTATATTGTTTGTGCCTCTGTGAGAGCAGATTTAGGAAAAGGGGAAAAAACCTGCACAACAGCAGCTGGGAGAGCGGTGAGTGAGAAACAGCCTTGCACACACCGAGGTCAGTGAAGAAAGGAGGTGGAGGAGGTTCTCCAGGCACCAGAGCTGAAGTTCTTCTGCAGCCCATGGTGTATCATGGCAGAGTGGATTTCCATGCTGCAGTTTATGTGGAGCCCATGGTGAAGAAGGTGGATCTGACCTGAAGGAGGCTGCAGCCTGTGGAGAACCCCCACTGGAGCAAACTCCAGCCCGGACCTTTAGCCTGTGGAGAGGAGCACACACAGAGATCTGGAAGGAGCTGCTGCCCATGGAAGACCTATTTTGGAGCAGTTTGCTCCTGATGGATGGACCATGTGGTATGGATGCATATTTGGAGCAGTTCTTGAAGAGCTGCTACCTGTGGGAAGCCCATGCAGGATGAGGTTGGGAAGGATTGCATCCTGTGGGAGGGATCCCCTATTGGAGCAGGAGAAGAGAGTGACCGTGAAGGAGCAGAGGAGAGAAAGTGTTAAGGACGTACCGCAGCCCCCCTTCCTCTGTTCCCCTGTGTTCCTCTGGGGGAAGAGATGGAAGAGCGTGGTTGAGGAAAAAGTGTTTTCAGTTTGTTCTCTTTGTTTCTCACTTCTATATCTTGTTAGTAATAGGTAATAAATTTCTCTAATCTCATTATGCAGTCTGTTTGGTCCATGATGATAATTTTTGAGTGATCTCCTTGTCTTTATCTCAACCCTTGAGCCCTTTCCATCATTTTTTTTTTTTTTTTTTTCCCCTTTCTTTCATATGAAAATGGGAGGGGGAGTGAAAAAGAAGCTGTGGTAGAGTTCGGCTGGTCAGCTGAGTAAAACCACCACAGAGAGACAAGAAAGTATACAAAAAAATCATGCATGTATAAATTAGAGGGGCAAAAACTTCCACCTACAACAACGATACTGTAATCCTCATGACATAAATTAATAAATAAATACAAATTTAAAAACATATGGATGTTGACAAGTGGTCTCTTTCTTCTTGAGGGAGACTGAAAGTTTCAATTTTTCTGTGATCCAAAGGATCACTGGAATGGTGACAATGAAATGAAATAAAAGAATCGGTTTTTATATAATGATATGTATTAATGTTTGTTTTTTTGTTTGTTTGTTTTGTTTTGTTTTGTTTTGTTTGGAATTAACTGCATAATTTAGACTATTAGATGGTTAAAACATTAAATGGATTAAAATTGATTTCTGTGATCCATACATATACTGTGTTCCCTTTTGCCACTAAGAAAATTTTAGGTTTAAAAACAAGGACAAGACAGTAGAGAAAATGACTTATTAAAGCAGAGTAGATTATTCTCATGGAGGAAAAATGAGTGATGGAGAATACAGTGAAAATACACAAAGCAAGTAATGGCAGTGGAGATAAAGACACATTATTTCTTCCCATCCTTAAGGAGGAGAGGTCATAAAAAAACAATTTATTTATTTATTTATTTTAATGTGTGTATCAGTTTAAAAAAAAACATGTACGTGAGTGGCAAGATAAATGCTCTCTTGGAGCAATGGGGAAGATGTGAGAAGGCAATCTCTCCTTACATATTTATATATGTATTTATTTATTAAAGGAAACTGTTAAAAAAACTCTACATTTATACAGGTAGAGAGACAATCCCTGAGGTAACAATACCAAAAGAAGTCACAGAATCACAGAATCACAGAATCACAGAATCACAGAAAAAGGGGAGAGCAGTGAATGTCATCTACCTTGACTTTAGCAAGCCTTTTGATACTGTCTCCCATGACATCCTGCTAGCAAAGCTGAGAAAGTGTGGGATAGAGGAGTGGACAGTAAGGTGGATTGAGAACTGGCTGACTGGCTGAGCTCAGAGGGTGGTGATCGGCGGCACAGAGTCCAGCTGAAGACCTGTGACTAGTGGTGTTCCCCAGGGGTCGGTACGGGGTCCAGTCTTGTTCAACATCTTCATCGACAACCTTGATGAGGGAGTAGTGTCTGCCCTCAGCAACTACGCCAACGACACAAATCTGGAAGGAGTGGCTGACATGTCAGAAGGCTGTGCTGCCACTCAGCGAGACCTGGACAGGCTGGAAAGATGGGCAGGAAGAAACCAAATGAGGTTTAATTAGAGCAAGTGTAGAGTCCTGCACCTTGGAAGGAACAACTGGAAGTATCAGTACAGGCTGGGGGATGTCCTGCTGGAGAGGAGCTCTGAGGAGAAGGACCTGGGGGTCCTGGTGGATGACAGGTTGACCATGAGCCAGTATTGTGCTCTCATGGCCAAGAGGGCCAATGGGATCCTGGCATGCATTAAAAGGAGCGTGGCCAGCAGGTCAAGGGAGGTTATCCTCCCCTTCTACTCTGCCCTGGTCAGGATTCGCCTGGAGTACTGTGTCCAGTTCTGGGTTCCCCAGTACAAAAAAAGACAGGGATCTCCTGGAAAGAGTGCAGCGGAGGGCCACAAAGATGATACAGGGCCTGGAGTATCTTCCCTAAGAAGAAAGGCTGATAGACCTGGTTCTGTTCAGCCTGGAGAAAAGAAGACTGAGAAGGGATCTCATCAATGTGTATAAATAGCTGAGGTGTGGGAGACAGAGGGATTTGGCCAAACTCTTTTCAGTGGTTTGTGGGAACAGGACAAGGGGCAATGGCCACAAAATGAATCACAGGAAGTTCTACACCAATATGTGAAAGAACTTCACAGTGAGGGTGATGGAGCACTGGAACAAGCTGCTCAGGGAGGTTGTTCATTCTCCTCCTCTGGAGATATTCAAGGCCCATCTGGACGCCTATCTGGGCAACCTGCTCTAAGGAACCTGCTTTGGCAGGGGGGTTTTGAGCCAATGATCTTTGGAGGTCCCTTCCAACCCCTTCAATTCGGTGATTCTGTGATTCTGTGAATTGTAGGGGTTGAAGCAGATTGAAACTCTTACTGAATGAAACCTCCTTGAAATGACTTTCAGAAAAAGATATTAATCATGGAAAGGTCTCATAATAATTATAGTATCTTGAAACATGTAAGTTATCTGAGCAGTAAAATGGGGTCTACACAATCAAATTTTTACAGGGGTAATATAAAAGTGCCTCCTTTTTGTGGTTTGCTCCCCCTATTAGCATGTTCTCATTAGCCAAGTTAAAGTATTTAATTTCTAAAGATTTTATAGTAGATAAAGGAGGTTTTATATTGTTCTTCAGGGGCTACAGGACTCATAACATCTCTTCAAAATGTGCACTGAACCAGCAGTTTTAAGTACACCATGCAAGCATTCCTACATTTTAAGAATATATTAAAATAAAAATAACTTCAAAGACATAACCAAGTTTCAGAGATTCCCATCCCACAACAAAAACCTTGTATCTCCTTCATCTTCTTTTCTTTTCTTTTCTTTTCTTTTCTTTTCTTTTCTTTTCTTTTCTTTTCTTTTCTTTTCTTTTCTTTTTTCTTTTCTTTTCTTTTCTTTTCTTTTCTTTTCTTTTCTTTTCTTTTCTTTTCTTTTCTTTTCTTTTCTTTTTTCTTTTCTTTTCTTTTCTTTTCTTTTCTTTTCTTTTCTTTTCTTTTCTTTTCTTTT
>CM021697.1:162793906-162811092 GCA_011074415.1 Stictonetta naevosa
GGGGGGGGGGAAATTTAAGGATCACACCAATGAAGGATGCCTTGTGGCCTTGTGGTTGAGGTCTACTATAGGCTGCCTGATCAAGGGGAGCCTGTGGTTGAGGCATTCTTGCTTCAGCTACAAGAAGTGTCAAATTCACACACTCTCATTCTGATGGGGGACTTCAACCACCAGCATGCCTCCTGGAAAAGCTACGCAGCAGGCTGTAAGCAATCCAGAAGATTCCTAGAATACATTGAGCACTGGAGGTGTCCAAGGCCAGGTTAGATGAGGCTCTGGTCAACCTGATCTAGTGGGTGGCATCTCTGCCCATGGCAGAGATGTTGGAACTAGATGACTTTTAAGATTCCTTCTAGCCCAAACCATTCTATGATTCATTCTGTGATTCATTCCATGGCTAAAATGAGATTTAAGTCCCCTAACACATGTGAGGACTTCCAGATGTAAGTTTCTAACTAGAGATGAATTTGGAACTGAATCAGACCAAAGGCACATTTTGTATGCTTAAGAATGTTTTGTATTTTTTGAGAAAATAAATTAAAATAAAATAAATAAATATTATTTATTTTTACATGAAGTAACTCTATATCTATAAGATGGCCTTGGCTCACCTTAGATATGATTTTCCCAATGACTTTTTTCCTGCCTAACATCCAAGTGTTATGTATGGAAATGGGTCTTTCATATGTTCTCATGCTGGACATACAGATGTCTCAGGTTAGAGAGCTTCAAAAGACTTCCAGATGATTATCTGTGTTTATAAGACAACTGTGCCTTCCCTTAAGCATCTAATTTAGTTGTCAGAGTTTGGAGGAGTTTTCTCAGTTCCACTATTGTCAGACTTTTTCTTGTATACATTCTCTGTTTTCAAGTTTACTGTCTTTACTGGATTCCACTCTAGAAAGGTCGAAGGTCGTTTATTCATTTATTTATTTATTTATTTATTTATTTTTCTTCTAAGCTGTCTACCTTTGAGGTCTTTTTGTCTTTCTTGTTATCTTGATTTCATCTTGTACTAGTGCTCTTCACTGGTGTATCACTAAATGTTGATATTACCATGTTAAAAGAGCACCTCAAACTACCTTTATAACTAGCACAGAAAAAGACTTCCGTGGTTTGTCTGAGACAACCATACACAGCTAAATATGTGAGTTGAATAGAAACCTTGAATTTTTCTCTGACTGCTATTATTACATCCTTTGAATTCCTACAGTTTTCATCTTTGTATTTGGATTCTATGATAATATATATATATATAATAGTGCTCAACTTCAATTTTCCTTTCATATCCATCTATTTATGAAGAAAAGACAGTATTATGACCTGACTACAGAAAAAGGACTAAGATCACAGAATCACAGAATCACAGAACTGTAGGGGTTGGAAGGACCTTGAAAGATCATCGGATCCAACCCCCCTGCAAAACAGGTTTCTCAGAGCAGGCTGTCCAGGTAGGTCCAGACGGGCCTTGAATATCTCTACAGAAGGAGGCTCCACAACCTCTCTAGGCAGCCTGTTCCAGTGATCTGTCATCCTCACCGTGAAGTTATTTCGCATATTGGTGTGGACCTTCCTGTGTTCTATCTTGCGGCCACTGCCTGTTGTCCTATCCCCACAAACCACTGAGAAGAGATAATCTACATCCTTCTGTCTCCCACCCCTCAGATATTTATAGACATTGATAAGATCCCCCCTTAGTCTCCTCTTCTCCAGGCTGAACAGACCCAGGTCTCTCAGCCTGTCCTCATAAGAAAGATACTTCAGGCCCCGTATCATCTTTGTGGCCCTCTGCTGCACTCTTTCCAGGAGATCCCCGTCTTTTTTGTACCGGGGAACCCAGAACTGGACACAGTACTCTAGGTGAGGCCTGACAGGGCAGAGTAGAGGGGGAGGATCACCTCCCTTGATCTGCTGGCCACACGCTCCTTTTAATGCATGCCAGGATCCCATTAGCCCTCTTGGCCATGAGGGCACACTGCTGGCTCATGGTCAACCTGTCATCCACCAGGACCCCCAGGTCCTTCTCCACAGAGCTCCTCTCCAGCAGGTCGTCCCCCAGCCTGTACTGATACTTCCGGTTGTTCCTTCCAAGGTGCAGGACTCTACACTTGTTCTTATTAAACCACATCTGGTTTCTTCCTGCCCATCTCTCCAGCCGGTCCAGGTCTCACTGAATGGCAGCACAGCCTTCTGGCATGTCAGCCACTCCTTCCAGATTTTTGTCATCAGTGTACTTGCTGAGGGAAGACACTATTCCCTCATCAAGGTTGTCGATGAAGATGTTGAACAAGACTGGACCCAGCACCGACCCCTGGGGAACACCGCTAGTCAAAGGCCTCCAGCCAGACTCTGCTCTGCCGATCACCACCCTCTGAGCTCGGCCAGTCAGCCAGTTCTCAACCCACCTCGCTGTCCACTCCTCTATCCCACACCTTCTCAGCTTTGCTAGCAGGATGTCATGGGAGACAGTATCAAAAGCCTTGCTAAAGTCAAGGTAGATGACATCCACCGCTCTCCCCCCATCTACCCAGCTGGTGATGGCATCTTAGAAGGCAATGAGGTTGGTCGAGGACAACTTCCCCTTGGTGAACCCATGCTGACTACTCCTCATAACCTTCTTCTCTTCCAATAGCTTGGAGATGGCATCCAGAACAAGCTGCTCCAACACCTTTGCAAGGACAGAGGTGAGACTGACTGCCCTGTAGTTTCCCGGATCCTCCTTCCTGCCCTTCTTGATGACCAAAGTGACATTGGCTATCGTCCAGTCTTCAGGCACCTCACTCATTCTCCAGGACTTTCCAAAGATCATAGAGAGCGGCTCAGTGACCACGTCTGCAAGCTCCCTTAGCACATGCGGATACATCCCATCAGGACCCATAGATTTGTGTGTGCTGAGCCTGCTCAGACGCTCCCGAACCACTCTCACATCTACCAGAGGGGAGCCCTCCATTTCCCAGACCCTTTGTCCTCTTGCCAGGGGTGAGGAGTCCCAGGGGGTGTCCTTGAAGCAGAGACTGAAGCAAAGAAAGCATTCAGTATCACTTGAAAAAATTCCTTCTTATTATCCTTTATCTCTTTAGCAAGCCTCATCTCTAGGGGGGCTTTTGCCTTCCTCATTGCATCCCTGAAGGCTCTGACAACATGTCTATACTCCTCCCAAGGGGACAGGCCCTTTTTCCACATTTCATATTCCTTTTGATCTTATCAATGAGCTCCTTGTTCATCCACGCAGGTTTCCTGCCCCTCTTCCGGAATTTCCTATTCTTTGGGATGCACCGATCCTGAGCATGGAAGAGGTGCTGCTTAAATGTAGCCCAGCTCTCACAAGCACCCTTGCCTTCAAGCAACCTAGCCCATGAGATACTCCCAGGCAGGTCCCGGAACAGGTCAAAATTGGCTCGTCGAAAGTCCAGGGTAGCAATCCTGCTTTTAGCCTTACTTCCTCTGCCTAGTTCCATCTGGAACTCCACCATCTCATGGTTGCTGCATCCCAAGCTGCCCCCAACCTTCACATCCCTAACAAGGCCATCCCTGTTGGTAAGAACAAGGTCCAGGAGCACCCCCCGCCTCGTCAGCTCCTCCACCACCTGTGTCAGAAAATTGTCCTCAACGCATTGTAGGAGCCATTTGGACTATGCGTGCCTGGCCAAGTTGCTTACCCAGCAGATGTCTGGGTAATTGAAGTCCCCCATGAGGACCAGTGCTCGTGACCATGAGGCTACTAGTAGCTGCTCGTAGAAGGCCTCATCTAGCTCCTCCTCCTGATCTGGCGACCTGTAGTAGACCCCCACCACCGTGTCTCCCATACCAGCCCACCCCTTAATTCTCACCCACAAGCTCTCCACTTGTCCTTCACCCTCCCGCAGGTGGAGCTGGGTACACTCTAATTGCTCCCTCACATAAAGGGCAACCCCACCTCCTCACTTCCCCAGCCTGTCTTTCCTAAAGAGGACATAGCCCCCCATGACAGTGTTCCAGTCATGCGAGCTGTCCCACCACGTCTCAGTGATCGCAACGAGATCGTGGCCCCGCGACTGAACACAGATCTCGAGCTCTTCCTGTTTATTTCCCATGCTCCGCGCATTGGTGTACAGGCACTTTAGGGAAGCAGCAGCTGCAGTTACCCCTGGGGGGATGTAAGAAGAAGATACCGGACGGGGCATCGGGAACGCTACCTTCTCTGAGGAGCTCTCAGACAATCCTATGTGAGAGCTCAGAGGTTTTTCCCTGTCTTCAACAGTGACAGTAGTGACGACTTCCCCCAGCCCTTCTCTGTCACTTTTAGCTGCTCTCCCTTCCCCCATCAGACCTAGTTTAAAGCCCTGGTAATCAGCCAGAGAGCTTGCTCCCCAACACAGTTGCACCCCACTTGCTCAGTTGGTGTCTGTCCGCAGCCCACATACCTGGCCTCTCAAAGGACGGCCCAAGATCAAAATACCCAAATCCCTGATCCAGACACCACCCCCTCAGCCAGTCATTCACCTGTCCCGTTCTACTTCTTCTTTCTGGATCCCAGTCACCCAGCGGGAGGACAGAGGAGAACACTACCTGCACCCCCGATCCCTTCAACAACCTCCCCAGGGATGCAAAGTCCTTTTTAATATTCCTCATTTTTCTAATAGCAGCTTCCCGGGATCCAACCTGAATGACTACAAGAGGATAGTAGTCCTCTGATTTAATGAGCTGTGGCAGAGACTTCCTAACATCTCTGACACGTGCCTCAGGAAGACAGCGCACCTCTCTGCATAGGTTATCTGGGCGGCAGATGGGAGCCTCAGTGCCCCTCAGCAAGGAGTCCCCGATCACCAGGACTCTCCGCTCTTTTTTTGTGGCACAGGTTACAATGCGGTGTTCCATTCGGCCCTGATCCTTATGTTTTGTACTTCCCCCAGTCTTGACACACTTCTCGGGGTTGCTTCCTGGGTTCGGACTACTGTCCAGACCCTCAGCCTCTTTCTTAACCTCCCTGAGAGCCTCAAATCTATTTCCCAGGGACTCCGTGGGGGTAGGTGGCGCCGTGGGTGTCGGGGGCAGACGTCTCTGCTCCAAGCTGAGATGAGGGTCCAGCCCCTTTTCTCTTGAGGACAGTCAAGCCTTCTTTGCTGCATGTGTTCAACAGGGGCAGCCTCTACCCCTTGCTGGGACATAGGAGAGGGCTGGCAAGCAACAGCAGGGGCAGAGTGACACCTCCTATCTGTCACCCTCAGAGACTCTCTCTGGCTGCCGATTTCTTGCTGCAGGCCAGCTACCTGCTCGAGGAGATCTTGAAGCAGGGCACACCTGCACCCATGACAGCCCTCTCTTCCCTCAGGACCCAGGTGGGCCTCCAGATTCTGGAGCTCCCCACAGTCACCTGTCTGGACTGCCACTTCCCCCCTCAGGGGGTCCACCTGGGTGCCCACGTGAGCCCAGAGAAGCAGCATCTCCTCTGTCTGGGTTGCCATCTCGGACCAACCGCTGTGATGGGTGCCCACCATGGTGAGCTCTAGGTTCTCCTCCCTGCCCTGCTTGAACTTCCCTGCGCAAACTGCCTGCGCGAACTGGCAAGCCAGTCTCGTTAGTGCGTCCTGTTTGCGGTGCTCCTGGGTCGTGGCGCTCCCTAGGGACTACTTTCATAGCGCCGGGGGTGGGTGGGCTGCTGTCAGCCCTGGCTCCGCCCTCAGCACGTCAGCGCCCGCAGCGGCACAAGCACAGCTCCTGCCTGCTGGGGGAAGGTGGCCGGGGGCTCTGTGCTGCATTATTGGGGGGGGGGGGTTGGTTGGGGTTGGCTTCGTTTGTCTCACTGCCAGGAGCCCTCACTGCAGCTGATCGCTGCGAGGTTCCCTTTCAAATTGTAATATACAATAAATGTTTGTTCATTGTCTTTTGTATTATAAGAGCAAGGAGTTCTGTTTGAGGAGTGGGGGTAGTGAAGGTCTCTTGCTGAGATAAGAAACTGTGAAGCACCTGGCTAGGCACTGTACTTAATGTAACAAAAGAGTCCGGCAAGGAAGAGGAGCCCCCTCCTCCCCCATTCTTTCCCTCCTGTAACCACTCCCTGGTAAGTTGTTAAAAAGAAGTTGAGTCACAATGCAGAGGAAGACTACGGCCTTCATCTTCACGACCACCAGAGGGACTGAGACGACCCCCTAGCAACAGTACGCGCAGCCGCAGAACATACCCGGAACCAAGCTATAAAAGGGGACTCTGGTGGGGGTAAAGTGCACGCCGTTGGTAGAGCAGAGATTCCCCGGCCGCCCAGCACTGTTTTGCTTGCTGTGCTTACTTAATTCAATAAATTTACTTAATTGACCTAAAAGCTCTCTGGAAAAATTATTTAAGAGAGTAAACTTATAACAAAATGACGGGATTTTTTAGCAAATTTCTGTTAATTATTAAGCATCTACTGAGCTTAGAATTATTTAAAGGGAAAAGAGAGAAAACACTCTTCATTACTCATTTTTTACACATGGGCCTCAACTGTGTGTTGGAAAATATTGTGATTTTCTTATGAAAAGAGTCACAGAATCACAGAATGGCCGAGGTTGGAAGGGACCTCTGAAGATAGCTAGTCCAACCCCACTTGCCAAGCAGGATCACCTAGAGTGTGTTGGGCAGGATGGCATCCAGATGGGTTTTGAATATCTCCAGAGAAGGAGACTCCATAACCTCTCTGGACAACAAGTTCCAGTGTTCTGTCACCCTCACAGTAAAGAAGTGCCCACCCATATTAATGTGGAACTTCTTGTGCTTCTGCTTGTGCCCAGTGCCTCTCACCTTGTCGCAGAGCACAACTGAAAGGAGACTAGCTCCATCCTCTTGGCATCCTCCCCTCAGATATTTATACACATTGATGAGTTCTACCATCAATCTTCTCTTTTCCAGGCTATCCAGGCCCAGTTCTCCCAGCCTGTCCTCATAAGACAGGTGCTTCAGTCCTCTAATCATCTTTGCAGCTCTGCTCTGGGCTCGCTCCAGTAGTTCTATGTCCCTCTTGTACTGGGAAGCCCAGAACTGGACACAGTACTATAGGTGTGACCTTGCCAGGGCTGAGTAAAGGGGGAGGATCACCTCCCTTGCCCGAATTAACCCCAGGATACCATTGGCCTTCTTGGCCACAAGGGCTCAATTCTGACCTTTGGTTAGCTTGCTGTCCACAAGGACTACCAGGTCCCTCTCTGCAGTGCTGCTCTCCAGAAGGTCAGCCCCAAGCCTGTACTGGTGCTTGCAGTTATTCCTCCTTAGGTTCATGACTCTGCACCTGCCTTTTTTGAACTTCATGAGGTTGCTCTCAGCCCATCCCTCCAGCCTGTCAAGGTTCCTCTGAATGTCAGCACAGCCCTCTATGGTATCAGCCACTCCTCCAAGCTTTGTGTCATCAGCAAACTTGCTGAGAGTTCCATCGTCCAGGTCACTGATGAATAAGTTGAACAACACTGAACCTGGTACTGAACCCTGGGAGATACTATTAGCTACATGTCTTTAACTAGACTTCACACCACTGAGCACAACCTTCTGCCATCCAGCCAATTATCAATCCACCTCACTGATCTCTCATCTAGGCCGCACTTCCTGAGCTTTTCTATGAATCTTTTATGGGAGACAGTGTCAAAAGCCTTGCTGAAGTCAAGGTAGACCACATCCACCACTCTCTCCTCACCCAACCAGATAGTCATCTCATCATAGAAGGATATCAGATTTGTCAAACATGACTTCCCCTTGGTGAATCCATGCTGACTACTCCTGACCACCTTCTTATCCTCCACATGCTTGGAGATGACCCCCAAGATGAGCTTCATCATCACCTTTCCAGGGACGGAAGTGAGGCTGACTGGCCTTTAGTTGCCTGGGTCCTCCTTCTTGCTCTTTTTGAAGAATGGGGTGACATGGGCTTTCATCCAGTACTTAGACACCTCTCCTGTCCTCCTTGACCTTTCAAAGATGATAGAGAGTGGCCTAGCAATGACATCTTGCATCTCCCTCAGTACTTGTGGATGCATTCCATTGGGGATCATGGATTTGCGGGTGTCAGGTTTGCCTAAGTGATCTCTAACCCAGTCCTCCGCGACCAAGGAAAAGTCTTCCTTTCTCTGTACTTCCTCTCTTGTCTCCAGGGTCTGAGATTTCTGAGGAGTGATCTTAGCAGTAAAGACTGAAGCAAAAAACGGCACACAGCAAGTCTGCATTCTCCATATCCTGTCTCAAGGGCACCCGCCCCATTCAGCAGTGGGTCAACATTTCCCACTATCTTCCTTTTTCTACTAATGTATTTGAAGTAGTATTCTTTATGTCCCTTGACAGATTTCATTCTAAATGGGCTTTGGCCTTCCTTGTTGCATCCCTGCACACTGTGACAGTGTCCCTATATTTCTCCCAAGTGGCCTGACCCTTTTTCCCCATGCTGTAAACTTCCATCTTATGTTTGAGCTTTGCTAGGAACTCATCCATGCAGGTCTCCTGCCCCTTTTGCTTGCCTTCTTAAAGGCATGCATGTCAGGTATGTATGCAAAAAAACACCATCCTGTTTTAAGCTTTAAACAATAGTTTTTATACAAGGACATACATTCCACTTCTGAAACAACACTTTCATATGATACAGCTTATGTTACAACAAAGTAATATTCTAGGTGTTTTACATGTTCACTATTAATCCCTTTGTCAGTATTTCTTCTCTTACTCTATCTTTAGGTAAACTGTACATTTAACAGTAAACAGAGTAGAAAATAAGTTACTGATGAAAATGCTGGGGCTAATGATATAATTTGTTTTCAGTCTTGTTTTCTGTATAACAATGACAGACAGCTAATTTAACTTAATACATAGGCAATTTCTTAGAATATCCATGCCAACAGCTTCAGAAAGACGATGATGCTAAGGCTGAGTTGAGAAAGTGAAGAACAATTTAGCAGATTCTCAGCTCACTGAGCAAAGATAAAAATTGTTCTGTAAATTGTTGTGCTGCAAATGCAAAATTATTTACTATTCACCAAATATACAAGCTCTTCATGGATTCATTGTAATTCCAGAAACTTGTTCTATTCGATGTACTCTATAACACTAGGAAAACTGTGTTATTTATGTGCTTGAAAATGTTACAATTATGTAAAATCTGTACTTGGATTAAATTATAATTCGTCATGTATTTAAAAAAAAATAAATCAGGAAATGCAGACTATAGTGAAAACGAATTATGTAGTAGATATTAACTTCTCTATATTGAGCTTTTTATAGAAAATAAAGTAGTATTTTTATTTTTTTCTTTGTGATATTTCTTATTGTTTCAACAGTGAGCTCTCAAGATTAACCATCAGATATTCTGAATCTTGTATTCCTTACCATAAATCAAGAGTAGCATTGATGAATGCAATAAAACTAAACAGTTTCAAAACATGGACAATTGAGAAGTATACAGTATAATAAATTAATATAGTAACCTGTGTTTTTTTTTTTTTTTTTCATCATTTTTTGCTGTTGTGTTTATCTAGAAATAGTAACACTATGAAAACTAGGTTGAAATAAACACACGGACACATTTTTCTTTGCATTTTTCCATGGCTACAAAAGAAGAAGGTGGTTTGAAAGGATGTTCATGTTTTTCTGGTGAGGAGCATGGTAAAGAGTACCAGCAAGTAGGGATTGGTAGCTAACATGAGTTATTTGTTATTTGAAAAACAAACAAACAAACAAACAAGATTTCTGCTTCTTCTGTTTCTTGATAAAGATGTGCCTGCACCGTCAGCTCCCCTGTTAATTGATTAGGTAATACCAAGCTCTTCGGCAACAATTTTTGGGAAGCACTGGTTTAGCTATTGCTGTGGAGTGACAACAAAGATCTGTGTGTCAACCAGGATGAATAAATGAGGCATTGATGCTGAATGCAGAAGAAGAATTGAAGAGATCCTAGAGGAGCAGCTCAGACAGCATAGAAATGTTAGAGACACTGCAACCAAGGCAATGACTTTCTAAAGAGTACAGTTCCTTGCACCATCTTGACAATGTCTCTCTTCAAGTTAGAGACCTCAACACTAATGAAAGTGCTGAGGGAGCATATTATCTGTTCAGGTTTTTGATTGCAAGAAATATCCTGTACTTCTGAGGACACCTGCTCCCACAGGGAAAAAAAAAAAAGAAAAAAAAAAAAAAAAAGTCACCTTTCAAAGGTGACCAGAGACAGGGGGATTTTGGATTAGGATAAGAAAGCTGATAGCACACTGATGTTTTAATAATTGTTGCAGAGCAGTGCTTACACCAAACCAAGGACTTTTCAGTTCCTCGCTCTTTCCTGCCAGCGGGCAGGCTGGGGATGCAGCAGGAGCTAGGAAGGGACAGACCCAGGACAGCTGACCCAAATTGACCAAAGGGGTATTCCATACCATCTGACGTCATGCTAAACAATATATGGGGGTAGCTAGCCGGGGTGGGGGAGCCGGCTGCTTGGGGTTAGGCTGGGTATTGGTCAGTGGGTGGTGAACAATTGCATTGGGCATCACTTGTTTTGTACACATTATTAATATTATTACTGTTGTTATTATTATTACTATTATTATTGTTATTATTGTTTTCCTATCTTAATAAACTGTCTTTATCTCAACTCACAGGTTTCACTTTCCCATTTCTTTCCCCCATCCTAGAGAGGGAGGGGAGAGGGTGAGTGAACGACTGTGTGGTGTTTAGCTGCCAGCCGGGTTAAACCAAAACAATAAATAATGCTATGGTTATGGATGATGATTTTCCAGGGCAGTCTTCTTACAAATTCATATAGGAACTTCAAATATATATTTTTTTCATTTTTCATTTTCAGATGGAGTTCTGCTAAGACTCTTTGTCACTATAAACCTAAGCAGGCAGTTCTGCTGCTATTAGATTATTATTATTTTTTTAATTTACTATAATTGTCATTATCATTATATACTCTCATTTTTATTATATTATATATACTAGTTAAATAAACAAGATTGATTTGATGTATTTACATAATAAATCATAACTGACTGAACAGAGATATTCTGTCTCATAAACTACCCCTTCAGCTTTAATACATTAAATTCATATGATTATTGAACTGAAGACCAGCAACTATATATATGTATCTGAAAGTCCTAAAACAGAAAAAGACCAGAATATTAATCATGTGGTTATAGAACTGTGGTTTAGAAGCATCTTTCCTGGAACCAAAGAAAGGAGAATGCCTTGAGCTCTAATTTGTAAGACACAACCACAACTAGAGTTTGAATTTTTTGGGGAAAAAAAAAAAAAAAAAAAAAAAAAGAGAGAGAGAGAAAATATTTTTTTTAAAAAAAGCAGTTTAATTGAAAATCAGCACTTGAATGTAAACTGAAATCCAGAGAAGAAAATGAAGCAAATGAAGCATATGAAACATTTTTGTATTCTTGATATTTTATTAAAAATAAAATAAAAATCTGCATGCTAACATTAATTTCCACTAATATATATATATATATTGCAGAGTAAAGTGTATAAAATCTGTACAACTGCAAATGAAAAATGTGTTGATAGCCACCTCTGAAGGAAATCTGTATTATTTTCTTTCTAACTAAAGATGACTGCAAGTATTTCCGGTCACTTCACCTTCCAGGAAACATATTGTTGGAAAAACAAAAAAAACAAAATTACGGTCATGGTTTTCCTTAAAACACCCTTTAACACAGCAAAGACTAACAGCTTCTGGCAATACCTTATTATATTTTGATTTCCTAGTAGGCAATTGTTAGATAATTTGCACTTACAGAAAACAGTCTAACTCTAACTCTTTACTAGAAACTAGGTCCTTGGGAAAATTGCATTATTAAGGTCTGCTAAAATGGAAATGTAAAGCTGAATACTGATGAAAAGTTGTTATGAAAATCACTTGTTCTGACAGAAATTGAGCTGATAGTCTGAACAAGGAATTACATTAAGATCAGAAAACTGAAAATAAGCTTTCTTATGTATATAGAAAAGACAAATGTAATGTAATATCATGGCATGTAATAAAATTAAATAAAATTAAATTAAATTAAATTAAATTAAATTAAAATTAAATTAAAAAAATAAAATAAAAATTAAATTAAATTAAATTAAATTAAATTAAATAAATAAAATAAATAAATCAGTTGCCCTGTGACATCCAAAAGACTGTCAATATGGCAAAAAATGGAGTGCAGGCAATCCTGAATGACTTTCTTGTGTCAGGATGCCAAAACAGCATCTGGCCCACACTTGTCTTGGTCTGTTCCACATAGTTCGCTTATACAATTTTCACTGGTGATAATCCAAAAGACTTTAGGGCTATATAAATCTTAGAACATAGATGCTGGTTGATTTTATATCTGTTGTTTTTCTGTTCAGAGGTTTCCAGTTATTATGATGACTTCTTTTCACTTGGGTGGCTGGGAATTGGCCTCTAGCAAGGGGAAATCTCAATTGTTGACCAGATTCCTGTTCAGCATTTTGACTGTATGCTATTCTTAGATATTTATGATTTTTTTTTCCATACAAATGAATGGTAGAATCTCGGAGTATGTGATAGAAAACATCTGGATTCACAACACTGTTATAAAGGCACTTGTACAGTTTGCAAAGTAAGAAGGTACACTTGTTGAAATAGAGGATACAAAATAAAATTCTGATAAAATGATTAAAATTTTATTATGTTTCAGTATATGTATTAGAAAATGAGTTAGATTTTATATGTCCCAAAGTTCTACCAAATCACCAAGATTTGAAACAGTTTTAAACCCCATATAAATCAAACCTCTTTATAACTATATACTTATATATATATAAAAGTGATGAATATAGATATATACAAGATGGAGGTTTATTGAAGATTACTGAAATATTAAATATTGAAATATTTTTGTTTTTAATAGTATTGTTTTTTTTTATTAAATTATTAATGGCATGAAGGAACAACTCTTTGGTTAAACTTCCTTTGTGGCAACAGCTGTAAGAGTAACCAGGATGAAGGATACTGAAGCATAGTACATCACTGGAATTGCTGTAGGTCTGCCAAGAAAAGCTGCTAGCTAGCATAGTTTTAAATTTGTACAGGCTGGAAGTACCAGTTTTTCATGCATTGCAGAACATTTTCACATATGAATGTATTTATTTATGACTTTTTATTACTGGTATTTTTGAGCAAGTGCAATCTGTCCCCTGTACTCTAATGCTATGTGAAAATGACATGCATGGTTCTCTTTTCCGAATTAGATAAAGTGTAAGTCTTACAACCGTTTATGGAAAAGTGCTTCTTGCTACACTCCAAGGAAATCACATAACATGACTATTCCAGTCATGTACTGCAGTAGCTTAGACAGAATTCTGGAACTGGAATTCAGTGGAGTTAGTTACCAACTCATGTTCCTGTAACGTATGTATGCTTCACATTAGAAATTCATCAGATCGGTGTCTTTTATATACCATATAGTCACTCCCAATCTGACCTGGTCCAGATGAACTCCTGTACTACAGTGAAACAAACAACTCGCATTTTCACAGGAAGATACTGTGGAAAATGTAGCTCAGTGAGTATGATTTTTTCACTAGAAGGATAGTGCATGCTGACAGTGCAAGGAGTCAACAGTGCACCAGGACTCATGCTGGCCTGATCTTGCTTTAGCCTGTTTTGGTTGTCAAAACTGTTCCTTAGCAGTCAGCTGACTATTCCCTAACCTGTTGTGGCTGATGCCCTGCGAAAAAAAAAAAAAAAAAAAATGTATATAGTAAGGTAAAAGAAAAACTTAATATCCACTTCATAACTAACAGTAGGCCTTTGTGTCAGCTGAAACTGGAGAAGCTATTTTGCAGCTCTCAAACCTCAGCTGGACACCAATAGGAAGGAAGTGTACTGTCACAAGAAAATATAAAAATAAATCCAAATATGTCTAAGTCTAAGGAAGAAATTATTACCATAAAAGAACTCAAGTGAAGACAACACAATGTAACCCTCCTCTACAGGGAGATTGCTATCGTCAGTCTCAGGTGAGGCACAGAAAGACACTGACATTGTGAGCATAACACCAGGGAAATGGAATTAATACTTGAAAGGCATTTTCTAAGGGGAAAAAAAAAAAAGAAAAAAAGAAAAAAAGAAAAAAAAAGACACTTTTAAACTAATTTTAATGAGACTTTTTTTCTGAATTTATTACGTAATATGGGTTATTAGACTATTAAATCATTAAATGAAGTTCTTAATTCTAGGTTCTACATATATGGTGTGTTCTCTTTCCCTATAATATTTGTGAGTGGAACAGTAGAAATATCAAAAAGAAGTAAAAACTCCACATTTTGCATTTCATTTTATTCCTAGCAAATTATATTCATTTTCATAGAATGATAGAATGCTATTTAATTGACAGACTACACTTACTAGACTATTTATTATTATTATTATTATTATTATTTTTTAAGAGCTGCATTAGAGAGTGTTTTGCTTTTCTTTTTGGATTAAAAAGAAATGCATGCATAGAATTTATTTTTTTTTCAACATAAAAGTTAAATTATTTAATAAATATTATTACACCTAAAATGTTTGCAATCTTTTTTTTTAATAGCAAGCAAATGATGAATACTAAAAATCATAGATGAGGAAGAGTTCTAATAGTATCAATGAAAACTGGGACTAGAATTCTTTTATCACAACTTTACTATTGTCAGTACATGTAACTAACGTAATTCCCAATAATGTACATAGAATAATCATTATTTTATGATATTATGATTATTTATTTTGTATATATTATGATTATTCAAAACCTAAGTTACAGGTAAAAAATGGTCTACTTCTATTGACTTTAAATAACGGTATTATCAATGAACTCTGGCAAAGCAAACAATTTTTTTTTTCGCTTCCATAATTGTTCAACTAAAACAACAAGAACATATTATTGTATTATTAATAATAATGATAATAATTATATTTTATCTTTAAGATACTATTAATTTTGTTGAGCATTAGACTCACAGACATTTCTGAAAATCCCATAATATGTTTTGTCTGTCTACTGTGGTACCTGAACAGATTTCTGTGAGATTGCTCTTGAGGAATACTGGCTTCTGATCTGTTCTCCTGGTAAAGTACATACTTTTATCATTAGAAATTCATTAGACAAAATACATGCTTAGCAATGTTAACTGTGATAAGAACCATGTCCTACACGAGTTCTGACAGTAACAAACTTATGGTGTAGTAAAAATCAGAAAATCAGAAAACACCATGTTTTTGCTCTGTGTGGTCTTAAATTCATTTCTGCAGAGGGAGATATCTTCATAGATATTTAGTGACAAAATGAGCTAGAGCTAGTGACAGAGAAAAGAACTATATACAGATTGTTTGATCATTGAGCTCTGAGCACTATGGATGTCATGTATACATATACGTATACATATACACAAACACATACATATACATGTTTTTAAGTGAAGTCCTCTGTATTTCACAGGGATCCCAATAAGGCTTCAGGATTCAGACAAAAGTGTAATTTTTTGAGTATAGATTATCATCAAGATAATCAAGATAATCAAGATAACCTTAGTCCTGTTAAAACTGCACAAGAGCCAACCAAGACAAAGCACACAGCTGTGAACAGGAAAATAGACAAATGATGTTTGAGACTTTACAAATTCATATCACTTAATCCCCATTTCATGTACCTCTCTTTTAACTAGATCCTACCCCGAGGCATATCATTATCTATCCCGATGTTAAAGTTTCTTTACAAATTTCTAAAATTCTTTCTACTTTCTGCTTTCCATTTGCTTTAACTGATTTAAATGTAACAAAAGCATTTTAGGGATGAGACAATATATATGGAATCAATGCATATGAAATCAATTGGTATAAAATATGGAAAGGATGATACATTCCTTAGAGGGGCTGTAGGTTAATAGCTAAATTAAACATATATTTTCTTGTCATAGTAACTTGGGGAAAGGCAGGCAGTGCCAAAAAAAATGGATAAAAATCAATGACAGTATCTGTTACTGAGCCAGCCATAATATTCCCTGAATTCCCATTATTATTATTATTATTATTATTATTATTATTTAAAAAAAAAAGCAGATATTTATCTTATATGTTGAGAATCAAAGTATTCTCTGTGTTCAGTTATAACATCATAATTATGATTGACAATGAATTTCTTATCCTTGGTAGACAAAGCCTTACCCACCTGCCCCCCCCCCCCCAGGAAAATGGGTGTAAAAAATGAAGATATTTTATTATTATGATAATATAGAAGAAGACCCTTACCCATACCTCTTCTGAATTCCAGTATATGGCCCTCAAATACTGTGATGCCTGCAAGAAGCATCAAATACAGCAGTGAAACTCTAACCTGTTAAGTGCAGGTACAAACAATGGAATATTGTTTTCAGATAAACTACATTCAAGCGCCAAAATATTTCTTCCCTGAAGACAAAACTATAGGTTTTGTCATAGGTAAAAATAACAATATATATGTACATATTTATTCATTGATGAATGTTGTGGTTTAACACGGCTGCAAGTTAAACAGCACACAGTCGTTCGCTCACCCTCCCCCCTCCCTCTCTGGGAATGGGGATAGAAACGAGAAAAACTGAAGCCTGTGGGTTGAGATACAGACAGTTTATTAGAACATAAAATAATAATAATAATAAGAGGCTTGTTGCATTGTTTGGTCAAGAGGAAGGGGTAGGTGAGACCAATGTTCAGAAAAGAGACAGGTTGCTTTCCCAGCTTTACTTGAAACATCAGATTGTGAGACTTTCATCTCACCCCAGATATCACTTATTTGTTGTAGTTCTCAGGCCCATTGTCCAACAACTGTCCTGTATTTTGGCCAGATGAGCAAGATCTGCATGTTATTTAGATCACATTCCTGCTCAAGCCCGGTGTCAGCAATCCTCTGCTGATTTATAGTCACTCAGTATTTCAGCACCAACAACCCTGGCATTATTCTACATCCTGGCACAACTTGAGATGGTTATCTCACACTCCATCACTTGTCACCTGAGAAAAGAGAACCAAACTTGTTGCAACCTCCTTTCCAGAGGTTGAAAGATGAGGACGCTGATGGTGTCTCCCCTCAGACTTCTTTTCTCTGAATTAAACAACCCCAGTTCCCTCAGACATTTCTCACTGATTTTTTTTTTTTTTTTTTCCTAGTCTGCTCTTTTATGTACACACTTGAGCAACTCAGTATCCTTGTTGTAGTGAGGGGCCC
>CM021697.1:162830111-162861032 GCA_011074415.1 Stictonetta naevosa
TTTATTGTCTCCCACAGACACAGCAGCTTCAACTCTAGTTGGGCTTTGGCCACACAAATTTTTCTCCCTACAAACACCAACAGCATCCCTGTATTCCTTCCTCATTGCCTGACCTTCCTTCCAGCAGCCATACACTTTCTTTTTTCGCCTAATCTCCAGTAGAAGATCCCTGGTCAGCCAGGCCAGCCTCCTGCCCCACCTGCTTGACTTCCAATATTTTGGAATTGCCTGATCTTGTGCTTTTAGGAGGCAGTGCTTAAAGATTGACCAGCACTGATGGACGTCAATGCCTTCAAAAGCAGTTTCCCGGGGGACCTTGCTGACTAGTTCCCTGAGCAGCCTGAAGTCTGCTTTCCCCATAGCCAGGGCTGAAGTTTTGGTGGCAGTTTTCCTTCTGTCTCTGTAAATTCTAAACTCAACCACTTCATGGTCGCTATGACTGAGATGGCTTCCAATTTCCACGTCTCCCACAAGACCCTCTCTGTTCTCCAGCAACAGATCTAGGAGGGCACCTTTCCTAGTTGGATTTAGATGATGGGACAGAGAGCACCCTCAGCAAGTTTTCATGAGACAAAAGTGGGAGGAGTGGTGGATAGACCAAAGGGTTGTGATGCCATCCAGAGTAACCTTGACAAGCTGGAGAGGCAGGCTGTCAAGGATGTCATGAAGTAGAGTAAAGAGGAGAAGAACAAAGTCCTTCACCTGTGGAGGAAAAAACCCAGACACTAGTACATGGTAGGGACCATCTAACTGGAAAGTAGCTTTACGGAAAAGGCTTTGAGAATCCTGGTAGACACCAAGTTGAATATGTACCTGCAATGTGCCCTTGCCACAAAGAGGGTTTATGGTATTTTTGGCTGAATTAGGCAAAGTATTGCCAGCATGTGTGGTGGTATTACTTGGGTGGGCAACCAAGTTCCATCTTAGCTGCTTAGGCTGGGGGTGCACAAGAGACTGGAAGGGGACACAGCCAGGACACTTGACCCAAAATGAGCAAAAGGACATAACACTTCATGCTCAGCAATAAAAGCTGACATAGCTGAACATCTGCCTGTCAATGGGGAGTAGTGAATTAATTTCCTGTTTTTCTTTGCTTGCAAGTGAAGCTTTTGCTTTACCTTTTCTCAACCCATGAGTTTTCTCACTTTTATTTTTCCAGTTCTCTCCCCCATCCCACAGCTGGGGGAGTGAGTGAGGGGCAGTATGGCACTTAAATTCCTGCTGGAGTTAAACCACAACACCATTAAGCAAGTCTTTCCTGCTAAAGCCTTTCCACAATCAGCATCCCTATGTAACAATCCCAGCAGCCATGGACTAATGTTCTTTCTTCCTCTCAGCTCATCCTTATTGATTTTTATATCTTTTCAAAATATTTTTTTGATTAATCCAGTAAAATTACATGCTTTGTTAATTCTTTGTAATGTCACAACTTACTATGTTTTATGTTAATAATTGAACACAATGAAATTTTTAAAGAAATATCAGAGTGCCCACTGATGAAGTTTCCAAAAACTCAGGTATACACGTTTACACATAATGACTTTCTGATCTCTAAGACAATTTAGCATGATGTTAAAGAGCAATGCATTATTAAAAGATGCATTTACATTTCATTTCTTATTACATGAAAATTAAAAACTCTTTTAATAGTTTATAGCCTTTTTCTTAATACCATTCAATTTCCATCTCTCATCAGTCACAACTGCATATTGATGAGCTCATGATAAAATACAGTCAATACAATTCTAAATTTTTGGTATTCAGGATATTAAAGAATATGATGAAATTAATTAAAGTACATTAACTCATATATTGCCTGAAGTCCTTGAGGTATTACCTGGAAGCAGGCTTGGATTTTGGTATGCAAAATCTTCTATCTAGCAGTTAAATTAAAAAATATAAGGTGGAATTAAAACTCTTTTTTTTTTTTTTTCTCCCAAAATTCCATTAGTATAAATAGGTTGTATTTAATTTTGTGTGCTAATAATTATAGATGAAAGCAGAATACTTTAAATTTTCTCTCTCTCCCTCTCCTTCTCCCTCTCCTTCTCTCTCTCTCTCTCTCTCTGAAGGCTATCATCTGAAAATCTTCTAATAGCATTACTGAAAAAAATTTCTTCTTCTTCATCCTTTTTTTTTTTTTTTTTTTTTTTTCCTGGAGGGATAAAATCAAGGTTTTCATAAGATATTTTACTAATTTTCCTTAGAACTATGCAGATGTGATGATGAAATTGCAAATTTTCCTGAATAGATTTTTGTAGTTTAATTCTAGAGAAGGGAAAAGAATTTCAGAATCCTGAATTTCATTGTTAAATGTGTTCATTATGCCCCATGAACATTCAGCAAGTCATAGACTTGAATTTATTAGGTGGGGGTGCATCAATATAGGAATTTAATTTCACTTCCTGAAAGTAAATTAAATGGCCAGATATATGACTACACATAGTAACATCAGATTCTGATTTTAAAGGGCAGGATTTCCTATCAGCTACTACTAAAATGCTGTACAAATTGAATCACATGTTAAGAAAGGAAAATAATTCCATAGGCTCCAGGAGTACCAGCAGCATCTAATACAGCTAGTAGACATATTAAAAGTATTGGAACTTAAATGTACTTATGTTTCTATAGATTACCAAGGCAGCAAACCAGTTCTAGACATATGGGACAGACATGCAGCGTAATTTTGAGATTCCCTAACTTGTCTGAAACATCTACGTGAAATGGACAGATTTAATGCAGGATCCATGAGAACTGTGCTTGCCATAGATTGGTAGGTTAGTAGCACATGTATTGTGTTGTGCTTATGCAAATAAGTTGAATAATGTCTTTAATATCCTTTTAAGTGTAATAGAATATTGTCCCTGTCATTCCACAGTCCATCTTGTCTTTTGTCAACTCTGTGTGCCCCAGACATGTGACAGATTCTGTATGTTACTTGGCTTCCAGCTTTTACTCCAGAAGAGCACAGGTGTTTCATAACCATACCTGCCACCTCTGTATAAATAACTGAGATATCTTGTACTGTCTTAAGCGGCACTAGATGTGTATGTGGAAGCGGCTGAATACCATCTGGGTTTCTGCATATCTGATGGCTACAGATATCATCCCAGGGAGAGCTGAAAATCCTTTCTGACTTCCATAATTTCATTGAATACCTCACAATAACACCCCCCCCCCCCTCCCCCCCCCCCAGCAACCTGACCTTTCACTTATAACCCTGCTTGGGCACTAACCATCAGTGGGAGCCATAATAACACTTCTGGTCATCATAGCTGAACCAGGATCAAGGTAGATTTAGGGGAGATAGGGGAGATAGAACCAACAGCTAACAAAGTATGTACCAACAAAATATGCTGGTATGCAAATATGACTAATAATCAATCATCTTACACCATAAATAGGAAACATCCCAGAGCCCATTGAACTCTCCTGTTATTTCCTGTACAAGGATCTTCCCCTTGAGCAGGGACACCTCTCAAGGTTACTCCTTAAGGTCTAGAGATTCGTTACCTGAGACAGATACTTGATAAAAACAAGATTGGATAGGGTCTTGGCCAATCTGATCTGGTGGGTGGCATCCCTTCCTATTGCAGGAGGGTTGGAACAAGATGGTCCCTTCCAACCCAAGCCATTCCATGATTTTATGATTCTATAAGTGACTAAAAGTTAGATGGTTGAAACTTCTCAAGTAATTTGCTAAGCATACTGAAACTTTGTAATCTTAAATAAGTGATGTAAAGGATTGACTGTGCATGTAATCTTTTAGGCATAAACCCTGGAGTCCAGGATAGGATAAGGGGATTGGGATAAGATTTGGTTGTGTATAGACTTATTGGAGTTTGCATGACAAAAAGAATGCCATTATGAGCCTTGTGACTCAATGTGAGTGTCTCCCTGATGTTTTATAATGCAGTAAATAATTGAGTGAATTTACCATTACGAATCCTGTTAATGTCCCATTTGTCATTATAATTTTGTTAAATCATTGTCTTATTCATGATTAAACCCTTATAAATCACTATTTCCATCCAAAAATATATTGTTGCTTCCCTCTTATGAAATGAAGTGCATAATTCCTTTCACAAGAGTTATATCACTTTACTTCTGACTTCTAGTCCAAGAGGACACAAATCTCTCAAGGATAATACGTTATCTCCGTTGTATTTGAATGCCCTTCATGAATACTGTGGTCTCCTTAGAGTATCTTATGTGGTACTAAACACCTATTTGTGTCCAACTGAATTGACTGTTATATTTGGATAATACTTAGGTGACTGTAACTTGTAGCTGTATATAATCTGTATATTATTCCATTTGTTTAAATCACAAGTTCAACTTCCTTTTTTTTTTTTTTTTTACCAGGCAGAGAAATATTTACAAGAATTCAATACAATGTTCAAACCACTGATTACATTTAATATTGAAAAAGTGCTGTTTTGATTTGGTAATGTAACATACACCTTCTAATCAAAATTCTACAGCAGCAAAATAATGAATATAACAAAAAAGATACCCATAGAACAATTTTGTTAAACATTTACAGCTATTTTTAATTGTCATTTGGAAAAACAAACAACTGTTGAAATCCTGAAATCATAAACTTTAGGTGATGCAGATGGGGTCAAATTTCCATTTTCTTTATAGCAAAATCTCAATGTAAGAGAGAACATACTGCCATTTCTCTGCATTATACCAACATTCTCAAAGCATTTAAACTAGCATTTCTTTAATAATTCAAATACTGGATCTCACCACATTACATTTTTGAAGATATTATATGTTGAGTATGAATTTTAATGGTATTATAGCGAGAATCCAAAGCACAAATTTCTTAGCTTTTGTCATCTTGATGAGCACAACTATTTAACTATTTTCCACAGATGAGGAAAAAAAAAAAAAAAAAAAAAAAAAAGGAAATCATGTTTTCTATCAATAGAAAAAGGAGATTCAATTTATTTATTGCAGACTCTGGTGGCTACAGCAATGCATTAAATATTGCTTATAGCATGTTGTTTATAGCATAATGTATATTTGTTTAAAGATGTTAAAGATGCAGTTTTGATGGTTTTTTTTTTTGCATAAAAACATAAGCGAAAATATGTCAGAGGATATAAAAATGTAACTGGTTAATTTTTCACAATAGGTTTCAGGAATGTAAATAAAATTACAATAAGAAGGTAAACAGAGTAAGTTAAAATCTTACTTTTTTTTTTTTTTTTTTTTTTTCAGATCCTATCTGTCATTCTACTTTTTTTTTTTTTATTACAAGAGGTGAATGTATCCTTGGCACTTATGTTTATTTACACACATACATTTCCAGAGTAACTCCACCAAAATCAAATATACTACTGTTGTAGAATTTAATTGAAACATACTGTATCCCATAAAAATATTTTACTTTATACATGGGGCTCAAGCAGTTAAACAGACCATTATATTAATTTGTTAGAATGCACTGTAGAAGACAAAAAGAAGAATTTTTCACTGCCACCGGCAGAAGAGATTCACTGATTATTTCAGACATGTCAAGTCTATCTAGAGTTTTGTGTATCATGTCATATACAAAGAGATCACATGTGTAACTCTCAGTTCTGTTAGAGAGCTGGTGAACAGAGCAGTGAGGCAGATGCATGTGTCTGGTGTGTACTTAAATGTCTAAAGCAATGACATCTATAACTTTCTAAGAGAGAGAGGAGTAAATCAAATCTCGGGGCTACCAGCTATCAGCAGGGCAATTAATAATTTTGGGGACTGCTGCCATTTATATTGTACTTCACAGATGTTGAGTAATCAGTATTTTACCCAAACTTCAGGGGAAACTAAGACACACACACACACACACACACACACAAAAAAAAAAAAAAAAAAAGCATAGCTATAATGCACACCAGAGCTATGACCCGAGTGCAGAATTTTGCTTTGAATAATCTAATAAATCATGCTGTTACGTATGTTATTTAGGTGTCAGTAGATCTTCTCAGAAAGGTAGTTTTGTCACACTTGGCTATAACACTAGACTTATCAGCAACAACCTTAGTAACATTGCCACCTACATCAATGAACTGGTCTGGGGGGATCTCCAAAAACCAAATCAACCTCTGTCATTTTTTTTCTTAGACCCTGAGGAATAGATCAAAGTTAACATTAGGGAAAAAAAAAACAACATGAGAATGGGAAATGTGACTAATATCTGGTTGTTATTGAAAAGAGATTTTGAACAGTGATATTGATCTGTATGTTCAGTTTTTCTTCACATGAAGGATAAGATGAGATTGGTCTTGACATTTCTAGGTCCTCAAAATTAATCACATTCAAAACAAAATATAACAAAACAAAACAAACAAAGAAAAAGGATGATGATATAGTACAGCTGAGAATAGAAACTTGCTCATTAATGTATCCCTTAAGTTTTAGTTTGTAAGATAATGTCTAGGCTTGTTATTTAAACTACCACACAATTAAAGTGTTATATAGTATACATAAGGGTAGTCAGCACATAAAACTTACATTTAGACAGAAAAATAGGTAAAGTCATTGATCATTATGTAACTGGACCCTTATGTTAATAAGACTTATTTATAGCGAACATGTAAAGGAGCAACATGTAAAAAAATGTTATCAACTAATTAAATTTTAACTCTAGCTCTCAAAATATTAAAAGAATGTACATTTCTGAATGTATTAAACATTGTTCTCATTTTGTAGTTATGATCGGTTTTACCCCAAGGTCTAGTCCTTGTTATAGTACTGAATTCTATGAGAGGAACCACCAATATTCACTGTGAAATTCATGCCAAGAAGAGGAGAACTTAGGTTTTCATAAAATTTAGTCATTCTCACAAGAAGTACTGAATGAAATGTTTAGTGAAGTACATCTGAAATAACAAATGAAATACTTAAAAACTCATATAATAACCAAGAAAACAAACAAACAAACAAAACAACAACATTATATCAAAGACATCGTATTGCTGTCAGTAGCATATTTTTCTTACTATATAAAATAAGTGCATAGAAGAAGAAAAATAAGTGAATATTGCATTGTTGTTGGACCTAATACTAACAAACAGAGATGGCCTAGTTGGAAATGTGAAGGTTGAGAGCAGTCTTGGCTACAGTGATCATGAGATATTGGAGTTCTTGATCCTGTGAGGAGAAAGCAAGGCAAAAAGTAGGACCACAACCCTGGATTTCAAGAGAGATAACTTTGACCACTTCACGGACTTAATTAAAAGAATCCCCTGGGCCCTAGAGGGAAGTGGGCCCTAGTGGGGCCCAGGACAGTTGGCATCAAAACACGAGTGAAAATATTTGTTTGTTCAAGCTATACTTCCTCCAGGCTCAGGATCTGTGCATCCTTACAAGAAAGAAATCAAGCAAGGGAGACAGGAGACCTGCGTGGATGGGAAAGGAGCTCTTGGGAAAACTTAAACAGAAGAAAAAAATGTACTTTATATGGAAGAAGGGACAGACCACTTGGGTGGAATATGGGAACATTGTTAGAGAATGCAGGGATGCAATGAGGAAGGCCAAGGCCCATTTAGAATGAAATATGAAATGAAATGAAATATGGCAAGGGTTGTGAAGGACGACAAGGACAACAAAAGGAAGGGTAAGGAAAATTATTTAGACAAGTTAGCCACCCACAGGCCCGGTTGGTGCTGAAAGAGTTGGTGGATGTGATTTACTGGACCACTTTCCATCATCTGTCACTGGTCAGGGTCATCCTGAGAGGTCCCAGATGATTGGAGACCTGCTAATGACTCATCTATAAGAAAGCTCATAAGGAGGACCCAGGGAACTACAGGCTTGTCAGCCTATCCTTGGTGACAAGAAAGGAGATGAAACAGGTCATCCTGAATGCAATCACACAGCATATGTGGGACAGCCAGGGGATCGGGGCCAGTCATCATGGGTTCATGAAAGGCAAGTCCTGCCTGATCAACCTCATCTCCTTCTATGACGAGTTAATCCACCTGGTGGATGAGGGAAATGCTGTTGATGTAGTCTACCTAGACTTCAGAAAAGTCTTTGATACGGTCTTCCACAGTATTCTCCTGGAAAAGCTGGCAGTCCATGGCTTAGACAAGTACACTCTTTGCTAGGTTAAAAACTGGCTGGACATCCAGGCCCAGAGAGTAATTGTGAAATCCATCTGGCAACCAGTCACTGGTGGTGTTCCCCATGGGTTGGTGTAGGGGCCCATCCTCTTTAATATGTATTGATGATTTGGATGAGGAAATTGAGTGCACCCTCAGTAAGTTTGCAGATGACACCAAGTTGGGGGAAGTGTTGATCTACTGGAGGATAGGAAGACCTTGCAGAGGGACCTGGACATGTTGGATCAAAGGGCAGAGGCCAATGTAATGAAGTTCAACATGGCTAAGTGCGGGATGCTGCACTTTGGCCACAATAACCCCATGCAACACTACAGGCTTGGGGCAGAGTGGCTGGAAAGCTGTACAGAGGAAAAGGACTTGGGGCTGCTGATTAATGCTCGGCTGAACGTGAGCTGGCAGTGTGCCCAGTTGGCCAAGAAGGCCAATGGCATCTTGGCTTGTATCAGTTTGGGGCAGAATAGAGGGGAATTATTACCTTCCTTTTCTTGCTGGGGATATGTTGCCTGATGCAGCCCAGGATATAGTTAACCTTCTTTGCACTATGAACACAATGCTGACTCATGCATTTTGTGTATACCAAGACCTCCAGGTCCAGGTCCTTTTCTACCAGGCTGCTATCCATCTGTGTTGACCCCAGTATGTACTGGTGCCTGGGGTTGTTCCTCTGCAGGTGAAGGACTTTGCAAGTCTCCTTGAACTTCATGAGGACCCATTTTTCCATTCTGTTGAAGTTTCTCTGGATGGCAGCACAACTCTTTGGTGTATCTGTCTCTCCTTGTTTTGTGTCATCTTCAGTCTTGCTGAGGGTACATCATCCAGATCAATAACAAAGGCATTGAACAGGATTGGACTTGGTATTGACCCCTGGATTACACCATACAATTCAATGATCACAACATAGACTGCTAATTTTACTTGATATATTCTAAGGTACTCAAGTTATGCATGTGAAATGACAAATGTGACCCATGATTCAGGGATATCCTGCCCCTACTGTTGTATTGTCTGAAAGACAGATAACACCTATTATTTCAAATGATTCTAGACACTAATGTCTGTGCAACTAAGACCCAGCTGTGTCTTGAATGTCAGTCTGGGTTCAGACCCAGACTATAGATGTGTAAAATTAGTCATCCACATTTAAAAGTTATCATTTAAAAGCTACAGATTTTTATTTTTATTTTTATTATCATTATATTAAATGGAGGCCTAGTTGTGGATTCAGTTGATTAGATATAGGCATTTTTATAATATGGTATGAATTAGTGTGTCCTGTTGAACTTTCAGATACTTTACCAGAAGAGTGAATATCTGCCATAAATCCTGTGACATAAATGCTAGGCTTAAGGACTATGGTGGTTTTTACCTTGCTGGGCAGCTGAACTCCACCACAGCCACTCTCTCATTCACCCTCCTTAGAAGAAGTTCCCACAGGCTGCTGCAGGGAAAATTAACTCCATTCCAGCTAGACCCAGCACTGGTACATATCTCAAAAACTTAGAAAGCTGAAATAGCACTTTTTGTTGTTGTTGTTTGTTTATTTTTGTTTTCTTTTGTTTGTTTAGGCAATTGAATCCCACTTTATATAACCACAGTGTGTAGTAGGGAGTAGGGTCTTAGACTCTTTGATTGCCCGGGAACAAAAAAAAAAAAAAAAAAAAAAAAAAAAAGAAAAGTATTAGTTTTGATTAGTTTTGATTCAATATTTCTACAGTCTAGAGCTGAATTTGATTCCCCATAAAGTTCATATTCCTCCTTAAAATCTCACTCTTCCAGATCAATATGCATCTCAGGTTTAATCACTGATTACCTTTTCATAATAACTTTTGCACCAGGTTATTTTATTGTGAAAGGCATAATTAATGTGTTAATGAAAGTGATTCTATAATGAGAATTAGCATGAATTAGTTTATGAATTAGATAATGAAGACTTAGGAAAATATTGACAGGAGACTGTAATGATGAGACCAGTAGTTTATACTGGATTCCACATATGGAATCCTTAACTTTATCAAACATTATATCTATAATTTGGCTGAAATATTAAAGATTTAGCTATGCTTCCACTCAAGTGTATGAATCCTTAATGTAAGTGCATGAAATTAAAGATCCTTTATGCTCAAATCATAGAATCATAGAATAGTTTGGATTGGAAAGGACCCTTAAGAACCATCTAGCTCATTAAAGATCATCTAGTTCCAATCCCTGTATGATGGGCAGAGGCACCTCCCACTAGTCACTGCTCAAAGTCCCATCCAACTTGGCCTTAAACACTTCCAGGGATCATAATCATAATCACAACATCACAGAATTGTAGGGGTTGGAAGGAACCTCGAAAGATCATCGGGTCCAACCCACCTACCAAAGCAGGTTCCTTAGAGCAGGCTGCCCAGGTAGGCGTCGAGACGGGCCTTGATTATCTTGATTATCCAGAGAAGGAGACTTCACAACTTTCCTGGGAAGTCTGTTCCAGTGCTCCCTGTGACGGAGCTGTGGGATGGAGCACCCACAACTTCTCTGGGTCTCACCACCTTCATAGTAAAGAGTTTCTTCCTCTTATCTAATCAAATCTACTTTTTTTTTTTTTTTTTTTTTTTTAAATATACAAAATCATAGAATGGTTGATGTTGGAAGGGACCTCTGGAGATCATCTAGTCCAACCCCCCTGCTCAAGCAGGGTTGCCTAAAACACAATGCATAGGATCATTTCCAGGTAGATTTTGAATATCTCAAGAGAAGGAGACTCCACAGCCTCTCCCAGCAACCTGCTCCAGTTCTCTGTCACCCTCAATGAAGAAGTGTTTTCCCATATTCAGCTGGAACTTCCTGTGTTTCAGTTTGCACCAGTTGCCTTTTGTCTTGTCATTGGGCACCACTGAAAAGTCTTGATAACATCCCTTAAGATATTTATATAAGTTGATAAGATCCCTTCTTATCCTTTTCTTCTCCAGGCTAAGCAGGACCAGCTTTCTCAGCCTCTTCTCATATGGCAGAAGCTCCAGTCCCCCAAGCATTTTTGTAGCCCTCCAATAGATTCTCCTCACTACTTCTATGTCTCTCCTGTACAGGGGAGCCCAGAACTGGGCACAGTACTCCAAATGCCAGCTCAACAGGGCTGAATAGAGGGGGAGGACAACCATTTTTGACCATCCAGCACCTCTCTTCCTAATGCAGCCCAGGATACTATTAGTCCTGCACTTGGGGCACAACAACCCCAAACAGAGCTACAGGCTGGGATATAAGTGATTAGAAAGCTGCCTGGCAGAGAAGGACCTGGGAGTATTGGTTGATAGTCAGCTGAATATGAGCCAGCAGTGTGCTTAGGTGGACAAGAAGGCCAACAGCATCCTGGCTTGTATAAGAAACAGTGTGGCCAGCAAGTCCAGGGAAGTGATTTTCCCCCTGTACTCGGCTCTGGTGAGGCTGCACCTCGAGTACTGTGTTCAGTTTTGGGCCCCTAGCTACAAGAAGAACATCAAGGTTCTTCAGCGAGTCCAGAGAAGGGCAACAAAGCTGGTGAAGGGTCTGGACAACAAGTCTTACAAGAAGCAGCTGAGGGAGCTGGGATTGTTCAGCCTGGAGAAAAGGAGGCTCAGGAGCGACCTTATCACTCTCTACAGATACCTTAAAGGAGACTGTAGCAAGGTGGGGATTGGTCTATTCTCCCACGTGCCTGGTGACAGGATGAGGGGGAATGGGCTGAAGTTGAACCAGGGGAGGTTTAGGTTGGATATTAGGAAGAACTTATTTACTGAAAGAGTTGTTAGGCATTGGAATAGGCTGCCCAGGGAAGCGGTTGAGTCACCATCCCCTGGAGGTCTGTAAAAGAGGTTTAGATGTAGAGCTTAGTGATATGGTTTAGTGGAGGACTTGTTGGTGTTAGGTCAGAGGTTGGACTGGGTGATCTTGGAGGTCTCTTCCAACCTAGATGATTTTGTGATTCTGTGATTCTGTGATTCTTGGCCACAAAGGCCCATTGCCAGCTCATGGTTAACTTGCTGTCCACCAGGACTCCAAGGTCCTTGTCTGCAGAGCTTCTTTCAAGCAGGAAAGCCCCAAACCTGTATTGGTGTATGAGATTATTCCTCCTAGTTGTGGGACCCTGTATCTTCCTTTGTTGAACTTCATGAGGTTCCTCTCCTCACAGCTCTCCAGCCTGTCGAGGTCTCTCTGAATGCAGCCTCCTGGCTTATCAGTGACTCCTCACAGTTTTCTGTCATCAGCAAACTTGCTTAGGGTGTGCTCCCCCTTCATCTGGGTCATGGATAGATAAATTGAACAAGACTGTACCCAGTACTGACCCCTGCAGGACACTACTAACTACAGGCCTCCAACTAGACTGCACCACTGAGCACAACCCTTTGAGTTCTGTCATCCAGCCTGCTCTCAATCCACTTCACTGTCCATTCATCCAACCCACAATTCTTGAGTTTACATATGAAGATGTTATGGGAGACAGTGTCCAAAAACTTGCTGAAGTCAATGTAGATATTATTCACTTCTCTCCCCTCATCTATCCAGTTAGTTATTTTATAGAAGGTTATCAGATTGGTTAATCATGGTTTCCCTTTGGTGAATCCATACTGACTACTCCCGATTACCTTCTTATCCTCCGCATGCTTGGAGATGACCTCCAGGATGAACTTCTTCATCACCTTTCTAGGGATGGAGGTGAGGCTGACTGGCCTGTCATTGCCTGGGTCCTCCTTGATCTTTTCGAAGACTGGGGTGACATGGGTTTTCTTCCAGTCTTCAGGCACCTCTCCTCTTCTCCTTGACCTTTCAAAGATGAGGGGGATTATCCTAGCAATAACATCTTCCAGTTCCCTCAGCACTCATGGTTGTATTCCATCAAGATCCATGGGTGTCAGGTTTGCCTAAGTGATCTCTAACCCAGTCCTCCATGACCAAGGGAAAGTTTTCCTTTCTCTGTACTTTCTCTCTTGTCTCAAAGGTCTGGAATTCCTGACATCTAGTCTTAGCAGTAAAGACTGAAGCAAAGAAAGCATTCAGTAATTCTGCCTTCTCTATATCCTTCTTCCCAGGGTACCCACCTCATTCAGCAGAATGCCCACATTTTCCCTAGTCTTTATTTTACTTCTGATGTATTTGGAGAAGCCCTTCTTGATGTCCTTGACATTCCTTGCCAGATTTAATTCCCAGTAGATCTTAGCCTTCCTTGTCACATTCCAGCATGTTCTGGTAACATTCCTATATTCTTTCCAAGTGGTCTGTCTCTTTTTCTACATTCTGTAAGCTTCCTTCCTCTTCTATTTGAATTTTTCCAGGAGCTTCTTCCTCATCTATGAAGGTCTGCTGTCCTCTTTGACTGATTTCTTAACCATAGATATGCACTGGTCTTGATCTTGGAGGAAGTGATGCTTAAATATGAACCAGCTTTTTTTGACCCTCATTTCTTCTAGGGTCCTAACCTTTGGGATTCCTCCAAGTAGGCCCTTGAAGAAACCACAGTTTGCTCTCCTGAAGTCCAGTGTTGCAATCCTACATATTGTTCTGCATCCTCCATGCAGGATTCTGAACTCTACCAGCTCAGGGCCACTGTCGTCAAGGCTGCCCTCAGCCTTCACATCTCCAACTGGTCTTTCTTTGTTAGACAGAGAAATCATCTGTCTTTTAGCTCCATTTTTAGCTCCACCACCACTTGTATCAAAAAGTTATCATCAGTGCTCTGCAGGAATCTTCTGGACTGTTTATGCCCAGCTGTGTTGTCTTTCCACCAGATATCAGGGTGGTTGAAGTACCCTATGGGAACCAGGGTCTCTGATCATGAGGCTGCTTACAGCTCCCTGTAGAATGCCTCACTGACTTCTTCTTCCCAATCAGGTGGCCCATAATAAACACCCACAACTGTGTCACAAATATTAGCCTGCTGTTTAATCCTTACCTATAAGCTCATGACTTGCTCTTCATCCACCCCAGGGCACAGGGAGAGGGAAAAACAATCAATCAAACAAACAAAAACAATAACAAGAAATAAACAAACAAACAAAACTTGTGGCTTAAGATAAGGGCAGAGAGATCACTCACAACTTACTTTCATGGGAAAAGCAGCCTCCGAATAGGGAAGATTAATTTATTTTCAATTTATAATAGTATATAGTAATGAGAACTAAAAGCAAACTAAAACCACCCTCTCCCCATACAGATCTTCCCCTGGGCAGTTCAGGGGGATGGAGAATAGGGTTGTGATCAGTCCATAATACTTCATCTCTTTTGTTCCTTCATCCTCACTCTCTTCCTTTACCCCACTGTGGTGTTCCATCTCATAGGATACATTCCTTCAGGAATTGACCCATCATGGGCTTCTTAAGGGCTGCAGTTCCTCAAGAACTGTTCCAGCATGGGTCCATATCATGTGATGCAGTCTACAAGGGTAGTCTACTTCCTGGGTTGCAACTCCTGCTGGACCTGCAGCTCCACCATGGCCTGCAGTTCCATCCAGGAAATAGTTCCACAGTGGGCTCCTCCATGGACTGTAGCATGGATATCTGCTCTGGCATGGTACAAAATGGGCTAGCGGGGAACAGCCTGCTCCACCATGGTCCTCTCTATGGGCTTCAGGAGAACTCCTGCTTGCCTGGAACAGGTGCCTGGAACATGTCCTCCCCCTCCTTCTTCACTGATCTTAGTGTATGCAGGGTTATTCTTCTCAATATTTTCTTACTCCTTTCTCCAAGCTGCTGTTGCATATTTTTTTTTCCTTTCTTAAATACGTTAAACATCATAAAGACACGAACTAGCATCACTCGTTGGCTGAGCTTTTGCCACACATGGGTCCCTTAGAAGCTGACTGCAAATGGCTCTTTTCTAACTTGGGGCAACTTCTGGACTTCTCTCATAGAAGTCACCCCTGCATCTCTCCTGGTACTAAAACCTTAACACATGAATCCGATACAACATGCAATACTTTGAGTTTGATTTTCAGCCCACTTTGAATTCTGAGTGACTAAATTTTCACTTTCTGAGTTGTCTTGCTTTTGCTGTTTAATAAACATGGACAGTGTCCCACAATATAGACTCAAGTTTACAACCAAATCCCAAAGAAATACTTTTTAAAATTGTCAGAGGTAGAAAACAATGAGACACTATTGGGATGAGTGACAGGGTTTCACCACTTGTTTCTTTGTACTTGAAGATCTTTTGTCCTCTAGCCACAGCAGGACTTTTATTTATTTATTTATTTATTTATTTCCTTTCCTTTCCTTTGTCTTTTATTTTCTGTCTCCTTTTACTGCTTATATATTACAACACTAGTCTGTTAAAGAAAAATAACAAATCTAAAAATATCCCAGTAGGAAAAATCAGTGAGTACCACTTTCAGTCAGTAGGGGTATCTTAAATGACATGATTTGCTCATGTCAACTAGCCATTCCCCAAGAGTGATGCTTGACTGTATTCAGGAATAACACCTTTGAGGCAACAGATTTTACAGTTATACTACCGGAGAAAGTGTTTTTACCTATCAAAGTTATAGAGGACAAATCAGAGTAAAGTGCTGATGATTTTGTTATTGGATACCTAGAACTGAAAATTCAGATGAAAAATCAAAGGAAATTCCACATGGTGCATAAAACTCTGTTAATGGTACCACTGTTGATGGTGCTGAGAACCTCCATTTGCTTTGCAATATCTGACTCTCCCAAGCCATTAGTTCACTGTAAATGAACTGGTGTCTAGCCCCACAATAGTGTCTTTCAGAACACTTGTTTCTTTGTGAGAAAGAAGAAATAAAAGCTTAAGAGCTTGGGTTGGAAGGGACATTAAAAATCACCTAAATTTCCCCCCCTCCCCCCACCCCTCCACACATCATAGGCACTAGATCAAGTTGGCCAAAACCATTTCCTGCTTGGCCTTGACCACCTTCAGGGATGGGGCACCAACAAACTCTCTGGGAAACCTTCTTCCAGTGCCTCACCACCCTCTGAGTAAAGAATTTCTTCCTAACATCCAATCTAAATCTCCCTTCTTTTGGTTTAAAACCATTCCCCCTTGCCCTATCATTATCTACATGAGCAAAGAGTCCTTCTCCACCCTTTTTATAAGAATCCTTTAAGTATTGAAAGGCCACAACGAGGTCTCCACAAAGTCTTTTCTCCTCTAGGTTGAACATCCCCAGCAGTCTCAGACTTTCTTTGTAGAAGAGGTGTTACAGCCCTCCCATAGTTTTTGTAGCCCTGCTCTGGACTTCCTCTAACAGGTCCACATTATTGTTGTGCTGGGGTCCACAGACCTGGGTGCAGTATTCCAGGGGGGGCCTCCTGAGAGCAGAGTAGAGAGGGACAATCAACTCCCTTGACCTGCTGGTCTCACCTCTTTTGATGCAGCCCAGGATGTAGTTGGATTTCTGGGCTGCAAGTGTGCACTGCCAGCTCATCTTGAGTCTTTTGTCCACCAGAACCCCCAAGTCCTTCTCTGCAGAGCTCCTCTCAATGAGTTTTTCTCCCAGTTTGTACTGTCTGGGATTACCCCTACTCAGGTACAGCACCTTGCACTTGGGCTTGTTGAACCTCATTCAGTTTACTTCTCCAGCCTGTCCTGGTCCCTTTGAATGGCTTCCCTTCCCTTTTTTTTTTTTTATCAACTGCACCATTCAGCTTGGTGTCATCTGAAAACTTGCTGAGGGTGAACTCAATCCTATCATCTATGTAATTGCTGAAGATATTGAAAAACAGTAATCCTAAAACAGAACACTAAGGAATACCACTTGTCACCAGCCTCCAAATGCACATAGAACCACTGAGCACTACTCTCTGGGTGAAGCTACTGAGCCAATTCCTTATCCACTGGATGGTCCACCCTATCTTTCCAATCTAGAGATTAGGATGTCATGTGGCATTGTGTCAAAGGCCTTATAAAGTCCAAGTAGATGATATCAGTCAGTCTTCCTTTGTCGACTGATGGAGTCACTCTATCATAGAAGGCCACCAGATTGGACAGGCATGATTTACCCTTGGTAAAGCCATGCTGACTGTCTCAGATCACCTCCTTGTCCTTTATGTGCCTTTACATTGTCTCCAGGAGTATTTGTTCCATGATCTTGCCAGGCACAGAGGTGAGGCTCACCAGTCCGTAGTTCCACGGGCCTTCCTTTCGGCCCTGTTTAAAAATGGGAGTGATGTTTCCTTTTTTCCAGTCTCCAGAGACTTCACCTGACAGCCACGATTTTTCAGATATGATGGAGAGTGGACTGGCGACTATATTAGCCAATTCATTCAGGTCCCTGAGATGCATGTCATTAGGGCCAATAGACTTGTAGTTATTAAGTTGTGTCAGGAGCTCACAAATGTATTCTTCATTTACAGTAGGAGGGCCTCCACTCCCCTGCCCCTGCCTAGAGGTTTGGGGTCAAAAGAGATGTGGGAAGCCTGACTACTAGTGAAGACAGAGGCAAAGAAGTTAAGTACCTCTGCTTTCTCCATTACCTGTTCTCCATCTTCATTTGTCAGAGGCACTACACTCTCCCTAGTTTTAATTTTGAGGCCAATGTACCTGTAGAACCCCTTCTTGTTATTCTTTGCATCCTTTGTCAAGTTTAGTTCCATCTGTGCCTTGGTTTTCCTGATCCCATCCCTGTACATCAGAACATTTCTGTACTCTTCCCAGGGCACATGGCACTGTTTCTACCATCTGTGCATTTCCTTCTTTTGCCTAAGTTTGACCAGCAGATCCTTATTGTGTTGGGTCTGTCTGGGACTGAGTCACCTTTCCCTGTAGCAGTCCACACAGTGCTGTGCTCTGCACTCATAGCTGGAACAGCACTGGTATCACTCCAGTGTTGTGTCTATTGCTGCATAGTGCTGGCACAGCATCAGGACTCCCTCCAAACCCCCAAGAGCCAGCAGGCTGGGGGTGAGCAAGTGATGGGGAGAGGACATCACCAGGGCAGCTGACCTAAACCAACCAAAGGGATATTCCATAACACCTGATGTCACACACAGTGATAAAAAGGGGGCTCTTGTGGGGGAGGGGGTGGTCCTCCTGAACAACTAGTAGGCGTTTTGAGGCCCTGCTTCCCAGGATGTGGCCGAACATCACTCTTTGATGGGAAGTAGAGAATAACTTTTTTCTTTTCTCTCTGTGCTTCCACGCGGCCTTGTTGTTTCTTTTGTTTCTTTTCTCCCCATTCCCTTTCCCTTTATTTACATCATTCTCATCTCAAACCTCGAGCTCTTTGTGTTGTCTTTTCTCCCCCTTCCTCTTTGAGGAGGGGAGGAGTGAGAGAGCAATTGTGGTGGAGCTCGGCTGCCCACTTGAATAAAACTACCACACTTATTCAACCAAGCTGGTTTCCTACCTTCCCTGCTTGATTTATTGCATATGGGAATAGAGAGATCTTGTGCTCAAAGGAAAATATTCTTAAAGTGTTGCCAGCTCTGATCAGATCCTCTGTCCCTAAGGACTGTGTCCCATGGGATCTCCTCCACTAATTATTTGAACAGCTGGAATTTAACTCTTCTGAAGTTCAAGGTCCTGACTTTGGTCTTAGCTAGGCCCATGTCCCTTGAGATCACAAACTCAACCAGGGTGTGGTCACTGCAACCTAGGTTTCCTCTATTTTTAACCTCTTTAATGAGCTCTTCTGCACTGGAGAGCACCAGGCCCAGTAACACTTCTTCTCTGGTTGGTTTGTCTAATTCCCTCATGAGGAAGCTGTCCTCAGTGAACTCTAGGACTCTCCTGAATTGCGTATTGCCTGCCATGTGGCTTTCCCAGCAAACATCTGGGTGGTTGAAATCACCCAGGAGGATGAGAGCATGTGAGTGCAATGCTTCCTGTATATGGAGCAAGAAGGCCTCATCAACAAGCTTCTCTTGATCAGGTGTCTTGTAGTAGACCCCAACCACAAGATGCCCTTTTTTGGTCCGGTCCTTAAATTTTACCCACAGGCACTCATGTGCCTCTTGGTTGTTTCTTAAAAATAATAAATACAAATAAAATTAATAAAAAAATAATTAAACAAAAATAATTATGAACTTTAAATGTAGGAAACAATGAACAGTTTCTAACACAACTGAATTGATCTTATAATCAACAAATGTCTTATTTCTACTCTGAGTGTCAGTTACTGAGTTAATGACTTACATTTACAGCAGTATCTGCTAAACTGAAGAGACCTATATTATGAAAAATTGATTTATTTTTATTATTCTTTTCTAATTGTATAATATGATCTAATCACCCCTTTTTTTTTTTCTTTGATGATCTAAATATTTATTTTCTGGTCCTTTCTTCTGGACCACTGAGACAGGTCTTTTTTCATCTTCCCCTCAAAAACAAAACATAACAAAAAAATCTTCAGAGCTATGCGTTGATACTTCACAAAAGATTCCTCAAAAATTGAAAAAAAAGGCAATATGGTCTTTGTCCAATTATCCATTGCTTTTGTATTTAGTTTCTGTTTCAATCACATCTCACAATAGCAGTATAAGCTCAGACAACTAAAAGCTGGGGTCTCAAGAGCTTTTTCATAACCATTCTTCTTACATGAATGGTATTACATTAGTTGCATCTAAATATATGACATCTTTTTACATTAATTTACAAAAGTAAAAAGAGATGATGAGATGGAGATGTGTATAGGGGAGGAATTAGAACATTGTTTTTTGTGTGTGTGTCTGCGTGTGTATCACTCCAGACAAAATTATGAGGATGTAATAGTCTAGATAACAATTAAGCAAATTAGTTGTGGGAAACTCTGTATCCATGATCATTTCAAAGCCTATTTTTCCTACAAACTCTCAAAGTGAAGCCATAATAATAACTTCTCTTAAATGATTCTTAATCACTTCACAACTACTTTCACCTAGGTCTATTTATATATATAAATTCAATTAATAATATAGACTATATTTTAATAAAATTATTATTTTAATTCCAATTAATTAAAAGTCAAGGAAACACATTTAAAGCACGTTTACATAAAGCAAAGCATATACTCAAGAATATTTTAGAGTAAGATTTCCTATGCATCACAATTCTTTTTACTGCGTGTATCTGGGGAGAAAAATATTCTACATTAGTTGGTAAACATATGGAGATGATTACATAAGAAATCTAGTATGTTTCATATGTATTCTTTCTTTCTGAAACCCTATAGAAATTATTTGGAAGCAAACAAGCTCAGTACTTAAAGTCACTCCTCAAATGTACTCTTTAAGTGAAAATTATTCTCTTTGTAACTACTTGCATTTGGCAACTCACTGAATGTCATTAATTTGTTAATATATTTGTCTTGAAATACAACTTGTTGAGTAAGTAAGAACATCTTATAAGTGTATATATTGACATTATCTTTTATCTGCTACCAGTAACTCTTAAGCAATTTGAGTTTTGCTGATCTTTTCTGAATTCTAAAAAAATACCCTTCTCAAATATTTGATCCATCAAGTTATTGTTATCTATATCACTAAGGATCACATATTTCTGCTCTAAGTGAAAAACAGGGATAGTTTTTGCAGCTAACTTCAATGATGCCTACACAAAAGCAGAATTCTAGCTGGAAACTTCTAACATATGCATCTATTTTTCAGTCAAAAACAACAGAGATCAATAGAAACATAAGCTTCTGTAAGAAAAAAAAAAAAAAAAAAAAAAAAAAAAGAAAAAACAAAATATTATATAAAAAATAAAATATATATATAAAACACCAAAAACAATTAAATAAAAAAAAAAAAAAAAAAAGTTAAATTTATGGAGAGGGTGTTGATAATTAAAGGTTGATAATGCATTGTGCTACTTCAAAAATGAATTCTGAAAAGAACTGCTGCAAGGTAAGATTATGAATTTATCATTCATTTGTGTGTACTCAACTATGAACAGTTCTAATGATATATATTCCTTCAATAGCATTTATTTCCTACACATATACAAGAACAGATCTATGGATCTCTGGCATCCCTAGTGAGCATCTGTGCTCTAAAGCAACACTAATGAGCTATCTACTGAATCAGTAAATCGGATTGTTCATGCAAAAATGGATTGTTCATGCAAATTGATCAAGATAAGGAAGTTACTTCTATTTTTGCTGTATGAATGACAGCAGATATAAAAGGGTAGTACTAAATACAACATCCAATAAACTAGGGTACAAACTAACCACTGATGAGATTGAAAACAATGTAAAATACAATATGATCTTTCTCTGTCGAGGGTCGTGAGGCCTTGCAGAGAGATCTAGACAAATTAGAGAGCTGGGCAATCACCAACAACATGGAGTTTAACAAGAACAAGTGATGGATTCTACACTTGAGAAGGGGCAACCCTGTTTATATGTACAGACTGGGGGATGAGATGTTGGAGATCAGCCCTGAAGAAAGGGATCAGAGGGTTTTGATTGACAGCAAGCTGAACATGAGCCAGCAGTGTGCCTTGGCAGCCAGAAGGGCAGATGGTATCCTGGGGTGCCTCAAGCATAGAAATGGTAGCTGGTCAAGTGATCGTCCCACTCTACTCTTTGCTGGTGTGGCCTTACCATGAGTACTGCATGCAGGTTTGGGCACCGTAATATAAGAAAGATATAATACTGTTAGAGAATGTCCAAAGGATATCTATGAGATGGTGAAGGGTCAGAAGGGAAAGACATATGAGGAGCACCTGAATTCACTTGGATTGTTCAGCCTGGAAAGGAGGAGACAGAAGGAACTGGAAGCCATTGTGTGGCAGGCAAATTATGGTTTGGTTGTCATCAATGAAATGTGGTGGGACCACTCCCATGACTGAAGGGTTGCCATGAGTTTTTATAAGCTCTTCAGAAGCAACAGGTAACAAAGGAGGGGCAGTGGCATGGCTCCCTGTCTTAGAGAGCATTTCAGTATTGTTGAGCTCAGGGTTGGGAATGATAAAGTGAGGTCCCTATGGATAAGGATCAGGGGGAAGGGCAACAAGACGGACATCATGGTGGGTGTCTACTATAGACCTCCAAACAAGGATGAAGAGATGGATGAGGCATTCTACAACAGTTGGCAGAAGTCACACAATTTCCAGTGCTTGTTCTCATGGGGTACTTTAACTTCCTGGACATATGCTGCATATACAAAACAGTCCTGAGGAAGCAGTCTAGAAGGTTCCTGGAGTGTGTGGAAGACAGCTTCATGACTCAGCTGGTTAGTGAGCCTACCAGAGGGTGTGCCCCATTAGCCCTGCTGCTCGTAATGAGAGAAGGACTACTGGGAGATGTGCGGATAGGGAGTTTTCTTGGGCAGAGTGACTACGAAATAGTAGAGTTCTTTATTTATGGTGAAGTCAGGAGGGGGGCATTAACACTGTTACTTTGGACTTCCGGAGGGCAGACTTTAAACTGTTCAGGACACTGGTAGGGAGGGTCCCTTGCGAGTCAGTCCTGAAGGGCAGAGGGGTTCAGGAAGGCTGGACACTCCCCAGGAAGGAAGTCTTAAAGGTGCAGGAACAGGCTGTCCCCATGTGCCGTAAAATGAGACAGTGGGGAAGATTGGCATGGCAGAACACTGAACTTTTGCCAAGTGTTTGGGAGAAAAAAGAGAGTTTATGTCCTGTGGAAGAAGGGACAGACAGCTCAGGGAGAGTACAAAGAAGTTGCTAGCATATGCAAAGAAAAAATCAGGAAGGCCAAAGCCAAGCATGAGCTCAACCTGGCCACTATGTTTAGGGAAAATGCTCTTACAAATATATTAACAGTAAGAGGAGGGCCAAGGAGAATCTCCATCCTTTACTGGACAAAGGGAGGAACATGACTACTGAGGATCAGGAAAAGGCTGAGGTTCTTAATACATTCTTTATATCTGTATTTACTAGCCAAACCACTTATCCTCTGAGTACTCAGCCTCCTCACCTGGAAGTCTGGGACAGGGAAAAGAAGAATCCCCCCAGTTGGCAGATCACAGAATCACAGAATCACAGAACTGTAGGGGTTGGAAGGGACCTCGAAAGATCATCAGGTCCAACCCCTCTGCAAAGCAGGTTCCTCAGAGCAGGCTGCCCAGGTAGGCGTCCAGATGGGCCTTGAATATCTCTAGAGAAGGAGGCTCCACAACCTCTCTAGGCAGCCTGTTCCAGTGCTCCATTACCCTCACCGTGAAGAAGTTCTTTCGCATGTCGGTGCGGAACTTCCTGTGTTCTATCTTGCGGCCTCTGCCTCTTGTCCTATCCCCACAAACCACTGAGAAGAGGTAAGCTACATCCTTCTGTCTCCCACCCCTCAGATATTTATAGACATTGATAAGATCCCCCCTTAGTCTCCTCTTCTCCAGGCTGAACAGAACCAGGTCTCTCAGCCTGTCCTCATAGGAAAGATGCTTCAGGCCCCGTATCATCTTTGTGGCCCTCTGCTGCACTCTTTCCAGGAGATCCCTGTCTTTTTTGTACCGGGGAACCCAGAACTGGACACAGTACTCTAGGTGAGGCCTGACAGGGCAGAGTAGAGGGGGAGGATCACCTCCCTTGATCTGCTGGCCACACGCTCCTTTTAATGCATGCCAGGATCCCATTAGCCCTCTTGGCCATGAGGGCACACTGCTGGCTCATGGTCAACCTGTCATCCACCAGGACCCCCAGGTCCTTCTCCACAGAGCTCCTCTCCAGCAGGTCGTCCCCCAGCCTGTACTGATACTTCCGGTTGTTCCTTCCAAGGTGCAGGACTCTACACTTGCTCTTATTAAACCACATCTGGTTTCTTCCTGCCCATCTCTCCAGCCGGTCCAGGTCTCACTGAATGGCAGCACAGCCTTCTGGCATGTCAGCCACTCCTTCCAGATTTTTGTCATCAGTGTACTTGCTGAGGGAAGACACTATTCCCTCATCAAGGTTGTCGATGAAGATGTTGAACAAGACTAGACCCAGCACCGACCCCTGGGGAACACCGCTAGTCAAAGGCCTCCAGCCAGACTCTGCTCTGCCGATCACCACCCTCTGAGCTCGGCCAGTCAGCCAGTTCTCAACCCACCTCGCTGTCCACTCCTCTATCCCACACCTTCTCAGCTTTGCTAGCAGGATGTCATGGGAGACAGTATCAAAAGCCTTGCTAAAGTCAAAGTAGATGATATCCACCGCTCTCCCCCCATCTACCCAGCTGGTGATGGCATCTTAGAAGGCAACGAGGTTGGTCGAGCATGACTTCCCCTTGGTGAATCCATGCTGACTACTCCTCATAACCTTCTTCTCTTCCAATAGCTTGGAGATGGCATCCAGAACAAGCTACTCCAACACCTTTCCAGGGACACAGGTGAGAATGACTGGCCTGTAGTTTCCCGGATCCTCCTTCCTGCCCTTCTTGATGACCAAAGTGACATTGGCTATCGTCCAGTCTTCAGGCACCTCACCCATTCTCCAGGACCTTCCAAAGATCATAGAGAGCGGCTCAGCGACCACGTCTGCAAGCTCCCTTAGCACACGCAGATGCATCCCATCGGGACCCATGGATTTGTGTGCGTTGAGCCCGCTCAGACGCTCCCGAACCACTCTCACATCTACCAGAGGGGAGCCCTCCATTTCCTAGACCCTTTGTCCTCTTGCCAGGGGTGAGGAGTCCCAGGGGGTGTCCTTGAAGCAAAGACTGAAGCAAAGAAAGCAGTCAGTATCTCTGCCTTCTCGGCATCTTCCGAGACAAGGACACCACCCTTTTTCAGCAAGGGACCCACGTTAACCCTAGTCTTCCTTTTGCTGTTTACATACTTGAAAAAACCCTTCTTATTATCCTTTATCTCTTTATCAAGCCTCATCTCTAGGTGGGCTTTTGCCTTCCTCGTCGATGTGATTGATGGGCCAAGTTCCATCATCTGTCAGTGGTCAGGGTCATCCAGAGAGGTCCCAGATGACTAGAGACTGGCTAATGTGATGCCCATTTATAATTAGGGTCAAAAGGAGGACCCAAGAAACTACAGGCCTGTCAGCCTGATCTCGATGCCAAGAAAGGTGGTGGAACAGGTCATCTTGCATGTAATCACAAAGCATATACGTGACGGCCAGGGGATCAGTCCCAGTAAGCATGGGTTCATGAAAGGCAAGTCCTGCTTGATCAACCTCATTTCCTTCTATGACCGGGTGACATGCCTTGTGGATGAGGGAAATGTTTTTGATGAAGTCTACCTAGACTTCAGCAAAGTCTGTGACACAGTCTCCCACAGTATTCTCCTGGAGGAGCCAGCAGCCCATGTCTTGGACATGTACACTCTTTGCTGGCTAAATAACTGGCTGGACAACCATGCCCAGAGAGTAGCAATGAAAGAAGTGAAATCCATCTGGCAACCGGTCTCTGGTGGTGTTCCCCAAGGTTCAGTGCTGGGGCCCATCCTCTTTAATATCTATTGATGATTTGGACAAGGGAATTGAGTGCACTCTCAGTAAACTCGCAGATGACACTAAGCTGGGGGGAAGTGATCTACTGGAGGGTAAGAAGGCCCTGCAGAGGGACCTGGACATGTTGGATCAATTGGCAGAGGCCAATGAAATGAGGTTCAACATGGCTAAGTGCCAGGTCCTGCACTTTGGTCACAACAAACTCATGTGATGCTACAGGCTTGGGGTAGAGTGGCTGGAAAGCTGTGCAGAGGAAAAGGACCTGGGAGTGCTGATTGATGCTTGCCTGAACATTAACCAAGAAGTATGCCCAGGTGACCAAGAAGGTCAAGAGCATCTTGGCTTGTATCAGAAATAGTGTAACCATCAGGACTTGGGAGGTGATTGTCCCCCTGTACTCTTCCCTGGTGAGGCTGCACCTTGAGTACTGTGTTCAGTTTTGGTCCACTCACTACAAGAAAGACATCGAGTCCCTGGAATCTGTCCAGAGAAGGGCTACACAGCTGGTGAAGGGCCTGGAACACAAGTCTTATGAGGAGCGACTGATGGAACTGGGGTTGTTTAGTCTGGAGTAGAGGAGGCTCAAGGGAGACGTTATTGCTCTCTAAAACTCCCTGAAAGAAAGTTGTGGGGAGCTGGGGGCTGGCCTCTTCTCCCAGGTAACTAGTGAAAGGACTAGAGGTAATGGTCTCAAGATGCACCAGGGAAGGCTTAGATTGAAAACTGGAAGACATTTCTTCTCAGAAAGAGTAATCAGACATTGGAACGGGTTTAGGCCAGGGAAGTGGTGGAGTCACCATCCCTGGGTGTGTTTAAGGAAAGTTTGGATGTGGTGCTTAGGGACATTGTTTAATGGGTGATATTGGTGGTAGGCAGACGGTAGGACCAGGTGGTCTTGGAAGTCTTTTTCTACCCTAACGATTCTATGATTCTAACTCAACATTGCTTTAATATACCAGTTTCAGTATCTGAATATCTATGAGGTTTTCTCATCTACTGTTAACTGTCTTTCAAACTATGATTGTGACAGAAGTTTTGGCCCTCTTTTGAATACATGAAGCTTCTATTCTTTTAGAAATAGACTTTCAGAAAATACAATATGAGTAAAGTTCTTTGTCTCCAAATCAAAAATAACAGTTTTATTTTATATGAATTAATTAATTCCTGCATTAAATATATTGAAATTTATAATTGCAATAGGTGGAAGTAAAATACATTTTTTTTGCCATAATGTATACTATGTAAATAGTTGGTCTCTGGATTTTTTTTTTCCTGCCTCCCCCCCCCCAATCCATGAACTCAACTAAGAGAGAAAAATCTCCCTCCCTGTTTTCTGAAAGTAGAAGAGGAATTCAACAAGAAACACATTCTATACAGGTAGGTAAGAAAGCAATTTAAGAAAGCTACTGAAAATAATTTTAAATTATGCCTCATATTACTTCCAATTTGTTTCACAGAAAAAAAAAAAAAATGCTGTACTGATTGGAAATAGATTTTCCAATGCCTCATAAATCCAGTTTTATTTTAGTTAGTTATTTTAGTAACTTTTATTGTTATATATAAAAATTACTTATATTTTGAATTTGTACATGTACAAACAGATTGGAAATAGATTTTCCAATGCCTCATAAATCTAAAGTCATTGAGTTAGTTATTTTAGTAACTTTTATTGTTACGTGTAACATCTATTTATATTTTCAATTTGTACATGTAAAAATGTTGCTTTATTTTTTTTTTTCATTTTTGACCCTGCTCAGAGTCTGCAAGTTTGTTTTAGTCAACCAGCTGTTTCTTGGGAGGTCACTTTTCCTTAAGTTTTCTTTCTAATGTGAAGAGCAAGATTTCTGATATATATGGGAGAATGAAACAGAAAAAAAAAAAAAAAAAAAAAAAAGAAGAAAGAAAGAAAAAAAAACAACAACAATAGAAATGATAAGAGAGGGATATGACATAAACTAAATGAATCTATTTTTTATCTGTTGTGTAATGGTTGAAGAGTTTTGCCCAAAACTCATAAACAGGCTTTATGCCTCCTGTCTGCAACTCTGAGTAAATACTGGAATATCACACAAAATATATCTGTAAACTGAGTATATGTCTTTTCTGAAACAAATGGTTATGGCTACAGTTTATTTACCAAGTGGAGTATCATTCTGGTGCCATGCAATTAGTACACTTTCTCAGAGAGCATTTGAGATGTATTGCTAATTAATTGTTAATAACCTGCTGGGAACATAACCAAGATAGACACTAAATTGCAAAGCTGGTTATCAGGAGATGTAGAAAAAATGATTTAAAGGTTTTAATCAGAATTCTGCATACAGCTTTTTTTTCCTCTCTATACAACATGTAAGTATATCATAATATATTGAGAAAATTGTGTCTATAATGGGAATTCTATCTCAAAATGTTTGTGCTACAAATATTGTAAAGCTCAATATACTTATGATTATGCTTAGTAACCAAGAGAGAAAATTATTTATAGATAGAGATTATTAACAACAAACTTGAAGTAGAAATCAGTCACAGTCAGAAAGTCTGTCAGAAATACATTGATTAGTGAGATCACTATACTCTGTAAGGAGGAATAGTGAGTTAATGAAGATAAAGAATCATAATAATTTTGAAATAATTTACAACCATTTCTAGAAATATTCTTGAATTTAAGAATATTTTCATGGTAAATGAATATTTATTCTCCTGTATTTTAAGTTATTGCTAACCCTCAATTGTTTGGTGTTGAAAGGTATTGTTATAAATCCAATGCCTTTAATAAAAGAATTGAGTATCTATAAAGTGCAACAAATATCCAGGACTCGAAATAGATTGTTGCCTATCTACAGAAATTATTTCCATGCAATAAAGTGATTATAACCCTTTGAAAATGTTGACTTTAGTAAATGAAAGCACCAATTCTAGAGAGATTAAGAAATAATAGAACTAGTTGGAGGCAGTTGGAATTTTTGTTCTGGTTCTGCTCTGTAAAATAGCAAACAGGGAAAGAATGAGAGAAAAAAAAAAAAAAAAAAAAAAAAAAAAAAAAAGGAGAAAGAAAGAGAAAGGGAAAGGAGAAAGGGAACAGAGGCTCCTGGGTGGTTGCCCAACCCTTAGATGCAGAGTTCCACCATAATCTCAAGCATCTACAGGGTATCAGAAGTTCATGTTAGATGTCTTCCCCAATCAGGCACTATTGTCTTCACTACTTAGTGCTTTTCTAATTTAGTTGATTAGATGAAGATGACTTCACTGATCCCATCATTCCATCAAAATCACTCTTTCATTTTCTCCATATCTAAAACCCACTTCCTAAAATGTTCGTGTGGTTCTTATTACCCATTGGTCTCCCTCCACAATCATGTGGAAGTAAAGATGTTAATGGTTCATCTATACTTATTTCCCCTCTTCCACCTCCCCATGCACATATCTAAACTATCAGTGCAGTGAAGATATAGTTGATGTAGTTGAGAACTCACTGTCAGTGCTTTGAGATAGGTTTAACCATAAGAAGTGTCTGTGTTTGTCTTGTTTTTCCAAAGCATACCACAATCCTCTACTGGAGTAGAGCTGGACAGCTATACTCTCTGGATGTCTATCTGCTTCTGTCATCAAAAGAAAATTCATTATGTCAATCTGTCAATTCAGATAAAAGTCTGAGATTCAAAAAGATAAAAATAATTTATTATGTGTAATCTTAAATCAAACGTAAAATCCAAGGAAACAAGATACTGTGTATCATCCAAGTTTTGTTAAATGTTCCTGAGTTGCTTCAGTATTTTTCTACTTGGCCCTGTGGGAGTGTGCCTACTACCCTCCTTAACTTGTGAATGCTGTCCAGTTTTCCCACATCTTATGATATAGCAATACTGCACTTCACTTTAGACCCTGTTTGTATCTTCTCTGTTGTGTTGAATCTAATTTAGGTTATCTGTGATATTTTCTTTAATGCCAGTTTTCATTTTTTCTTTCAACCCATGTGTTAGGTATTTCACTTTAGTCATCTGGATCTTGTATGTTTAGTTATTTATAGAAATATTTATATTTAGAAATATTTTATATAAGTGAGAATGGTCACTGAAATCTAAAAACTGATTTAATGTCGGAGTATAACAAAGTTCTGAGAAGAAATTTCTACCCCCAGAAGCTATTTTCTCAGCCCCATTAGCTATTTGATTAAATACCCCAAAGGAAATGAAATATTCCTAACTCATTTATTCCTGACTAATCCAGAGAGATCAATGGCTAGATTTACAGTAACTGGAGTTAAAGCACTAAATAGTAGTAATAATTGCAGAATCATATCTGGAAATCTTTTGGAAATAATAATACTAAAAAAAAAATGGTACTGTGACTCTACTTAGACTTAAAAAAAAAATAGACAAAAAAAAAAAAGACATTTTCATTCTCTGATATAAAAAGGATTAGTATTTATAGTAAGAAATGACATTCTGTATTCAGTATCTAGACAAATGAAGTCTTCAGATACTTGATATCTATAACAGGAAGAAAAAGGAAATACAATTTTTTATTTTTGGATGAATGTCAAAAATTAGAACAGAGTCATGGGAGATATGCAGTTAAGTAAACATCCGGTCTTCCTCCAAAACATGGGGAGGAGAGAAAATAATTATATCTTCAATGTACATGGATTATTTGAGCAAATTATTTGAATCTCTGATTCAAAGACTAGTTTCAAAGTTAATTTAAAAAGATAAAGACAGTCTTTCTACTTGAAATAAGAATGTACTTTCGAAATTACAAAAGTGTTTACTTCAAATAAAAAAAAATAATTTAAAAAAATATATATAAAAACAAATTAAAATTATTAATTATAATTGTCAGAAAGTGGCCCATCTCTTGCACTGGGGCAAGTTCTATCTTTTTCTTTTTCCATTGGACAATATCAACTTCAGAAGGACAGTCTGAAGAAGACTAATACTAAACTAAGCTAAATCACATTAGCAAAACTGTAGGGGTTGGATGGGACCGCAAGAGATCATTGAGTCTAACCCCACTGCCAAAGCAGGTTCCCTAGAGCAGGTTGCCCAGCAGGATGTGACATCCAGATAGGCCTTGAATATTTCCAGAGAAGGAGACTCCACAACCTCCCTTGGCAGCCTGTTCCAGTGCTCTGTCACCCTTACTGTGAAGATTATTTAATATTAAGAATATTATAAGTGAAAACCACTGCATTTAACTCATAAAAGAGTTAACATCCTAAATTCATTATTATAGTATTAAATCTCTCAAATTTTAATGACAATATATTAATGATGGAATAAAATGAACATAAAAGATAATACAATATAATATACAGTATTTCTATATTGCTGAAAACAAATGGATGCAGATCTTATATATAAAAATAAATTTCAAGCAAAATTTCAACCTTGACAAGAAAAAGAAAATTTGATTATAAACATTATATTCTTCTCACATAATATCAATTTCTTTTATCCTTTTTTCAAGCTATTTAATATTCTCCTTTGTTTGAGCTATAGTTTTGAACTAG
>CM021697.1:162881296-162918409 GCA_011074415.1 Stictonetta naevosa
AACAGATGAGGTAAAATTAAGTGTACATGACCATTGCTCTTGGCCATTGACAATATGAATCATTGAAACAAATTATACTTTGCAAGGCATCAAGATCTTTATAAGTTATTTCTGTTTTATAAATTATATTAACTAAGTGATTAAAAGAATATGAGATTATTAATATTAGCAATATGCACAAGGAGTATCAACAAAGTCTTTCAAGAGAGAAAAGAAACGAACAAACAAACAAACAAACAAAAAAACAGCAACAGTTGGAAATATGCCTCTTTCCTCAACGTGTTTCTTCTTTACATAATAAGTATCAAGAAGGAAATGTGAACAAAATGCCTATGGTTAGATTCAAACCACTGCAGCACTTAATATTAATTGTTGTTGACAAAGTGGTTGTCAAGAAAAGAACAAAATAAAACAAAAAAACTGACTGAACAACTTTTGTTCAAGTCCCAGTTACATTAAATCTTCCAGACAGAACTTCCTTTGTGGAAAATTTATAATTCCCATTTCTCTCTTTAAAACAGTAGGTGTCCCCTACATGAGCTATAACTCTTGCATAATTGGGCAGCCTAGGATTCTTTCCAAATTTTCTGTGACAGGCATAATTTTTCATGAACACATTTTCCATAAGTTTACAAAAATCTAGGAACAATTATCCAAAAGAACTAAATCATGCTATTTATGTAGTGTTTATAAAATGTTATAAAGAAAAAATATATATTTTTTGTCTTTTTCTTTTCCTCCATGAAATATTTGTTCTGTCAACTTGCACTTTACACACTTTCTAACAATATGCAACATAGGTTTCTTTCTGTTTCCTCATGCACTACTAGTTTACTGATGAAAGCGTGTAGCTTTATACGGAAAACATATGGCACTGAAATAGAGAACTGTATATTACCCTGAATAAATCTCATTCTCTGAGTAAACCATTTTCCAAGTAGATTTGGCAAGATAAAAAGTAGAAAAAATCTTAGGTAGCTACTTCTCTGTTCATAGGTTTAAGACAAACTCCATTTATGGTCAGCATGAAAGCTCCAGCTGATTTGAGAAGACATAGAATCTAGATTTATTTGCATGGTGACACCATGGTTCAGATTTTGAAAAATAAGTAGGTGTTATAAGGCATTGCACCTGTATTACCTGTACTACCTCAAAGAGACCTTGCTTACTGCTTTGGCTTTTGGATCTCCAGAAACTAACTAAACAAGAAGGTACCTAGTTGTAACTGAAAAGTAAATGAAAATGGAAGGATTTGGGACACTGAGGATGCTAGTCAGACACAGACTATTTTACTAGTATTTGAGATCATGAACTCTTTCTTGCAGTCCTGTCCTTAACATTATATGAGAAAATTAAGGTTAGTTATAGTTTCCATACTCATAGAATCACAGAATCATAGAATATTCCGAGTTGGAAGGGACCCATAAGGATCATCAAGTCCAAATCTTGGCACCACACAGGTCTACCCAAAATTTAGACCATGTGACTAAGTGCACAGTCCAATCACTTCTTAAACTCTGACAGGTTTGGTGCAGTGACTACTTCACTGGTGAGCCTGTTCCAATGTGTGACCACCCTCTCGGTGAAGTACCTCTTCCTGATGTCTAGCCTAATCCTCTCCTGCCTCAGCTTGAGGACCCATGAGTCCTATCACTGGTGATTAAGGAGAATAGATTGGCACCTGCCCCTCCACTCCCCCTTGTGAGGAAGCGGTAGACCACGATGAGGTCTCCCCTCAGCCTACCCTTTTCCAGTCTCAACAGGCCTAGTTACCTCAGCAGCTCCTCCTAAGTCTTCCCCTGTAGGCCCTTCACCATCTTTGTCGCCCTCCTCTGGACACTCTCCAACAGTTTAACGTCCTTTTTGTACTGTGGTGCCCAGAACTGCACACAGTACTCGAGGTGAGGCCGTACCAGCGCAGAGTAGAGCGGGACAATCACTTCCCTTGACTGACTAGAGATACTGTGAAGAACTGAACTGAACAACAATTTTGTTGTTCAGTTCAGTCCTAACACAACCTTGACACACTGTTCCTTGACAAATTAGTGAGGTATAATCTGTGCTAAAGTTTGCAGGTTTTAATTGATTTTGAAGTTTGTACAATCAAAATGAATTACAAAAACTGCTGTTTCTTCTACAAAGGGTCTTTGCCCACCAGACTTAAATACATTGGTTGGGGAAGGGTGCCTTCTCCTGACAAGGAGGTAGAAGATGTAAAACGTGTATATCCTCAGCCAGAACTGAGGGCTTTACTGAAGACTATGACTGGCTCTCAAATTAGATTGAATCAGTGGAATCTGTTCAAACCCTTTCTAATTAAGATCAGCCAATAACCTGGCAGATAGAACAATAACTGAAGATATGGGGTATGGGGAAACATTCACTTGCTGATGAGACCAAAGACATAAACTCCTATCTAAAGAAGTGTCCTCATCATCTGACTGTTAGATGAGTTAATACTGGCAGTGCTGATTTTTTTTTTTTTTTTCCTTAACAGATGTTTATTTAATACAGTATGTTTTCTTCAAGTGCAAGAATAAATAAATAAATAAATAAATAAAAATAAATAGGTCAAGATGCTTAAGCCGGTTACCAGAAAGGAGATTTGAGTAAAACTGAAGCACCTAATCACAAGAAAAATAATTATTAAGACAGCGATTCATCCACCTTCAAGCCAAATATATATGTGTATTGCCAGCATTCTGAATCAAGTACCCTTGATTCAGTAGCATCTACATTATTATGTGGAACACAATATAGTCTTAGGAGTTAGACACTATGAAAGAGGATCAAAATTCATTATGATTTATTTAACTGCGGATATAGAAGGGGTAACAAGCTGTCCATTGATATCTCTACTTTAATGGGAGATATAACGCTTTTAACAATACGTGTTAATATTTTTAATCAGTTATGTGATGCTGGAAGGAAATTATAGCCATCCCAAACATAGATGAAGGAATAAAAAGTTTGTTGGATCTCTTATGGATCCAAAGTTTGTTGGATCTTTTATGGGCTAGATTGCTAGAAAGTAAGGGTGCTTGTGAGAGGTGGGCAACATTTAAACATCACTTTTTCCAGGCTCAGGATTGGTGCATCCCTAAGAGTAGGAAATTGGGGAGGCGGGTCAGGAGACCTGCGTGGATGAGCAAGGAGCTCATTGACAAGATCAAAAGGAAGGGGAAGGTTTATGAAATGTGGAAAAAGGGCCTGTCCTCTTGGCAGGAGTATAGGAGTGTTATCAGGGCCTGCAGGGATGTGACGAGGAAGGCTAAAACCCACCTAGAGATGAAGCTTGTGAAGGAGATAAAGGATAAGAAGTTTTTGTTTATTTGTTTGTTTGTTTTAAGTACGTTAACGGTAAAATGAAGTCTAGGGTTAATGTGGGTCCCCTGCTGAACGAGGGGGGTTTCCTGGTAATGGGAGACATTGTCACTCCAGTCTTCAAGAAGGGCAAGAAAGAGGATCCAGGAAACTACAGGTCAGTCAGTCTCACCTCTGTCCCTAGAAATGTATTGGAACAGCTTGTTCTGGATGCCATCTCCAAGCAATTGGAAGAGAAGAATCTTATGAGGAGTACTCAGCATAGATTCACCAAGGGGAAATTGTGCTCGACCAACCTTGTTACCTTCTAAGATGGCATCACCAGCTGGGTAGATGGGGGGAGAGAGGTGAATGTCATCTACCTTGACTTTAGCAAGGCTTTTGATACTGTCTCCCATGACATCCTGCTAGCAAAACTGAGAAGGTGTGGGATAGAGGAGTGGACAGCGAGGTGGGTTGAGAACTGGCTGACTGGCTGAGCTCAGAGGGTGGTGATCGGTGACACAGACTCCAGCTGGAGACCTATGACTAGTGGTGTTCCCCAGGGGTCGGTGCTGCGACCAGTCTTGTTCAATATCTTCAATGATGACCTTGATGAGGGAATAGTGTCCACCTTCAGCAGATATGCCAATGACACAAAGCTGGGAGGAGTGGCCAACATGCCAGAAGGCTATGCTGCCATTCAGCGAGACCTGGACAGGCTGGAGAGATGGGCAGGATGAAAGCAAATAAGGTTTAATAAGAGCAAGTGTAGTCTTGCACCTGTGAAAGAACAACTGAAAGTATCAATACAGGCTGGGGGACAACCTGCTGGAGAGGAGCTCTGCGGAGAAGGACCTGGGGGTCATGGTGGATGACAGGTTGACCATGAGCCAGCAGTGTGCCCTGGTGGCCAAGAAGGTCAATGGGATCCTGGTGTGCATTAAAAGGAGAGTGGGGCCAGCAGGTCAAGGGAGGTGATCCTCCCCCTCTACTCTGCCCTGGTCAGGCCTCACCTGGAGTACTGTGTCCAGTTCTGGGCTCCTCTGTAAAAAAACCCTGGAGAGAGTCCAGCAGAGGGCCACAAAGATGATACGGGGCCTGAAGCACCTTCCCTATGAGGAAAGGCTGAGAGACCTGGTTCTGTTCAGCCTTGAGAAAAGAAGATTGAGAGGGGATCTCATCAATAAATATAAATATAATATAAATATAAATATAAATATAAATATAAATATAAATATAAATATATATAAATACCTTAAGTGTGGGAGACAGAGGGATTTGGCCAAACTCTCCTCAGTGGTTTGTGGGGACAGGACAAGGGGCAACGGCCACAAAATGAATCACAGGATGTTTTGCACCAACATGAGAAAGAACTTCACTGTGAGGGTGACAGAGCCAGGTTGCCCAGGTTGCCCAGGAAGGCTGTGGAGTCTCCTTCTCTGGAGATATTAAAGACCTATCTGGACACCTATCTGGGCAACCTGCTCTAGAGAATCTGCTTTGGCAGGAGGGGGGGTTGGACTCGATGATCTCTTGAGGTCCCTTCCAACCCCTACAATTCTGTGATTTTGTGATTTGCAAAATGTGTTTTTTGCTTAACTTTATAAACAAAATATTACTGTCCTAGTTAAGTTTGACTGTAATTTTTATGACAAATAAATTGTCATCATGATTACATTTTTATGTTCAGAGGGTTCCCTGCAGACCGGCTACAATTTATTCATCATTTAGTAGAGCTGATTCAACATAATTTTTAAATTCCGTAACAACAAAGATGTCATTTAAATCACTGTTGACCGGGGTGACTTAATGTATCTTCAACTTGAATGTATTTGGAGGTCCAGTACATTTAGTCTAAGACTGTTTTATTTTGTGGATAAACTAGCTAATCAATTAACTAACTAAAAGTAACTGAACTACCTTAATAGGTCACTAAGAACTTAAGGTTAAAAAAAAAAAAAAAAAAAAAAAAGTACAAAAAATTAAATGTTCTATCAAACTTCTTTCAGTGCTGTAAATGTGTTTGAATATTATTTATTTATTTTTCTGGGGATTTGCACAAAAAACTTATTTTCTACTCATGTGTCAATTAAGGATAACAAAAATGTTTTTATAAATACATTAATGACAAGAGAAGGGCCAAAGAGAATTTTCATCCTTTACTGGATTGTTGTGGTTTAACCTGGCCGGTAGCTAAACACCACCCAGCCGTTCGCTCACCCTCCCCCCTCCCTCTCTGGGATGGGGGAGAGAAACGAGAAAAACTGAAGCCTGTGGGTTGAGATAGAGACAGTTTATTAGGGACAGAAAAATAAAATAATAATAATAGTATGTACAAAACAAGTGATGCACAATGCAATTGCTCACCACCCGCTGACCGATGCCCAGCCCAACCCCGAGCAGCCGGCCCCCCACCCCGGCTAGCCACCCCTATATATTGTTGAGCATGACGTCAGATGGTATGGAATACCCCTTTGGCCAGTTTGGGTCAGCTGTCCTGGGTCTGTCCCCTCCCAGCTGCACCCCCAGCCTGCCCGCTGGCAGGACAGAGCGAGAAGCTGAAAAGTCCTTGGCTTGGTGTAAGCACTGCTCTGCAGCAATTAAAACATCAGCATGTTATCAGCACTCTTCTCATCCTAATCTAAAACATAGCACCCTACCAGCTACTGGGAGGAAAATTAACTCTATCCTAACTGAAACCAGGACATGGATGCACGGGGGAACATGGCTACTGAGGATAAGGAAGAGGCTGAGGTTCTTAATTCCTTCTTTACATCTGTGTTTACTAGCCAGACCACTTATCCCTGGGGTACTCAGTCTCCGTACATCAAAGTCTGGGGCGGGAAGCAGAAGAACCCCCCCACATTTCAGATGGAAATAGAGATGTGCTGCTCCACCTGGACTATCACAAGTCCGTGGGGCCAAATGAGATCCACTCAAGGGTGAGGAGGGTGTTGGTGGATGTGATTGCTGGGCCTCTTTCCATCATCTATCAGTGGTCAGGGTCATCCAGAGCTGTCCCAGATGACTGGAGACCTGCTAATGTGACACTCATCTATAAGAAGGTTTGTAAGGAGGACCCAAGAAACTGCAAGCCTGTCAGCCTGATCTCGGTGCCAAGAAAGGAGATGGAACAGGTCATCCTGAATGCAATCACACAGCATATATGGGACAGCCAGAGGATCAGGCCCAGTCAGCATGTGTTCATGAAAGGCAAGTCCTGCCTGATCAACCTCATCCACTTCTATGATCAGGTAACCCACCTGGAGGACGAGGGAAATGCTGTTGATGAAGTCTACCTAGACTTCAGCGAAACCTTTGACATAGTCTCCCACAGTATTCTCCTGGAGAAGCCAGCAGTCCATGGCTTGGACATGTATACTCTTTGCTGTGTTGAAAACTGGTTGGACGGCCATGCCTAGAGAGTAGTGGCGAATGGAGTGAAATCCATCTGGCAACCGGTCACTAGTGGTGTTCCACAGGGGTCAGTATAGAGGCCCATCCTCTTTAATATCTGTTGATGATTTAGACAAGGGAATTGAGTCCACCCTTAGCAAGTTCACAGATGACACCAAGTTGGGGGGAAGTGTCAATCTGCCGGAGGGTAGGAAGGCCCTGCAGAGGACCTGGACATGTTAGATCAATTGGCAGAGTCCAGTGAGATGAGGTTCGACATAGCTAAGTGCCAGGCAAAACAACCCCACACAATGTTACCAGCCTGGGGCAGAGTGGCTGGAAAGTTGTGCAGAGGAAAATGACCTGAGGGTGCTGGTTGATGCTTACCTGAACGTGAGTCAGCAGTTTGCCTAGGTGTCCAAGTAGGCCAACAGCATCCTGGCTTGTATCAGGAATAGCACAGCCAGCAGGACTAGGGAGGTGATTGTCCCTCTGTACTCTGCTCTGTTGTGGCCTCACCTTGAGTACTGTGTTCAGTTTTGGACCCCTCACTACTAGAAAGACAATAGGGACTATGTCCAGAGAAGGGCTACAAAGCTGATGAAGGGCATGGAACACATGCCTTCCTATGAGGAGCGGCTGAGGTTACTGGTGTTGTTTAGTCTCGAGAAGAGGAGGCTCAGGGGATACCTTATGGCTCTCTACAACTACCTAAAAGGAAGTTGTGGGGGGCCGGGGGTCAGCCTCTTCTCACAGATAACTAGTGATAGGGAGTAGCCTCAAGTTGCACCAGGAGAGGTTTAGTTTAGAAATTAGGAGTCATTCCTTCTCAGAAAGAGTAGTTAAACATTGGAACAGGTTGCCCAGGGAGGTGGTGGTGTCACCATTCCTGGGAGTGTTTAAGGAAAGGTTGGACATGGTGCTTAGGGACATGATTTAGTAGGTGACATTGGTAGTAGGGAAATGGTTTGACCAGATGATCTTGAAGGTCTTTTCCAACTTTAATGATTTTATGATTCTAATTAATATATATATATGTATATGAAATCATAAAGAAGATAATTTTAGTTCAGAATAATTTTCCCTTATTTGTAACACAGAAGTGGAAAAGTTGTGTGTGAAAAGCAGGTGTAAAACTGTCATATCTAATCTGTAAATCATTATATCAACATCAGACCTCTTGCTGATAAAATGAACAGAAATATATTATTGTAATACCATTACAAACAAACAAACAAACAAACAAAATCATGTTCATAGTCCCTGGAAAGTGACAGAATGATGAAGATATTAATTTTATAGCAAGGATTGGATTATGGAGTGAATTTAAAATGTCCTGTAGTGATTTTAAAAAAACAAAGACTGAAAGTGACAACTCCCATTATTAGGAAATCCCACCCTTTCAAGATTTCTTTAAAGGAAAATGATAAAACACCATATCTTGACTCTCAAGCTGAAGTGTTTTTTTTTTTTTTTTTTTTTTTTTTTTTTTCTGCTGTCAGTCTGAAACACTAAATTCTTAAAGATGTAGGTCTTAAAGAATTCTTTAAGAAAAAATAAAACCAATTAAAACAATTATATATATTTTTTGTTAATTCACTAAACCCACTTTTTCACAAATCAGTGAATAAAATTTCTACAACCAGCCTAAATTGTCTTAGATGTCTTAGCTACCACCATGTTGACACACGGTGTTTTGAACTCCATTAAAAAGGGAGATTATTAAGGATTAATAATAGTGAGTAATTAAGGATTAATACAGTGAGTAATTTAATGTATGCAAGAAAGATATAAATCTTGGCAGTGAGGACAGATACTATGACAAAAGCAGGGGAAAAGAAAGAGATCTGTTTATGATAAAATAATAATGCCCAAAGAAAAAAGTACTTTGTTTTTATTTTATTATTATTAATAAATCACAGTAGTGAATATTGAGAAGAAAGGAGGGTGGGGAAGGAGAAGTTGAAACATGAGAAATGATCCATCCATATATAAGCAAAATTTGGGCTTCGCTACAAATTAAAGTTTTTCGCTATTGGTGTTAAATAATGAAATAATGTGGCAACCTACTGTGATTCCTTGCAAAATATTTATTTTTGTAAAGATGAAGAAATAAAGTAGTCCCTGATGACCAATACAGGTAATGAACAGATTTATTGATGTAGAGAACTAAAAATACTCCACAGAAGTACATTTTTCACTATATACGTGCTTATACATACTTTCTAAAAAATGTCAAAAAAAAAAAAAAAAAGTATTTTTAATTATAGGAAGTTAGGAATTAGCATTCAAATATGTCCAACCATACAACAAACCTAGAGGCACTGAGAAATTGTAAACTAGATGTGCCAAGAAGCCAGATGCTGCCTTTGGAAAAATATTTTTCGGACTTTAGCATCAGAAATCTGTGATGACATCCAAATGATTCCTACACACTATAAAAGCTGTTTCCTTCAAAAAACACAGTAGCCATATTAACTATTGAATTATAGAATTAAAACAGGCCTAAGACATACACAGTCTAACTGAACACAGGGTTTGTAGCATACCATAGTGTTTCTCTCATATAAATACTAATGTTAAATGGAGGAAAATGTACATCCTTATAATACACAAGACTGTTCCTTTAAAATTACACTTTTAAGTAGAAGCCAAGAGGATGGGTACTTAAAAGATAAAAGACAGGCATTGTTCTGTATGCTCCATACAGCTTTTTTCCTCTTTCTAATATGGTGCCATGAATTTCACCCAGTGCAATGTTAATATTAGATAAGTATTAAGACAGAAATCTCAAATAATGGTTATGAAGCCAAGCTAATTGTACACAAATATGGTTTAAAATTATTTGCTTGACAAAAGACCAGTTTCTTGCTAAAGTTTGTTATTAAAATTCATACTGTTTCTAAAATATTTTTTTGCTTTTATTTTTAAATAAATATTTTCATTCATGTTGGTATTAAGTTTTTTTTAGCTTGTCAATTTATTTTATAGATATTCATCATCAATATCTCAGTGTTATTTTATATTGGCGTTCAAAGCTTCATATTGTTGTTATTAATACCTTGCTACAGAAGAGTAATATGTTATCCTAAGAAAAATTTTAACATCACCCATTATAAAAGTCAACTGGTTTCTAAATGGCAGTAATATAATATAAAATGGTCAAAAGCAAAATCATGCAAATTAACAAGGTAGAGGAGATCCTACTTGGAAATTTAATCTAAACCTAAAAATCTGAAATCTAAAAACCTAAATCTAATTCTTATCTATCAATGTGTGATAATTGCTCATAATTGGTACTTGATACGATCTATTTCTGTACATTTCAGAAGATATTAATTCAATGTTTAATTCTGCATGGAACTTCAGCTGTTATAAGAAAAAGAAAAAATCTTCTGGTCTGCAAAGATGTTAAGAAAGATTTTCCTGAATGGACAGTCAGTATACTCTTATCAGTCTATACATATTTACACATTAAAATACAGGAAATAATATTTAAATAAGAGAAAGTAGAAACCAAATAATGAATAGTGTGATAGATACAGAATATATTCACTTTTATAATATATCAGTTATGCAAATATCAGTGGAAAGTTAACAGGAAATACTTGAAAAAATAGATTGTACAGATTTATTAGATCTAAACTCATGCTTTTTTGCAATTCTAACACTATCACCTACAGGTATGAAGCTAATACTTGTTATTAGGATAGACCTAGTATAACACGAAGAAATAAAATGTTTGCAATCACCTCTCTGGTAGAGCAATCAGCCTGTTCTCACAGGTAACTAGTGACAGGAACAGAGGAAATGATCTCAAGTTATGCCAGGGGAGGTTTATGTTGGAAATTAGGAGACATTTCTTCTCAGAAAGAGTAGTCAGGATTTGGAATGGGTTGCCCAGGGAAGTGGTGGAGTCACCGTCCCTGTGGGTGTTCAAGGAAAGGTTGGACCTGATGTTTAGAGACATGAATTAGTGGGTGACATTGGTAGTAGGGAGATGGTTATATCAGATGATCTTGGAGGTATTTTCCAATTTTAATGATTTTATGATTGTAGTCACTCAAATTCTAAATTCATACATTGCTTTGTTTAGATCAGATATTCATATTTCTTCATTCCGATGTAAACATCATAATCAAAGAATATATACTATTTTGTTTCAGTTATAGTATATTGTAATAGTATATTTTTTCATTTTTATCCATCAAAAATATTTGAATTTGTATACAATATTTAAAAAAATAAAAGCCTGTACTAAGAACGATCAGGCAGATTTTGAAATCTAATCACTCATAGTCACTTGGGAAACTGGTTCAATACTGCTTCAGAACATACTGAACATATTTCCTTACCCTTATGTATTTATTTATTTATTTATTTATTTATTATGACATGTCTTAAACAACTAGCTCTGGAATATAGCTGTCATTCTGAATAAAGCATTTCTCTCTAATCCTGTCTGAAAAACTTAACTTTCTGGAAGAGGTCCATCACAGACACTCCACTTCTGCACAGTGTTTATAACTGGTAACTGTAAAAAAAAAAAAAAAAAAAAAAAAAAAAAAAAAAAAAAACTAGCCATCTGCCTGACATTGATACCTATAAATCTGGTCCTTAAATGCATCAGTCTGTCTTTGTATTTAATAGATACTATTAGCCTATGCTTTAGGTAGGTATCTAACATAGGCTAGAGGACACATAAGAGTTAGATGCCTTAATCTTGAGTCACTTTCACCTTTGTGTCCAACATTAGGCAAGGATATAAATCAGCTTTTTGTTGTTGTTGTTTTTTGTTCCTCCCATCTCCTGACCATACTTATATATATATATATATATATTTTCTTTTTCTTTTTCTTTTTTCTTTTTTTTTTTTCTTTTTTCCTCCCAGTTTAAAACATTGTAATGAAGTTATTGGGTTTAATCCTTCTTGTGTGTGCATGTGTGATTTCTCCTCTGTGGAAGGAACTTGACTCTGAGGCAAACCAAAACCCTGCCTGCTTGATCTTCATTCTTGGAGAAAATCAGAACTATGTGCAGGCTTCTGTTTCATTCTTTTTGCAGTGTCTTGAGGCTCTCAGTCACACACCCTTGTCTCAGCCGCTCCATTGCATGGCTCCATATGCCCTAATACTCCCTGTTGGCAATGTTTACTATATTTGCAGGCATTTTATACCACCAAAATGCATAAAGAAACCCAAGGGAACTGGACTGTCAGACCCTGAGGTGTTACTGTATTTCTGTGCATAAAGGGAGAAGGATTTCTCTTAGACAAAGAGCGTCACCCTGTCTTTACTATTCATCTTCAAGAATGCATTTGAAAAGTAAGTCTGCAGAAACAGAACATTAGTATTTTGGCTTGAATTCAGTTGAATAGTCATTATAAGCTTGTGGCAAAGACAGGGAGTCTGAGTAACTAGAGCCAGAGAAAGTAAGAATGCTCACAGCACACAAGTTTAAATACATGCAAACATCCTTTGGGGCTTAGGATATATTTAAAGAGTTTTTGTAGAGAATATATACATATATTCAGTATTTTATATATTTATAGATATATTTATAATAAACTTTTTTTGTCAATAAAGAGCCAGACACTCATTTGGAAAACAGTTCACTATTGGAAGCATTTTAATGAGCATTTTACTTTCATGAAAGGTTTAGTCTATTTACAAGTTAAAACCAGACTGGACCAGATTGCAATTAGATTAAATGCACCGTAAAAAAAAAAAAAAAAAAAAAAAAGTCTTTTTAGAAAAACTTGTACGTAAATCTATATCTTCTGTAAGATAATGGAATATTTCCCTTTCTGACATCCTTAGTATTTTCAGTGGCTTGAGGATATGTTATATCTAAAAAGAATGTGACTTTACATCAAACTGCAAAATATTCCTTTGGCACCATCAATTGGCCTTGCATACAGTGAGCATTTGTTCAGGGGCCTTTTTTTCAAATAAGGAACAAACTGCTCCAGCTGCAGGTCACTCAAAGCTAAATAATAATAATAATAAATAAAATTAAAAATAAAAAATAAAAAAAAAATCCCAGAGACAAGGCAAGCCAGTAAAATTTATCAGCAGTTTAATTCCCCAAGAGGGCACCAGGGGCCATTACATGGCTATTAGCATAGCCAGCACTAGAGTCACAGACACAGTAGAGACAGCCAAGCAGCCAGAGAAGAAATCAGCCAAGGGCTTTGCAACAGACACAGATGTTGCTGCTAAAAAATTTATATTAGACTTTGGCATCTGAGTCCTTTATCTGTCAAATATGTCCTGTCTGAGACCCCAGTTGTTAAATTTGCTGATGAAAGAAGATTAGAAAAAGCTAAGCTACATTTAGATCATAGCACTCTGATTCCTTCTAAAGAACTCTAAGTTATCTCAAAGGGTCAGTATAAGTCTCACTTATTAAAACTCTTATAACCTTTTCTGGCAGAGTTTTTAAAAGTTCCCATAAGCTGCAATGGTCTAGAACTTCTTATGGAGAAATCTGGATTCAGATGTAGTCAACAACAAACTGCATTCTCTCACTCAAAAGGATTGTCTTCTAGGGGAAGTGTACCCAAAATAAAATGAGCATCACGGATAGTCTACCTCTAAACTTAGTTGCCATATCTACAGTGTTAGAATAAGTTAGCCTGAAAGAATGGGAGTTGTTGAATATTTTTCATTGCTTGTTTCTTGCCCTTTGAAGATCTTACATTTGGATTAATTGTCTAGTTTCCTCAGGAAGCTTGACAATTGCTTTAGCTTTCTCTGCTTTTCTTCTCTTTTCCAAAGACCTCACTATTTTACCTACAGTTCAAAGATCTGTTCATGGTTTTAAAATTCTGGTATGAACTCTTGACCTAATTTTTCTTCCCTACAAGAGGGAATGGTATTCAGTGAACACTATTCTTCTCCTACAGTATGCAATAATTAACATTCTTTTTGAAAAGTAAATTAGATTATATTGCCAGTTTTTCAATATCATGAACACAACAATAACAACACAGATCAGTTCTTTAAAGTGATTATTTTGTATTATCATATAATAAAACATTCAGATAGCAGCAGATATAACTGTATTATGATGAGGCAATGCAGGTTGTGCAAATTGGTTTTAGTGGAACAATATTCACTTGTATCCAGATATATATAAATGTGTTTTGCTCTACAGTTTTACTTATTTATGAGTAGATGAAAGTACCTTTTTTCTTTCAATTTTGTCCATCTAGTGCTGTTTAGAATAATCTAGTAACAGTTTATAGTATTTTTTTATTTTTTTTGTTTGTTTTTAACTTAACTATCATTATCAGTTAAAATTATTTTTTTTCTTTTTATTTTTTTTCTCTCTTAACTGCTATAGCTAATGCTGCTATACTAAATTTCTTCTCTTTCTGTAACAATGAAGTGCACTCTGACTTTTTAATACTAAATTCAGACTCACTTTCTTATCTTTTAAAGATAAATCCTGAGGACTTGAGAATAACTGCTTGGGCTAATGCTGTTGTCATAAATTCCTTCACTGTTTTGCTAACTAGCTTTCCCTTAATCAGACCTAGTCTGGAGTATATTGTGCACCAGAGAGATGAGATACAAAGTATAAGATAACACAACAAACTTTTAGGCAGTTATAATGATTTGAAAGAGTCAATTCAAAAGCTGAGAACAGTTTATTTTCAGTCCATCGGACAAAACCTCTGATTTGACTGATTAATTAAGATTAAATAGACCACAATACTTTCTTTTAAAGTACAGCAAGAGGATAGCTATTATTACTCCCCCAAGCCTATAGGAACTTTTTGAGGTGAATGTCCTTGTCACAAGCCTAAACTATAAGAATACTTCCTTCCTTCCTTCCTTCCTTCCTTCCTTCCTTCCTTCCTTCCTTCCTTCCTTCCTTCCTTCCTTCCTTCCTTCTTTTTCTCTTCTATTGTTCCACAACTCTTGAATTAATTTTTGCACTATAATGCAGTGCCAATGAGAAGGACAAGAAAACATCCCAACAGATATTTTAGTTATTAACACCCTCCCTGAAAAGGTAAATTTTATCCTTTCCAAAAAACAAAACAAAACAAAACAACAACAACAACAAAAAAAAACAGTTGTTCTAACTGGTAGGCTACTATATTAAAATGAACAACAATATAATTAATTATTCTTTTCTGTATGTACTTTCTGAATATAAGTAATTTGTCAGTTCTTTTCAAAAACAATTGTACATAATTACTCTGGCAAGGATACAGTGAAGTCAGTCTTTGGGTCACTGTTCTGAAACCTTGAGTAAATCAACAAACCCTGAGGTGGGCAGTCTTTTTTGAGATTCTCTTTAACCTCAGCATTTTTTCTCTTGGTTTTGTCTAAGCAGCTGCCAATTATGAATGCTCCTTCAAGAATCCTGCTATTCATGGAAACACTGGATTATTTTCATCCAAAGAATCCTAATGCTCCCTATTCACTAATACACATTTTCTGTATTTCACTCAGAAACAACAAAACAAGTGCTAGATTTTTAAAGCAACTGCAGCCTTTATATTATTTTAATAGACTTTATGAATGCCAGTTCTGACACATAGGCACTGATTGTTTTGCTTACATGCTTTGAATGTTAGTTCTGGTGTGTGCTCAGTCATCCTGTTGCCTGAGTAGCCATCTGAGCTATGTCCCAAGTATGGTCCAGGTATAGGCTAAATTGCTGCCTGCAGTGCTTGTCTTCAGACTTTCAGAGTAGGGAACTTACCAAAGTGATGACTTCTTTTATTCCAAAATGTCTTTGTTTCCTTCTCAAAGAATCAGGGCATCTAAGGAGGCACAAGTTTAGGTACAGACTTGGGAATGAATATGCAAACATGGAAAATATATGCAGGTACAGCCAAAGGACAAACTCAGAAACTTCACTTGTCTCCACCTTCCCCAGAAGAACATCTAACCAATAAAAGATCAAAGGGCTGAAATAAATAGGCTAGTGACTAGGAAAATATTAATGGATAATAAACTGAATTTCCACTCCACTAGACCGGAATTTAGACCTTGATTCTCCTGAGTTATTTGTCCTTCTGAAAAAGAGGAAACAAGACAAGCAAGTCTCTCATTTTTCTTGAGAAAGCTGTTCTAGTTTTTTTTCACCAACACGTTATGGAAGAAACATAGAGACTTGGAGATTCAAAAAGACACCTTAGCACTGTAAGTAATACATTCATCAGGAGTGTCTCTCCTATGAATTTTTAATTCTTTCATGTCTGGGAATTGATTCAAGAAGGAGACTTTGAGAGCAATACTACATTACAACCAGCTACAAGACAATGTCACTAGGAAACATTCTTTAACATTTTAACTCTTCAAGTAAAAAGGTTACTGTGTTAAGTAGAGAAATGTAGGCAAGACAGCAACTATTTGGCACCGTGAATCCTTATCCTAAATGGGCTGTGATAAATCAATTTAACCACTATCCAGATTTAAAGATTTCAAAGCTATTAATTTTCTTATCTGACCTATGCTGAGTATGCTGTAATGAAACCTCAAACTATAAACTCCAGTAAGCAGAGCAGGAAACTAATTAACAATTGAATAAGCATTTAAAACTAAACTAAACTAAAATAAAATAAATCTTCTGAATAATTCACTTTTTAGGCACTAATTTGTTACTGATGAGTCAGCAAGTTGTACTGTCCCCTTTTCAGACTTGATTCAATGTACTTGAATATGGTTTTAGTTTTAAGCATGTGTATAATAGTATTCCTAATTAGAAAATAGCTCAACACTTGTCAACATTCTTTACTTAACTCAATTACATGCTTGAGTGCTTCACATAGTTGAGCTTCACATGAATATGAGAAAGAACTAATGAATCTGTATATTGTTACTAAACTACTAGGAATAACAACTTTTCAATAAAATAAGTGCAGCCACAAAAGCCAATCTGTGTTTTATATAAGTGTAGACACATCAGCCACTTATAATCTGAAACCTAATAACTGCATATGTAATTCTTTTTTGAAAGTGTAATAAATAGATATTTGTATATATAGTTGATTACAAATTTCTTACTTGTTACTTTTCTGCCATTGTAGGATTCATTTTTTTTGTTTGTTTTTGAATGGAATTTAAGCAGCAATATCACTTTAAATATACAACTGTGACATCTTCATAAAATAATTCAAAAAAGAAATTTCCTCAGCATTTCTATTTCATAAAAGATTTTGACAAATAAGCTATAGTATTTTTAATGGCTGCCTAATCTTTTGTAAATACAATTTAATATAGAAGCAATTCACCCATATGTTGACCTACTAGTTGAGCTGTAACTGTGTTAAAATTTGAAAACAAACAAATGAACAAAAAATGTTTCCAGAAGAGGTGGCGTTAAGTTGATAGGTAGGAGTGTCAATTTCCATATATTTGAGCTATTCTGGCTTTCTTCACCTACATCTGTTCTGAAAAATAGAGTTTGAATACCTCTAAGGTTTTCTGGATTAAAACAAAAGAGAACATGCTTAATTAACATATCTAATGTAATTAAAATCATGCATAAATAAGAGTTGTTTTCTGGACCAAGTTCAAACAGGTAAGTAAATGTAGTCTGTCTAAGATACACTATTAAAAATAACACTAAGCCAAATGTTTAATTTGGATCATTTGGATAATTTTTCTGTGTATTTATTATGTGCTCATTTTGTGTTACTATACATTTATTTTAAGCAGTTGCAATAACTGGAATTCATACTTAAAATTTAATAACAGCTATAGCAATTTGTGAATATTGTATCTGAGTGTGGTTAAAAAATCATCAGGCTGATTCAACATAGATATCAAAGTCAGATCTCTAAATATGTGGAAAAAAATATGTATATATTTTCCCATTATCTTCATTAAAGACTTGAACTATACACCACTCTCAAAGTCAGGGCTGTGAGTATACCAATAGGCTGAGCCATGATTTTTTTCTGAACAGCTGTCTAGATTTCCAAGCATGATCATGAAATAGCACCTCACCGTTAACCTCTCTTTGTCTTACCACTGATAGTTAATGGACTGCCGATGAATGTTGTTACTAGTATCCAACTCTGTTCAACCTTCAAGACTATGCCCTCACTAAGGTTACCCTATGCTCACAGTCCATCGCCTTTCATGGAGCTGCCTTTCTCCTGTGGTTGTCTGATGTAGTTCTCAGGGACAGATCCACCCCTCTGCATTTTTACTTAACTGAAGTGTAATTCTTTGGCCACTATTTGCCTAAAGCTTCTTGTAATTAAAGGAGAGAGACATATCTTTACAGAATGAATTAAATAATCTATAATGATGTATTCAATATAGAATCACAGAATATCCTGATTTAGAAGGGACTGACAAGGATGAGTCCAACTCCTGACTCCTCACAGGGCAACCTAAGAATTTAACCATATTTCTAAGATTATATTATAAGATCATATTTCCAAATGTTTCCTGAATACCAACAGGCCTGGGGTCATGACCACTTCTCTGGGGAGTCTGTTCCAATACCTGTCCACCTGCTCAGTAAAGAACCTTTTCCCTAATATCCAATGCGAACTTCTCCAAACAGAGCTTCAAGCCATTATCTTGCCTCCTACCACTAGTCACCAGAGAGAGGGTGTCCTGGGTCTGGCTAGAATGGAGTTCACTTTCTCCAGTGTAGCCCATATAGTGTGGTGTTCTGCTAGAACAACATTGATATCACACCAATGTTTTGTTTATTGCTGAGCCATGTTGGCACAGGAACAAGGCTTTCCTTCCAACTCATCCCTCCCTCCCCCCAAACACCAGTAGTCTGAGGGTGGGCAAATGTCTGGAAGGGGACATAGCCAAGACACCTGACTTCAGCTAACAAAAGGGATATTCCATACCATGTGATGTCATGCTCAACCATAAAAGCTGGGTGGGAGGACTTTTGTTAGGAAAACATTTGTTCTCCTGAGAAGCCACTACATGTACTGAGGCCCTGCTTCCTAAGAAGTAGCTGAACATCTCTGCTGACAGGAAGTAAAGGGTAAATATTTCTTTTCTCCTTTTGCTTCCACACGATCTTTTTGTTTGCTTGTTTGTTTGTTTGTTGTTGTTGTTGTTGTTGTTTTCCTTTTCCTTTCATTAAACTGCTCGTTATCTCAAACCACATGCTTTTGTTTGCTAGTTTTTGTTGTTGTTTTTGTTAAAATCATATTTTCTCCTCCATCCTTCTGAGGATGGGGAGTGAGAGAGTGGCATGGCAGTGGTTAGCTGCCCATCAGTTGTTAAACCACCACAGAGAAGACATCAACACCTCCGTCTCTGCTTAGGCTCATTAAGAAGTTCTAGACAGCAATAAGATCACTTTTCACTCTCCTCTTCTCTAAGCTGAATAAACCAAATATCTTCAGCCATCCCTCATAAGAATTGCTTTCTAATCTTTTTACCATATATGTTGCACTCCTTTGACACGTTTAAATATGTTCATACCCTTCTTATATTGTGGAGCCCAAAACTACACACAGTAGTTGAAGTTGCATAGTCTTCACCAGTTCTGAGTATAGTGGGACAATCAATTATTCTGACTGGTTAGCTAGACTGTGCCTAATGAATGCCGGGATACGGTTGGCCCTCTTGGCTGCCAGAGCACATCGTTTACTCAGATTGAGTTTAGTATCAACCAAAACTCCCAGATTGCTCTCTGCAGGGCTGCACTCTTGCCACTTGTTTCCCAACCTATACATATATTTGTGGTGGTTTTACTCAGGTGGGCAGCCAAGCTCCACCACAACCACTCTCTCACTCCCCCTCCTCACAGAGGAACAGGAAGAAAATACGATGAAAGGGGCTCAAGGGTGGAGATAAGGATGAGGAGATCACACAGTAATTATCGTGACGGGCAAAACTGACTCAGCATAGGGAGATAGTAAGATTTATTGATTATTCATAACAAGCTAGAGAAGTGAGAAACAAAGGAAAGAAACTAAAAGCACCTTCCCCCCCAGTCCACCCTGTTCCACCTCCTCCCCCCAAGCGGCGCAGGGGAATGGGGGAATGGGGGTTATGGACAGTCTATAGCTCTTCTTCACCTCTGCTCCTTCTCGGTCACTCTTGATCCCTGTGCTGTGGGGTCCCTCCCACGGGATGCAGTCCTTGCTGAACTGATCTGGCGTGGGCTTCCCACAGGCAGCAGCTCTTCAACAACTGCTTCAGATGTGGGTCTGTACCACGGGGTCCATCCCTCAGGAGCAAACTGCTCCAACCTGGGTCCCCCACGGGCAGCAGCTCATGCCAGGTCACCTGCTCCTGCATGAGCTCCTTTCCACAACCTACAGATCCGGCCCAGAATCTGCTCTTGCAATGGTCTTCCACAGGCCGTAGTCTCCGTCGGTGCAGGTCCACCTGGTCCACCGTGGTCTCCTCCACGGGCTGCAGTGTGGAACCCTGCTCCACCATGGTACTCCATAGGCTGAAGGGCGACATCCTGCTTCACCATGGTCCTCCCCACAGGCCACAGGGGACTTCTGCTCCGACGCCTAGAGTACCTCTCCCCCTCCTTCTTCACTGACCTTGGCACCTGCAAGGCTGTTCCTCACTCCACTCCCTCTCTCCCAGCTGCTGTGTTGTGCAGATTTTATTTTTTTTTAATATTTTTTTTTATTTTTTCCCCTTCTTAAATATGCTCTCACAGAGGCACAAAACAACATCACTTATTGGCTCAGCTCTGGTCAGCAGTGGGGCCCTTACCAAACATGGGGCAGCTTCTTGATCCTTCTCACAGAAGCCACCCCTATGACCCCCTACTACCAAAACCTCGCCACGTAAACTCACTACAACATTCAGTATTACACTGTCCCAGGTGAAGAATCTGGCATCTGCTCTTGTTAAGTTTCATGTAGTTAGTGATTGCCCTGTGCTCTGGTTATAGATGTGATGCAGAGAAATTTGGTATAATTGAAACCAAAACATAAGTGATTAATGCTGTTTTTAAGTCATTTAGAATTTCAAATTACTCTACTAAGGGATGACAGATGCACAACATACAAAAACACTCATACTATCTATAAGCATCCACTGGAAACCAAACTGAATACCCCAAGGCTGTAATATGTCATACTTTTAGCCTCCCACAGTTATATTCCAAGAATTAAAAGGATGAATTCAGTCCCAATTCATGGGATAGGTTTTTATTTGATCTTTGGCTTAGCCCTCTGTCACTGAAGTACAGTAAAAATAAATATACTTCTCTACTATGTAAAGCTGCTAATTACATAGATGATTGAGAGGTGTTCATTTATTATGATGGGATAATATTTCAGTATTTAGTGAAGGTAATATGTAAGTATATAAATGGATCAAGTGTTCAAGTTATATCTAAGCTACATCTAAGCTACTTCCAACTCACTAGAAATCAATTCTCTGTAATGTTTAACAGTAAGAACAGTACCTGATATAGTATTGCCTGAGCTAAGTAACAGTTTTCCTACTAATTGTCAAGTATATTCTCAGAGATACCATAGAAGGAATATTTTCAATGAGGGTATGTCCATACTGTTTAGAGCATAAGAGAATTTAATACTATGAATGCAAACTGTTCCATGTCAGCTGCCCTGAACTTCAAACAACAGTCCTGGATATGTTTAATTTACTATCCTTAATGCAGTTTTTGTGCTCTTCCATAACGCTCATGCAGTGATAGGTTCTTTAAAAAAAGACAAGGTTCCTCAACAGAGGAAATAAGAATAATAATAATAGCAATGATAATAATAATAATTTAATAACAATTACACGTAGGGTAAGCAAAAGGAATAACACTATACCTTTCCTCAAGTAAGCTGGTCCAACAACCATCCAAATGAAGAGTGAGTCTACACAACCTGAGCAGAATTTGGTGTTTTCTTGAGATTTAGACAGACCAATGTTGTATTTATTGAAATAATTCTGCTTAAAATTTTGGTGTGGGCAAAGGGAACCATAACAGATATGTGTTCCATAATTATTAGTTTAATTAGAGTCCTAACAGTCTAATCAAAACACAAGTTATTATTGGCCTGATTACAAAAATAACAACATTCATGAGTCATTGACACAGTGAAGACATGGGCATGAGGGAAGTAAAGAAGAGTCAACAGTTTCATTAGGTCTGATGGAATTTTCCCCTCATTTGGTCCTCTTTGAACTGTTTTTATACATTTTCTTAACACAGACTGCTTGGCTGATATTTTTTCCCCTTGCTTGCTAGCAAACATTTGACTGTTTGCACCACTTAGCTATTAGGTATAACAGCATGATAGTTTCCAAAAGCACTGTAAAGGTCTTGTTTAATTCTTGTTTAATGACTACATAGGATTGCCAGACCTTTATCATAGAGGGTAATCGCAGAGCTAGGTCAGGACAAGTTAGGTGATAGTCACCTGTCTGCCGAATAATTACTATCATAGTTAAAATTATCAGACTCAGACAGGACAGACAAGTCCTGAGGGCCTTCTTTGTCAGGCCAATAAAATAACTGCAATAGGAATTACAAAATTATATTTTTTAGACTACAACATAAGCAAAGTCTTCATTTTACTTTTGGGGCATGGGTTGAAACTAAACAGCAGAAGAGAAAAGAAAGTATCTTATGGCCTCCAGGAATAAAAATGAATTAAAAATATTGTTTCAGTTTATTCTTTCATCAGAGGCTATCTTGCATAAAGAATAAGTAATTCTTATGTAAACATATAGCTCAACAAATCTGATATTAAATTCAGTTAAATCAATAGTTAAGCTTTCATTTATTTTCATATGTTTCGAATAAAGATCTGCCCTAACAAAAAATAAGACACTGCAACATTGTTTAATTGTTTGATTAAATTAATTGATTCCAAAACTAGGATTGTCATGTGAAACTTCAGAATGATCAGCCTTGTGTGACATAATAATCCATTTGTGACTATATACACTTTTTCCTGTTTATTATTAAAATAAACAAAAGTAAATGAAACACAACACTTTCTATATTTTCTGCATTAAAATATATATCCAAGAATAAATATAAGGTTCTATTCTAAGTTTGTATGATTATAGTAAAATGTAGAAAAATACATTTTCTTTTTTCTTGCTTGTAAACTCTTTTTCTTTTCCAGGACATCTGGTGCCTAAAACAAGAGCAGAACAGCTCCAAACTTTCTAATTTTGTCATTAAAGAAGTTCTGGATTTTTAGGTCTTGCTGTGAAGATCACTGTATGTATATTTATAAGTCTGGCATATCATTCTCACTGACTAAGTAGTCTGGTTGAATTTTTTTGGTCTTCTCAGAAGCTCAGAGATGATAATTCACAGAGGAGCGCTTGTGATGCTGTGAACAGACCCAGTTCCTTAAAAAGTTGACCTTGGAATCAGTTTGGAGGGACAGGATCTAAAAGAGAGAGGAAAAATGAGTTGTGGGTCTTGATGAGCTCTCTTGTGGTATGAGTGTATGGTATGTGACCAATATACATTGGATCTGAAGCACAGACTTGTGACATCTGAGCTGGCCACCATAAACTTCCTTAAAAAACTTAAACTTAAGGAAGTAACCTTAAATAGAGAGAAATATACTAACTTAAGACATTGTAGATACCAGCTCATATATGCCAGTTTTCCTATCTTAAACAGGTTGGATGAAAAAAAAACCATATATATATATAAAAAAAAAAAAAAATCTGCCTTGATTATAAAAGTCACCTAACATGATGTAGAAGTACCTTCTCTAGACCTACAGATTAGTGCTAAATTCTCATATAGCTAAGGAGTCCTCCATACCTCTTTTGTACAAGTGTGGCATGCTAGACAACCTGAGGTTAGACAGCAGGACAACCGGAACTTCATTAGGTGAGTTTCCCAAATATTCTAATGAAGTTAATGTTGTTTCTGGCCAGTTTAACTGTATTTCTAGTTCCTTGTATCCTTTCTTGACTTGTAAAATTTGGTTTGGGTCCATACACCTTTAAAAAATTTCAAGTAAATTATTTCCATTTATTTCCAATTACTCAAAAACTTAAAGGACTTTAAAATCTTTCTCTTCCATTCTCTCTTTTAAATGATCCTCTCAATATATTAATAAATATATAAATCACAATATACACTATGTGTTCCTGATAGAAAACAGGGATTAGAAAAGGAGTTAATGGAAAAAAAAAAAAAAAGGAATTCCAACTTTTTTTTTTTTTTTTTTTTCCTATTTATTAATCTATATCTAAAGAGCGGCTTTAGAAATCCAATTTAATTATATTCCCTATGTGCTAATGTTAAGAAATGGAAGTCTTCTCCATTAATATTCAAGGAAATGTTTGAACTGGGTTGTCAAAACCATGACAGAAATGACAGAACCTGCAATTTAGCTTTCACAAAACTTTTTAAAGTAGCCTCCGGAGACTTATGAATACATTTAGAAATACAAAGATGAGAATTTCCAGGATCCATTATTGTCCATTAACCTCTCAACTAATGCCAATTACAATATCTGAGGATATTTTGCCACTTTACAAATGGTGATCGTGCTCACCCTTTACATATGGGTAATAATACCCATATTTGATAATGAGAGTTGCTTTGCTGAAGTAATGATCTCCAGTAAGTGAACTGATGTTCAACCTTTCCAGAAAAGCACCATTCTTTGCTGTAAATTGCCACAAGAAAATGTAGGAACAATTTCTTCTATTTTGTTCACCCCAAATAAAGATTATTCAACAGAACTGCTTGTCTGTAAGTCACTACAAAACAGCAGTGATAACAGACATGGTGGCCTTCTCCCTCTTAATACTTAAAAGGAAATTATTGTAGGAAATCAGTTTCTTAGCAGTGAGATTATATATTTTTTTCTTTTTTTGACTTTTCAAGTTATCATTAGTTTTGCTAGATCAAGACCAAATAATTCCAATGTTCTATTTTAGCCAAATGAAAATCCCTACCAGTTACTAATTTTCTTATGGAGCCTGTTTCCTCTCACTTCCTCTTTTCTTTTTTTTTTCTTTTTTCTTTTTTTTTTTTCTTTTTTTTTAGTTTGGTTTTTACTAAGGTAGCTCATGAATGACAATATGTTACACCTGCTTTTGTGTCTGATTATAATGAGCAAAATATATATATATATGTATATTTTTCTCCAGTAATTATGAGTAAGTTGAAGATGTTGTTCTATCTAGATCTCAGTCAAGGAAATTATTCAATTTTTAATAACACTTTGTTGTTGACTAAAATGGGCACAGCATTTAAATTGAAATTTCAGAGTAAAGAGTTTGGAGTGCTAATTAATCTTAAGATCCTTATTTATGTATTTATTTATTTATTACTATGAAACTTAATTCAAAAGTGCATTGTATAAAAAATCCCTGATAAACCAATAAGAAATGAAAGATCAGAATCTTATCATTGCCAGAAAGTAGAGAAAATTTTACTTTGATGATATCTGGATACTGTTACTTGTATTTTCCTAAAAGATATGTAGTTGCAGAAAGTCTTTATCACACAAAATCAATTCTATTTAGGTGAGACTAACAGACAGAATCATTGCAAGGTTAATTATAGTAATTTTGAAGCAGCTGCTTCATGTTACCAGAAGGAAACAAAATGTAGACATTATTATTAAATATTCATTTTTACATATTAAGCAAAAGTTGCTTGTTTTGGAAGACTAAGGAACTAAATATACCATAAGATAAAATAAAGAATATATATCTTAAAAATAAGCAATGCCCATGCTTTAAAATTCTTCTTGGCAATATTAAAATAAACGTCTGAATAATTTGTGCCATGTAGGATTTCATTATTTTGTCTTGCTAAGTAGAAAGAAAAATATGTTTTTATCCACTTTTGTTATATTCAGCATTTCTTTCAGCATCCCTCATCTGTCTTCTCTCAACATCTCATGTGTCTAAATGTTTTTTACCTGCCATTTATTAATTAAGATATGGAAAATATGTAAGGATTTACAGACAGTCCTCTGTGACCTCTAGAATTTACCAAGAACACAGCTGATCTCAAGATCTGGTGTGTTTTCTCTTTTGAGTGTTGTTTTTTGTTGTTGTTGCTTGTTTGTTTGTTTTTGTTGTTTTGTTTTGTTTTGTTTTCCCAATAGTAATGCGGTGACAGAAAATGTTATTTTTTAATTACATTCAAAATGCATATGTGGGACAGGGAATTCATCACCAGAGACATGTAAATAATTTCTTCTGAATCTTGCATGATAAATCTGGTTCAGGATTAGGTATTAAAACTGAGGGGCTTTATGGAATTTTAAGACATTTCATAACACAATTACAGCAATATTAGGAATCCTTTTCTAACTGAAGCAAATTTTATTACCATACATTGTCAAGATAGCTGTTGCCAAAAAATCATTCCACCTGTCTTAAACTTCTCTGAAGATTTATTCTATTCCGTGAAAGAAATAAAAATAAAGATAGATATATATATATATATATTTTGAAAAGGCATAAAAAAGCCTAGGAAACTGAATTAAAGTATTTGAAGCTAGGTAAAATAAATGATATTCAAAATGACCCAAGAATATAGTGTACATTTTTTAAATATATGTGTAGATATGAGACATTAATTCTGACACTTCGTAATTCAGGTTGCTAGTCAGAATGATATCTCAAGTAAAATGAAGAGAAGAATACATTGGTTTATATTTAGGCAGAGAGATGATTGATATATTTTTAAAGGGAAGCAAGAAAATATGTCTTTGAAGTTTTCAGCAATTCTTTTAAAGTATTTCAAGTGCTTATTAGTTTATAAAAGCAAGAAAGATTACCTTCATCCACTTCGTATGCTCACTTATTGAGATAAATTTTCCCCAGCTTGGAAAAGTCATAGCAAATTAAGAGTTGTAAATGCATACAAATATTTGAAAAAGCAAATAATGTTACCTTTCTGAGTGATCTTTTCTAGCAGTGAATTTTTTTTTGTTATGCCTTCCTTCTGGAAGGAGAATTTACTATACCATATACATGTAGTAGGACACAGAAAGATGAATTGGAGAAATTTTACAAGTACAGCTATTAGGAAGCAGTGAATTTGAGGTAAGTGTATTTCTGAATATTGAACGAATGAGCTGAAATACCATAATCGATTGTACTAGTATGATAAATCCTCAATAGTAAGACCTAATGAATTAATTTAAATCTTGGTTAAGCTTACTAAGTCAGTGTAGATACAGAAACATTTGCTTCTCACCAGAAAATGCAACTGGGGAGTGTAAAGTGAAATTACTTCTTACCTACTACAGTATATCTTGTGGTTAAGATAAGGAAAAACAATTATGTCTGGTAAATCATGAGGGCCCTGCGAAGAGGAACTTTAAAAGGAGGGAAAAAATAAAAGAGGTACAAAATATACAGAAATATCTTCACAGATAAAGTCAAGATGACAGTTTGATTCACCTTATCTTATGCTTGTATATTCTATGTTACAGTGAGAAGCTCCTACAGATGGTAAATTTATATGGGTTATTTTATATTTTTATTTTATTTTATTTTTTATTAGAACATCCATCACTGCTTCTGGCCATTGGAAAAACAGTAATAATAAAAATGTATGAGTTTGCAAGAAGACAAAGCTCCATAGACAGGTTTCTGAAATGATTCTAAAGAAATCATGATTTTCAACTTTATCGCTCCCTGACATGACTGTTGAAAGTTTCAAACAAAATGTAAAAGTAATCCCAAATTTGAAGTAGAAAGGGCATCTGTTATCAACCAAGAAAACAGTCACAGAATACTAGAATCATAGATCCCCTCATCTAGCTCAACAATAAAGATATTAAACAAGATAGTCCCCAGTACCAACCCCTGGGGGAAAACACTTATAATAGGATGCCAGCTGGACTAAACTCCATTAACCATAGTCCGCTGGGCACAGCCAGTTCTTGACTCAGAGTGTACCTGTCCAGGCCATGGGCAGCCAGTTTCCCCAGGAGAATACTGTGAGAGACCATGTCAAAGGCTTTGCTGAGCTCTAGGTAAACTACATCAACAGGCTTTCCCTCATTTACCAGTCTGGTCACAAATGTAAGAAAGAAGAGTGACAATAGTTCATACATTATCATTTTATTTAATAAATTTCAGGAAGAGATCTTTCAGCCTATAACAGTCAAGATATACAGGACACCTGAAGCCCTGGTAAGTCAACACTTAGTAACTGCTATAAGATTATCATTTCTTCTGTATATGTATAATAAATATACAAATAAAAATATCATTCATCTACTGATAAGGATACATTGTACATCTCAAAGGTTTTGTTGTTGTTGTTGTTGTTGTTGCCATTTTTTGTTCTTATTAGTCTGTTCTTATTAGACTTTTATTTTTTAGTTTTTAATTATGTGCATCTTGGATCGCAGTTTCTGAAAGATCACAAAATAAACCTGAAGCTTTCTACTGCTGACATCTGGGATATTCTTACCTGAAATTTCATGCTGATATGAAAAAGAAAATGCAGTTTTGCATCTCTTTTCCCTAAGTATCTCTCCCAAGCCTTTCTTTAAAATGACATGTAAAGACTTCTACACACAGAACCACTTTCTGTATATATTTTTCAATAAATTTTATTTAATCTCAAAGAACCGTGCCATATATCTATAAAACTGAGTAACATTTTTGAGCTACATGCTTATCTTTCATTTTCATTTTAATGTTAAAATGACTTACTGTTTCTCATTATTCTGAATCTATTCTCATGCTACCAGAAAGCACTGTGATTACAAGCTATATATCACCATATAGGTATCTTGACAGTTTGCCTTAGTTTGCAAAATTCCACACTTTAAGACAGCATCTAATTTGAAACTGTACTTAATTTAAAAAATTTCAGCAAAAGCAAAGATTTCTGCCTGCAACCTTTTGCATTATTTGGTTTCCAGTCCTCTGGTAAGGAGTCTTTTTTGTCCATGGTTGTGTGTGTGTGTGTGGTGGTGGTGGTGGGTTTTTTGTTTGTGCATTTGTTTTGTTTTGGTTTGGTTTTTAAGCAGTCTAATTTATTCAACCTTTGGAAATTAAATCCTTAAATTTAGTCATAAGCTAGTCCTCAACCATGTTTATGTCAAAGAACTTGCCCTATAATTTCATAAGACAATTTTCAAAATATTTTGCTGAGCTGAACAGACATTGTTCATTTAAGAAAATGTAAATATTTTTAGTGTATGTGTGTGTCTTTTGTGTGCTTAGAAGAAGCTTACATATATTTCAGTGGCAAAGTCTTTTTTTTTTTTTTTTTTTTTTTTTTTTTCTATTTGTTATATACACTTTAAACTTGGTATTTTATTGAGATTCTACAGGTAAATGGAGCTTTACCAGACTTAAGACTTAAAAAAAAATCTGATTGGAAGCAGATGAGATGATTTTTATTTCCACTGTTTGACAGTTGTTTTCTCAATTTTGAGACTTCTCCAATACATCACTACACACAAATGTCTGATGATTGGGTGAAATTGAATTAATTACTTCATTTTACTATGGATTCAATAGTAAAATTTTTGTAACTAATGGCTAAGTGACCTCTGCATTGGTAGGTGGAAAGACAGAGCATCTGCATCTTTAAGAATATTTCATCAAGGACCTTCATCAAGAACCAGTGTAATAATGGAAAAAAAGTAAAGGAGGAAACCATAAACAATAACATACAGAGATGCGAACCTTTCTGACAAATTACGAAGAAGGCAGTAATGGGAACCAAACCTGGTCACTTACACTATTTGATGAGGGCATGTGAGAACATGAGTTACTCCAACAAGGTCATCTGCTCAAGGACATTGTCAGTGGGGAAACAAAGTAGAAAAGGAAGAATGCAGAAACAAAGTTATATAGAGACACAGACATAACAAAACACACATAGAGACAATAATAAGAAACAAACTTCCCAGTCACACTGACTGATGGGCTATCAAGAAACCACTTGACCTCTTTCAGAAAGATCAACCTGAACTTGGCAACTGGCAGGATTGTGATCAAGGGGCCAGACTGAGAGGGCTCGTGAATTAATGGAGCTCTGCAAGCCCATGGGTGACATGCTGGTGGTTGGACCTGGAGGGAAGAAAAAATGAGGAATAGACAGAAAGTGGTATAAAAGAGGTCAGAAGCATAAAATGGAGACTGTCAGTACTCTTGTCTGGTCGTGGCCTCTGCCTGGTCACCAGACTTTGTCCTCTCTTATTAAATATTTTCTCAGCTATCTTTCTGTGTAATCTTGTTTTCTGTCCTTTGTGTGCTAGCTATGGGGGGGGGGGGGGGGGGGCGGGGGAACTCTGTGTGTGTGTGCCTGTATGTGTGAGGACGAGAGGCCAGCTATTGGAGTCACACTGGAGTGTGGGTGCCCCAGCCTGTAGTGGCAGCTGTTGGAGCTAATGAGGTCTTAGCATCAGCTCCTGGAGTGGGTGGGGATCTTCAGCCTCCATTCCCTGAGGTGGGCCCCTGGTTAGTGCCCAAAACTTGCTGCTGGGGAATGAGAATGAGTGAGGCGAGTGAGGGGCTCTGTGCTGGTGCCTGGAGTGGGACCACAGGTCACAGACCATGTGCCTGGTGCTGACTGCTGGGGGCAGTGCCTGTGTCTGACCCAAACCATGTGTGTGGGGAATGTGTGTGCATTTGCTGGGAAACCCCATGCTGGAGCAGCCAGTAAGTAGGGGACCAGTCGGGCAAAGGAGAGAGATGTGTGCAGGGATGCTGGCTGGGCAGAGGGGTCTGGCAGGTACAAGGCTGGGCTCCAGCACCTGAACAAGAGTGGTCCTGGGCCAGAGGAGCTGAAGAAGGAGGTTGCTGTTAATTTCCATTATCTATCCCCTCATCTTCATAGCTGATTTTTCTAAGTGAAAGCTCTAAAAAAAGAGGGGATATATTTATTGTGCTGTAAATTCAGATCATGTATCATGATGTTTAAAACAATAAAGGAAAGAAGAAGAAAAAAAAAAAAAAACTTTTCAGCAAAAAAGTACCCCTGTACTGAGCTCTGGTGAGGCCGCACCTTGAGTACTGTGTTCAGTTTTGGGCCCCTCACTACAAGAAGGACATGGAGGGTGCTTGAGCGAGTCCAGAGAAGGGCTACGAAGCTGGTGAAGGGTATGGAGAACAAGTCTTATGAGGAGCGGTTGAGGGAGTTGAGGCTATTTAGCCTGGAGAAGAGGAGGCTCAGGGGCGACCTTATCGCACTCTACAGGTACCTTAAAGGAGGCTGTAGCGAGGTGGCGCTTGGTCTATTCTCCCACGTGCCTGGTGACAGGATGAGGGGGAATAGGCTAAAATTGCGCCAGGGGAGGTTTAGCTTGGATATTAGGAAAAACTTCTTTACTGAAAGGGTTGTTAGTCACTGGAATAGGCTGCCCAGGGAAATGGTGGAGTCACCATCCCTGGAGGTCTTTAAAAGACGTTTAGATGTAGAGCTTAGGGATATGGTTTAGTGGAGGACTTGTTAGCATTAGGTCAGAGGTTGGACTGGGTGATCTTGGAGGTCTCTTCCAACCTAGACTATTCTGTGATTCTGTAATTCTGTGAAAAGATCTAATATGCTTGAATTCAGAACCTGCTTAAGCTTGAACCTGAGTTTGGTAAGCTGTTTCAAGGAAATGCTGAGATTTATCACACCTATTTTCCACTGTTTAAAAGTATAGTCCTGAAGTCTAGTTGTCAATGTTCCCTTCACAATTCTGAAAGAAGCATTAGATTTTTAAAGTAGAAATAAGTTAAATACCCAGTCCAGCTGTCTGAACACAACTAATCAACCACAATTCTTTCTGTAATCAATACACCACCGGTGAACAATTTAACCTATTTTAAGACAGGTGTTTAACTTAGTAGAATGAGGTGCCCCCTGAGGTGTTTATTTCTCTCCAGACAACAGAGAGAGTTAGAAAAAATCAACTCAGATATTTAGAAAGCAAAAATTAGGTATCCAATGCAGCCATTTGAACTATAGTAAGAGGTAGTTGTATAAGAAAGTCACATTCACTCCTACTTTCAACTTTCATTATTTTAGTAGAGGAGACCCAAAAATATTAATATATCCTGAAAGCGTCATCTGTTTGCAATATCTTTTGTTACTTTCTAATATAACATCATCTTACATTTAGTTCTAGCAGAGCTGTAAAACTGTGACAATATCACAAACTGCAAAGAAAAACACCATACATTTTGATGACATTGATTACCTCTTAAAATACTACCTACTTTGGTCTCCTTTTTTGCTACACTTGCTTTTTAGTTTTCTAACAGTGATTAATTCCAGTTTAATTACACAAACAAACAAACAAGCAAACAAATAAATCATCTTGGCATGGAAAAGTAAAAAAAATAATAATAAAAAAAAAGTCACATAAGAGTCAGAGATGTATGTTAATTATGGTTTAGATTCTCATTTAAAGCATAAAATAATACATTAGAAACAAAATTCTGTCAGAGAATTAGGAGGTGTTACCAACAGCATGAAATGTTGTCAACTTTCATGTGGATATTGTCTACCTAGACTTCATTAATACATTTGACAGTATCTCCCATAAGATCCTCATAGACAGATTGTTGATGTGTGGGCTGGATGGGCAGACAGTGAAGTGTATTCAAAACTGCATTAACAGACATGACCAAAAGGCAGTAGTCAGTGGTGCTACGTTCCAGCTGTAGTTCAAGGCCAATAACTAGCAGGGATCCAATACTACCACAGGGATCAATACTAAGTCTGGTCCTGTTTAACATCTTCATTAATGATCTGGATGATGGGACAGAGGGTACCCTCAGCAAATTTGATAAAGCGACAAAACTGGGAGGAGTGCTGGATAGACCAGAGGGTTGTTTTGCCATCCAGAGGGACCTCAACAGGCTGGAGAAATGGGCTGACAGGAAACCTCATGAAGTTCAAGTGTCCAGCACCTAGGGAGGAACAACCCCAGGCACCAGTATACTGTGGGGAAAGCCACTTTGCAGGAAAGGATTTGGGAATCTTGGTAGACATCAAACTGAACATGTGTCAGCAACACACCATTGATGCAAAGAGGGCTAATGGTACTCTGGGCTGCATGGGGCAAAATATTGCCAGAAAGTTAAGAGAGGTGATCATTCCCCTCTACTCAGTTGGTGTGGTCACACCTGGAGTACTGTTTCTGTCCATGAGCTCCCAGTAAAGGGGACGTATTGACATACTAGATGGAGTCCAGCTCAGTTCTATGAAGATGATTAAGGGACTGTGAGGATAGGCTGAGAGAGTTGGGACTGTTCAGCCTGGAGTAGAGAAGGCTCATAGGCAATCTTATTCATGTGCATTTGTATTGGACTTATGTGCAAAGGTTTTGGTAACAGCTGGGTTGCAAGGATGGCCTCTGTGTTAAGATCCCAGAAGTTGCCCCGTGTTAGATAAAAGCCATTTCCAGCTAGCTTAAAAGAGGGACTTGTCTATGCCAAAGTTAAGCCAATCAGTGACACCGTTTCTGTCTTTGTGATAGTATATTTAAGAACAGGACAAAACTCTGCACAACAGCACCTGGAAGAGAAGAATGAGAAAATGCAGTGAGAAATAACCCTGTAGACACCAAGGTCAGTGAAGAAAGAGGGAAGAAGGTGCTCCATGCACTGCAGCAGAAGTTCCCCCACAGCCCATAGAAAGGACTATAGTGGAGCAGGCTGTCTTCCTGCAGTCCATGGGATACCACAGGGGAGCAGATCTCCCAGCTGCAGCCTGTGGAGAGGGCTGGAGCAGGAGCATTGTGGAGCAGGTGGATCTGTCCTGAAGGAGGCTGTAGCCCATGGGGAGCCACCACAGGAGCGGATTCCAGGACAGAACTGTAGCCTGTGGAGAGGAGCCCACAGTGGAGCAGGTGATCTGGTGGAAGCTGCTTTCATGACCCATACTAGTGTAACCCATTGCTGAAAGATTGCACCGTGTGGTGTGGTCCCATGTTGGAGCAGTTGTTGAAGAAGTGCAGTCTATGAAAAGCCCATATTAGATCAGTTCAGGGAGGACTGCATCCCGTGAGAGATACCCTACACTGTAACAGGGGAAAAAAAGTGAGGAAAAAAGGAGCATCAGACAGGAATTGTTATGGACTGACCACAACCCCCCATACCCCATTCCCCTTCAGAGGTTGAACTGGTGAGGTAGGTGTTTTTAGTTTGCTTTTAGCTTCTCACTGCTCCGGTCTGTTATTATCTATAGTCAATAAATTATGTTACACTCCTTATTCTGAATCTGTATTGCATGTGATGGCAATTGGTGAGTTATCTTCCTATTCTTATCTCAATCCATGAGCCTATATGCTGCTGTATTTTGCACTTATAACTAGAACAGCATTGATATCACACCAATGTTGTCTATTTCTGAGAAATGCTGGCACAGCAAGGTTCTCTCCATACCCCCTAAGGCCAGTAGGCTGGAGGTGGACAAGAGGTGGGGAGGGACATCACCGGGACGGTTGACTTAAACATACCAAAGGAAATTCCATACTGTATGACATCACATTCAACAATAAACTTTGAGGAAGTTGAAGAAAAAGGTCAAGACTCTCATTATGAAAGCTCTGGTGTTCCCAAGCAACTGCTACACACATTGAGGCCCTGTGTCCCAAGACATGGCTGAACATCAGTTTGCCAATGGAAAGAGAGAATAACTATTTTTTTTCTTCCATGCAGCCTTTTTTTTTCCCTTTTTTTTTTTTTTTGTTTTTCTCTTTTCCTTTCATCTCTTGCTTCTGATCTCAATCCACAAGCCTTTTTTCATGATATTTTTAGCCCTGTCACTTTTTCATAGAGGAAGTGAGAAAGTGGCAAGGCGGAGCTTAGCTGACTATCAGTGTGAAATCACCACATCAGTGAAATAGATTCATAGTAGATTGTATTCTGTGTCATCCTATGATCCAGATTCTGATGCATTGTTTTGGTTTAACCCAGAAGGCAGATAAGTGCCACACAACTGTTTTCTCACTCCTTCCACCTGCCAGAGTAGGATGGGGGACAGAATAAAAAATAAAATTTAATTAAATTAAAAAGTTTGTGCATTGAGGTAAATACAGTTTAATAGGACAGAAAAGGAAGGGATAATAATAATAATTAATAATAAGAATAATAATAGAATATACAGTGTAAGTATACACTGAAAGTATACAATGTAATTGTTCACCACCTGCTGTCTGATGCCCAGCCAGACCCTGAACAGTAGCCCTCACCCTCACCCTGCCCAGCCACACCATATTTACTGTTCAACATGAAATCATAAGGTATGGAATATCATATTTTGACTGGCTTGGGTCATCTGTCCCAGTCCTGTCCCATCCCAGCTTGTTGTGCACTCCCAGCCTCCAAGCTGTCAGGGCAGCACAAGAAGCTGAAAAGTCCTTGGCTCTGTGTACTCACTGCTCTGCAACAATTAAAACATCAGTGTGTTATCAGCATTATTCTCATCCTAAATCCAAACCACAGCACCCTACCAGCTACTAGGAAGATAATTAACTCTATCCCAGACAAAACCAGGACATACATATTTTGACAAGTTAAAATTATTTGTCATTATTACCAGCAGTTCAATTAAAATAACATTTAATTATTATATTCTCTTGACAATAACAACAATAAATGATAAAAAAAAAAAAATATACCATTTTTTTTTTTTTTTTTTTTTTAGAATGAAGGGATGCTCAAACAAAAATATAGCTTTCAGTATGATATCATTTTAATATAAAATAACTCCATATGATTTTAATGGACTCTAAAGATGATTACTGCAATTCTGTAATTCTGTATACTTCAGATTAAAGTGATTCATAGTGAAAAGATTTCAGTTTGTATTAGTGATGAATTCCACGAGGTCAGATTATGACAGGGAAGATTAAACTGTCACAAGGCTAATAGCAGATCATAATGAAGAAATAGGTAAAGAACAACGTATCCCATAAGCGGAGTAGTTGGTAACTGAAGAAATAGGTATTAAATCTTAATGAAAAAAAAATAATAAAAAAAAATATACTTTTAATATACTGGTAATGCTAACATAAGGCACAATTCATAGATATTTCACAGGATAGAATAATATTGAATATATATATGTATATAGTTATATAGTTAAAGTACTAACTATATATAATATCTCTCTATATAATATCTCTATAATAGAATAATATCTATTTTCACAAAGATATTATAATGATGAGGATACGGATAAATATGTTAACGTAAAATTATATTGTAACGTTATTTGTGGAAAAAGATACTGATAGTAAAATAAAAATAATAAAAATAAAATTGAGTTTTTCTTCATCTCATACTAATATTCAGGTATCTTTTTGGAACTCAAATAATATTACTTTGTTACTATGGTATGTTAGTGAATGAGCTAAGCCAGTTTAGACATGAAATGAGTGAATTTACGGGGAAGCATGAAGCATTACAAGAGATTACTAGATACTCAACAGGTGACTTGAAATCCCTGGTTGATGTGTTTAGTATCCTATTTGACTATAGATGAAAACACGTATTAGAACACACAGACCTAAATTAAGTAAAAACATGTAATCTCACCATCAGCGATGTTTGATTTCTACAGTAACATTTTTGAAACATGTAAGAAAATCCTCCATCTTGTGGCTTTAAGACATTGTATAATAATTATTTGTCTCTAGAAAGCAGGCAAAACAGAATAAAAACATGAAGGAATTTAGCCTACTATAAACAAAATAGAATTATAAATGGATGCAATTTTGTAATTTTATACAGAAAAAAAAAATGCTCTTAATGACTAAATGATGAACTTAAGACCTTTAGAGGATAATTATGCTCTGTAATATATGTCACTCTAATCTTTGATTTATTATTTAACAGTCTAGTGTTTTACAATGTAGTATGTAAAAGAATAAGCTAAATTCTGTAAAATATGTAAAAATATATTTCAAAAGTAACCTTAGTAAAAAATGAAGGGCTTTTTGTACTAAAAAATGAATAACATATTTAATCTGAAACTGTTAGGAGCTGCCAAATAGCCAGAGCTCCTTAACAGCAGCCAGAAACAAGACTGGCAATGTATTCCTGATAGATGTATTCCTCACACACAGCATTCATAGATGGCTGGCCACACAGATCTACACGGACAGAAAACTGTGCCAACAACACTCACGTGAATGGGAACAGCACTAACAGCTCAGTCTTGTTCCTTCTCTTTTTGCTTTCTATTTTTGGCAGAGGCGCTGTTCATTTGTTTTTATATTCATAAATCATAGAAATTATGTAAAGAAGATTTAGGTCTGTTTAAACTTTGTTCACTTTGAAGACATATATATATAAGGTACCTAATCCTTCCTTCCTTCCTTCCTTCCTTCCTTCCTTCCTTCCTTCCTTCCTTCCTTCCTTCCTTCCTTCCTTCCTTCCTTCCTTGCTTTTTCTCTGTCTCTGTCTCTGTCTCTGTCTCTTTCTCTCTCTCTCTTTCATTCTTTCTCTCTTCTTTCATTCATTATTTTGTTCTTTCTTTCTCTCTTTTGTTTTTTCTTTT
>CM021697.1:162929277-162966524 GCA_011074415.1 Stictonetta naevosa
TGAACTCAACCACTTCATGGTCGCTATGACCAAGGCGGCCACCAATCAGCACATCTCCCACCAGACCCTCTCTGTTTTCTAGCAACAGGTCTAGGAGGGCACCTTTCCTAGTTGGCTCCGTTAGCACCTGCACCAAGAAGTTATCATCTAGGTGCTTCATGAACCTCCTGGACTTGCTCGTGTCAGCCGTGTGGCACTCCCAGTTAACGTCTGGCAAGTTGAAGTCCCCCATAAGGACAAGGGGAGTTAATCTCGAGGCCTCTCTTAGTTCTGTAAAGAATAATTTATCGGCGCTATCGTCCTGGCCAGGCGGTCTGTAATAGACTCCCACAACGACATCCCCTTTATTCGTTCGTCCCTTGATCCTTACCCAGAGGCTCTCAACTTTGCCGTTGCCGACCTGAAGTTCCACACAGTCCAGCCCCTGCTTCACATACATCGCCACCCCACCACCTCGCCTACCCTGCCTGTCCCTCCTGAAGAGCCTGTAACCATCTATCACAACACCCCAGTCACACGACTCATCCCACCAGGTTTCGCTTATGCCGATGATGTCGTAGTTTCGGGACTGGGCCAGGACTTCTAGCTCATCCATTTTATTCCTCATGCTGCGTGCGTTCGTGTAGAAGCACTTCAGGTGCGTCTCCTTACACTCAGCACCTTGTGGATCTGACCGAAGGACCTCACTGGCACACAGCCCCTCTGATTCTAGCGTACCATCCCTTAGGTCTTCACCAGTGTGCCTGGTTTTAGCCCCTTCCCCCTTCGACTCTAGTTTAAAGCCCTGTCTATCAGCCCTGCCAACTCCTGACCAAAGATCCTTACTCCTCTCCGAGAGAGGCGCGTCCCATCCGGTGCCATCAGGCCCAGTGTAGCATAGACCTTCCCGTGATCAAAGAACCCAAAATTCTGCCGGTCACACCAGTCTCGAAGCCACGAGTTTATGCGAACAGCACGCCTTTCAGCTTCGATCCCCCCTATCGGAAGGACAGAGGCAAACACAACCTGTGCCCCTGATCCTCTAAGTAGTCGCCCCAAATCCCTAAAGTCTCTTTTGATCGCCTTCGGACTTCTCGTTGCTACTTCATCGCTACCAGCCTGAAAGACCAGTAGCGGGTAGTAGTCAGCGGGCCGTACCAGGCGCTTGACTTCCTTGGCAAAGTCTCTCACCCGAGCCCCAGGGAGGCAACAGACTTCTCTGCGGGTTGGGTCCGGTCGGCATATCGGTCCCTCTGTCCCTTTCAGAAGGGAGCCCCCCATAACAATAGCCCTTCTTTCTTTTTTGAAGGATGATGTGGCAATGCAATGTTTGGGTCGCCTTGTCTTAGGCGCCCCCTCCAACCGGGACGGGTTTTTATCTACTTTGTCATTCAGATCGTCTTGTTCTAGTCCTTCATAACGATTATTTAAGGGTAGTTGAGAAGGTGAGGTGGGCCGAGTGAGGGCTTGCCTACCACCCCGAATGGGCACCTGCCTCCATTCCCCCCCTTGATCTAGGTCTCCTCCCGCTGCCTGGCAGGAGGAGGGAACCTCCGTCTTCTGCATAACAGGAGACGCCTGTGCTGTGGCAGGCTCGTGAGCCTGCCTCAGAGAGGGTAGAGTGCACCTCCACCAGTCAATTTCCATCTCTGATTCCCTTATGATCCTGAGCCTGTTCACCTCCTCCCGGAGCTCCGCTACCTGGCTGAGCAGTTCTTCAACCTGGGCACACCTCCCACAGGCATACTCTCATACTCTCATACTTTCTTGGACTTCCTTCAGTCTTTCAGATTTCTCAGGAGCTATGCATAAGTTATTTCTTAGATTTAGTCAGAGATTTTTTCAAGTCCACTACAAACACTTTTGCATTTCATTCTACGTGTTGCAGAATTCAAATTGCCTTAGTCTATTTTATGTTACGAATCAGTTGAAATAAACGGAAACTGAACTTTCTTTCTTTCGTTGCCAGATTTGTCGTCATTTCTTGATTGACAGCTATCTAGTCAGGCTATTATGTGACTGCGATTGAGCTGTATGTGGCTGGGCTGTGTTCACTTTCTAAACAAAAGTACATCAAATTGAGTAACCAATGTTCTTTCAAACTTGTGAAATGGTCAAGAAAACTTTTAGTAATCTGTATGTACACTTCACGCTGAACACAGATGTCTAAACATAGGGCACGTTATTCTACCTGAGATTTCTCAGGGTGGTCATGATATCCATACAGATTTATCAGCTATAATACAGGATTTATGGAAGATACACATTACTCTTGAACACCAGCTAGAAGTCAGGTAGGAGATACTATGAACTCTATAAAGGTATTTTGCACTTCTCTCTGGGTAATTAGAGAGAAGTAATTAGAGATTTTATTTATTTAATTTGATTTATTTATTTATTTATTTATTTATTTCAATATATAGTTAGTCTTTTTAGGCTCCTTTAATATGCAACAGAGAGAAATCAGACATTTTTTACAATGAAATTCATCCATCTTAAAGTAAGAAAACATAAATGAACTTGCTAAAACTTCTTATAATTTCTGCAGTTATTTTCTTAATGTCACCAATTTTCTGTTATTTACTCACCAATAGCATGATTTGCCTGAGCAGGCTGAAAATATCTAGCAAAAGAAAGGAGATAAGGAGGAGGTTCCTAGGGCTTCAGCTTATGTTCTCCTCAGTTCTTTCAGTTGGGAAAAGCACGAATAAATGTTACCCTTGTCCAATCCCAGAAAACTTTTCACAGTCCACATCAAATAATAAATATATAAATTAAAATAAAGGTTTGAGTTTAAGATGATGAGGCTATACTATCACTGTCATCTCATCACTACATTCATGAGAATTTTACTATTAGTAGTATTAGTACTTCAGATTGCTGAATAGATTCATCTGGAATTTGGGATTGCAAGTCAGTAGAGGATTACTTAAATAGAAGTCAAATAACCAAAATTACGTTATAGTTCCATTGATCTAGTCAGTGCCAGCCTGTAGTTTATGATATTTATTTGACTTCCTTTCAGAATTATCATTCGAAGAACTGTGCGTTTTGACTATTTAAATTCACACTAGCGTAATTAACACTGTAAAATTACTTTGCCAGAATTCTGAGATCTATCATGTAAAACCTAAAAAGTGATATCAAATAAGATTTCAAACAAAATGGAAATAATATTGTTTTATTTTAATTATATTTTATGTTTATTTTTTTAGATCTGAGATTCAAAATAAACTTTATAGATTTAATATTCAATGAGCAAAGGAATACACTTCTCTAGTTACATATAAAATAATAATGAAAGATTGTTTTAGAGAACTGCATATTCTATATGTTTCTGTTTTGGAAAAAAAAAAAAAGGTAGCTTTGGTTTCTTTTATTATGTATTATGTAGTGTGGTACTGAATATAGGGATAAATTCTAAGGAGAGCTGCTTGGCAATATAGACACACAACATAAATAGAAGATATAAACCCTGTGTTTTACTTTGACAGCAGAGTCCTATAGGAAAATAAATAAATAAATAAATAAAAATAAAATATTTTCCCCAAACTATTTTTGATATTTTTAGCAGACTTTTTTTCTTATTTTCCAGTATGTTAAAGAAGGTTTTCCTCTGTATTTTTTTGAAAACAGTGCTAACACAATTAAATCAAATTCACAAATATGCAGCTTGAATCATTGAAATTTAATTAGAAGTGACAGCTGTGACTGGTTTCGTCTTTGGATAAATATATGCATGGAGTTTAGATGAGGAATTGATGGGAGGGGGAAACATGAAACATTATCCTTCAGAAAAAAAAAAAAAAAAAAAAAAAAAAAAGATTTGGCCAAATTTCCTTTTTTTTTTGGTCAATACCACACTCCAAACTCACCCTCCCTGTTCCTGTATTGATCTCTCTGGAATAAAACCTTAAATTTAAGTAATAAGGCTACCACTTTCCTATGAGTTTCCTACAAGTTCACAGTATCAAGTCACCACATCAAATTAATATTTTCATAAAATTCAGAATTAGTATATTTAAAAATTCCTCTACTGATAAATTAGAGAAATATACTGTATACTATGAGGACTGCTTGCTGTTTGCCTGGATTTTTGTTACATTATGAAAAATTAAATTTGATCTCCTATGTCTTGAAAGATTAGCAAGAGTCATATTCATGTCAGGTTGATATTGAAACAAAATAGTGTTTTCAGGAGTATAGGAAGTGTATACTTTTAATAAGGTTTCTGTCACAGAATGTGAAATTCATTGTGACAGAAGACATGTTAGCCTTGGTGAAAAACTTTATGTTATCCATTTTATGAATGGTTACTATATAAGAAATTTAAATACAATTTTAATCTTATGTGGAAAATCATTGAAAGGACTGTTGAGGAAGATAACAAACTGTTAATTTTTTAGGCTTCCTTCGAACTGCAGAACAAGTAGTTAAAACATAATACCCTATTACTGAAGTCACCTCTCTTAAGAAAATATCTAGGTATACATTTAATGAAAACTATTGGTTCTTTTACCTGAACTTCTGAGTAAGCAAAGACTAATTGCCAAATCCTAGGTGACTTATGTTTATTTCTACATTGCTCTTTTAAAGTTTTAATGGAACAGCCTTTATTTTGTATCCTTATTTTCTGTCATGTAGACATTTTTCTCCTGCAGCCAGGCACACCAGTCATTCAGCAGGTTTGAGAGAGACTCTGAAGGACTTCTGAGCATCATTACTGGGAGACCACCCCTGGGGATCTTCTTACACTTCAGGCCAGTGAACCTGACCAACCTTGTGAGTTTCTTCCACACACTTTTTCTGGACTAGATTTTCTTCTGTCTTTTGCATACACACTGGCTTTTTAATATATAATTGGATGATGTCCCCAGTTGATGTTTTGTCTGTGATTTTTTTTTTTTTTTTTTTTTGTGAGGTGTACTTGCACGTGGTGCTGTTTACTTCTTCCTACTATTCAGAGAAAGAGGCTATGCTCCCTTACCTCTGAAGTGGTAGCTCTAATGTCCTGTCACTCTTTTTGAAAGATCATAAAAGGGACTATGCAGAAAGGGTAGCTTCCTTTCCATCTCAAAATCTCTTTGAAGTACCCACCTTTGGCTCTTTGCCTTCCTCAGTCTCCAGGTACAATGCAAGAAGCTCTCCTTTCAGCTGAATCTGACACTTCTCTCACAGCAATTATCAGCATGTAAGGAGATGGTGAGACAGACAGGAGCTACAATCAAAAACATAATTCTTTCAGAGTGACAGGTAAATGTATCATTCCTCTCACCCATGTGGCACCTTGCTTGAGGCACCCTGTAGTGCTAATAAAAAAAACTGGACCAGAAATTGGAAAGTGCTTATGGATTTTTGCTGAATATTTGAAGAAATCGTGCACAGGTACAGCACAGCGGCATAACTCTGAGGGCCAGTTTTAATATGAAGTTTTGGAGTGCTAAAGATCGTACTTATACATTACCTGTACTAAAGACTCTAGAAAGTGCTCTAGGTAAGTTATTTTCAGACTTTTAGGTTGCAGCTGATAGAAGGCTGATCCTGCAACAGTTGGCAGTGATGCATTAAGGCCGTGGGAGTTAATGGCACTGGTGTACAGGCATATACACACAGCTGCAATTTCTATATTTTCCTGTGAATATTCAGTAGAATATCCCATAACTGAGTATTGGAAGATTCTGGGGTTCTTAATAAATAAATAATAGCTGGTTCTGAAGCACAGTCTCAGGTCACAAATGCTAAGAAAGTCAAGGTTAAATCATGCTGGTGAGGCCAAAGTAAAGAATGATGTATTTACAAAGTAAGATTTCAAGTAGATAAGGTAAGGGGAGCATGGAAGAGTGAGACAAGTGTTTCACACAGAAAAGAAAGTGTTGTTTTTTTTTTTTTTTTTTTTTTTTGTTTGTTTTTTGTTTTTTATTATTTCATTGTTTTGGGGTTTGTTTCAAGATCTTTCAAAAGGAGTCAGTTTGGGTCAATTTAATACATTCTCTAGATTTAGCCATATTAAATATAACTAAACCTGTTATCTAGGCTCTTTGTATGTTCTATTAAGATAACATTTCAGAAGATGACTGTCTGTTAACTATAAAAGAATCCAATATGACAAGCTCAGCTGGTGACTAACTTTTAAGGAGCTTAAACCTGGTGACATAAATCCAATGTTTTATGCTACAATATACAAGTTAAGTTACCAGATTGGCTCCAAATACCTTTTTCTCCTTACGGTGACTTTTTATTGTACTTTGAACCTTGTAAATTATTCAATATATTTTTTCAATTTTTCAATATTTTTCTCTTTTTTTTTTTTTTCATTTAAGTTCCTTGAAACAGTTTTGTCTATATTAAAGCTCTCTTCAGAAGTAGCAAAAGACAGCATCAACAATATGAAGTTTTTGAGCACCACTTTTTCTCACGATTCATCTGGCTTGAAATATGTCATGAACAGTGTAATTCACAGAATGACTGGCAACATTAATAACACAAGAAATGAAAAATATACTTACAGTATTTTTGCTGTAGCTTGATACAGAAAGATACAGAAGGCTTCAATCTGGTTAACATTAGTATTTTTTATTAAAATTTGAAACTACTATGCTTATTTAAAAATGGATTTGGGCATGACTTACACTTTTGTTATGAATAAGAGGACTGAAATTAACATCTTAATTCTTCTAGTACTTCTCAAAGAGACATTTCCCTCTAGTGATAAAAGATTGTATTCAAGATAACCTTATTTTTAACATTTTATGCCTGTTTGTCAATTTTTTCTTCAAGTCCTCCTTGTTGTGATGTAGATTCTAAATTATTTTATTTGGCAAATAGAATGTCTCATTTGCTTATTTTTTAACACGATGGTGAACTTCTGATTCAGACCAATATGTGGTTAGACTGAACAGAAGGTCAGAGATCATTTCTGATTTCAGCAGTCAGTGAAACATCTGGGGCAGACTATCATTTTTATAAAGTGTATTAAATCTGACCCTAACTTGCTGAAGTCAGAGGGGACCTCTACATTGGCTTCGGTAAAGTTTCTATCAGACTTATGGGAGATGTTTTGTTTTGACCTGGTTATAGTATCATGTGTTAGACAAGATGTGGAGGACTCTGCTAAATAGCTTAATTCAAATAGAAAAGATAAATTTTACGTGGTTTCTATGTATCGACACAAAGTTAGATGGCAGTATTCTCTTTCATGTTACATGGTGCCCTACTGATCATGGAATTGCTCTTAGAATGACAGTAAGATACACACACCTCTTTTAATATCTAGAATAAGACTGAAGAGGAAACTTAAGTGTTAATATCCAAGGGATTTTCCCAACAATACTCCCACTGAAATTATGAGTTAATGGAAGACTCTTTAAAGCTTACTAAGTAACCTTCTAAAGAACGTTAGACTGAGTACACTGAACATTGCTTGAAGATCAGCTGCTATAGTCACTATTTTCAAACAAACAAACAAACAAACAAATAAATAAATAAATAAATAGATAAATAAAGACACATACAGCACACATGATGCATAGGCATACACAAACACAAAAAAACTAGTCAAAATAGAAGTGGCAGTACTGCCTATTTCTGAACAGTATCTTTGTAGTTTTAGCCCTGAAATAAGACAACTGGGTTTGCTTCATTCCTCAGACTAAAAAGGACTCAATAATTTTATACTGCACTTCAGTTTGCTCTGCCCCACTGTCTTTATGTAGCCTAAATTTTAAACTTGATTGCTGGAAATTCAAGATATGGATTTGAGAAGGATTTTTTTATTATAATCTTTTATTTGTTTATTTATTTATTTGTACCACTCAATCCACCTTTTGAACAGCAGATAGCTCTGATAATTATTAAATGATGACTAACATATCCTGTTTTTTTTAAGAGTTTGGTTTGGTTTGTACTTAAAAAATTACGATCTGAGTGCTTGTAATGTACGGTGACTGAAAATTGTGTGGTCTGATTTCACTGTATTTCGGGCTGTGATGTCCAGAGGCAATATAGTTCATTATCATTTCAGAAGCAGAATAAGTGTTGAAAAAGGCCTGTAATACATGCTCCTTCTGGATTTTTTATTGTATTTCCGTAGCCCAGTGATTCATTTATCCAAGCTGGGAACATTTTATAACTGAAGGTTTTGTTATACATTTTAAGCAAATGCTGAACTGGAATTTATATTTTTCTGTAAACAATGAAGAATGTGATTGAAAACTTTTCTTATCCTTAACCATCTTGCAATCAATCATCACTAAAGGATTTTGTCGTTAATGTTGTTGTATTTTAGTAAATATACGAAAAAGGCCAAATGTCATAATGTGCTAGACATTACATAATAATTACTATATTAATTATATTACGCAACAATTACTATATTAATTATAACATTAAGATAATACCAACAGTGAAAGATATATTTATCTATATATATTACACCATATTATATTAGTAATAAAGTCTATATTTTATTAATTTCAATAAAACCAATATAATACAATCACTTTATAAAAAGATGTTATTTCTGCTGCAGTTTTCTCTTTTTATGATGCTTCTCTTGAGGCAGATATACATACAGAACAAACATGCTTTATTTCTAGTTGATATTTAAAGCACACTTTTGCCTTTGTATTTTTCTACTTGAATAAAACAGTTGCCCACTATAATAACAGAAATCTTTCAATCTCAGTCTTGCTGTGTTTCTTTGGAACTATAACAGATATTGTCAGAAAAAATGAAAGTAAGAAAAATAGCACACTACATATTGTAGAACAATTGATGAGAAAAAATGTATATAATTAAATATTTTAAAATATCTAGATTTTTAAAATATATAGCTGTAGTGTTAGCCTGAATCTCTTTATAAAAACAGAGAGAAAAAAATGATATTAAAAATTATCAAAACTTCGGAGAACTCCATGAGTTGTAACTCAACTCTATTTATAAAGACCCAGGGCCTCATCATGCTGTGAAGTTAATTACAAAACCCTTTTGACATTCATGAGAGCAGACTTAATCCTTGGTACACACTGAATGATGACACAGTGTCCTAAAAAGCAGGAACCACTGATTTTGACTGTCTTTATATATATATATATTTATCAAGAAGAAAAAAATAATTTGGAGATATACCAAAAATAAACCAGGTCCCATTTGTCCTCCCCTTCATTAACCTCAATGTCTTTACACTATTTTACACTCCAATTTATTAGGTCTGGATTGATAATGTTATATGAAGGTATTTACATTAGTGTAAGACATTATCTGTGTACATCATAGTAATTCATGTTATCATAGAGCATAGACAGGACTGATCTATCAATTTCTGCAGTGTTGCCCCTTTCTGAAAAGAAGGAATGCTTTCAAAAAGAAGGAAAATTCAGTCCTCTCCTCTCCTCTCCTCTCCTCTCCTCTCCTCTCCTCTCCTCTCGAGAACACCCCTACAGAAAGGGATCTGGGGGCTTTGATTGACAACAAGATGAACATGAGCCAGCAGTGTGTCTTGGCAGCCAGGAGTGCCAACCGTATCCCAGGGTACATCAAGCACAGAAATGCTAGCTTGTCAAGTGAAGTGATAGTCTACTCTGCACCAGTGAAACCTCACCTCGAGTACTGTGTGCAGTTTTGGGTGCCACAGTATAAGAAATATATAAAAGTGAAGTTAAAGAATAAAGTGAATATAAAGTTAAAGAGTGTGCAAAGGACAGCAACAAAGATGATAAAGGGTCTACAGGGCAAGATGTATGAGGAGTGGCTGAAGTCACTTGGTTGTTCCACCTGGAGAAGAGGAGACCGAGGGGAGACCTCATTGTGGTCTAAAACTTCCTCACAAGAGGCAGTGGAGAGGCAAGCACTGATCTCTTCTCTCTTGTGACCAGAAATAGGACCCAAGGGAATGTCCTGAAACTGAGACAGGGGCAGTTCAGGCTGGATATCAGGAAAAGGTTCTTCATCAAGAGGGTGGTTGGGCACTAGAACAGGCTCCCCAGGTCATGGTACCAAACATGATGAAGTTCTAGAAACATTTGGACAATGCTATCAAACACATGATCTGATTCTTTCTTTTTTTTTTTTTTTTTTTTTTTTTCCTCTTTGGATAGTCCTTTGGGGACCCAGGATTTTAACTTGAATTGATCCCTGTGGGTCCCTTCATACTCGAATATTCTATGATTCTATGATTTTGAGAAAATTAAGTGAACAAAAGTTAAAACACAGAACATGACTAGAAATACTCTTTTTTCCTCATTTCTTTAGTAGAGATAGCTTGCAGTTAAATGATATAAATTTTATTAATCAACAACTGAAAATGTGTAATTGTAAAAGTATTCCTCTCTCTCTCTCTCTCTCTCTCTCTCTCTTTTAAATCTTTCAAAAATAACAGCTTTCTGGTTTAATTTATGTGTAAGTAATGCTATACTGAATATAAGCCCTGGTAAGGTGATGGAAGAGATCACCTTGAATACAGTCACACAACATATGCAGGACAGCCAGAGGATCAGGCCCAGTCAGCATGGATTCATGAAAGGCAGGACCTGCCTGACCAACCTTATCTCCTTTGATGACCGGGTGACCCACCTGGTGGATAAGGGAAAGGCTGTTGATGTAGTCTACCTAGAGTTCAGCAAAGCCTTTGACACAGTCTCCCACAGTATTCTCCTAGAGAAGCTGGCAGCCCATGGCTTGGACATGCGCATTCTTCGTAGGCTAAATAACTGGCTGGATGGCCAGGCCCAGGGAATATTGGTGAATTGAAAGAAATCCAGCTGGCAAGTAGTCACCAGTGGTCGACCCCCAAGGGGTCGGTATTGGGGCCCATTTTACTGGGTCTGGCTGGGATGTTAACTCTCCCTGCAGCAGCCCATACAGTGCTCCACTCTGCACTTGTAGCTAGAACAGCAGTAGTATCACACCAGTGTTGTGTCTGCTGCTCAGAAGTGCTGGCAGAGCATCAGGAATCTCTCTAACCCTCCTAGCAGATGGGCAAAAAAGTGAGAAAGAAACATCACCAGGGCAGCTGACCTCAACCAACCAAAGGGATATTCCATACCATATGATGTCACACTCAGCAATAAAAGGTGGGAAAAAGAAGAAGAGGGGAGGGGTGGGCTCTCATTGCAAAAACATCTGTCCTCCTCCCGAACACCGTCTACGTGTGTTGAGGCTCTGCTTCAAGGACGTGGTCAAGCATCTCTCATTTGTGGGAAGTAGAGAGTAATTTATTTCCTCTGCACTTCCACAGAGCCTTTACTTGTTTGGTTTTGTTTTTCCCTTTCCCCCTCCCTTTTCCCCTTTCCCTCTTTTCCCTTTAGTTAAATTATTTAATTAATAATAATCTTTTCTTACTAACTATTCTTTTCCCTTCAATTAAATTATCCTTATCTCAACCCGTGAGTTGTTCTTTCCTTTACTTCTTCCCCTCCTCATCTGAGGAAGGGGAGTGAGAGAGCGGTTGTGGTGTTCAGCTGCCTAGCACAGTAAAACCACCACACCCATCCTCTTTAATATTTTTATTGAAGATTTGGATGAGGGAATTGAGTGCATCCTCAGTAAGTTTGCAAACAACATCAAGTTAGGGGGAAGTTTTTATCTGCCAGAGGTTAGGAAGGCCTTGCAGAAGGACCTGGACAGTATGGATCGATGGGCAGAGGCCCATGGGATGAGGTTCAACATGGCTGTGTCAGGTCCAGCACTTTGTCCACAGCAACCCCATGCAATGCTACAGGCTTGGGGCAGATTGGCTGGAAACCTGTGCAGAGGAAAAGGATCTGGGGGTACTTCTCAATGCTTGCCTGAACATGAGCTGGCAGTATGCTCAGGTGGCCAAGAAAGCCAATGACATCCTGGCTTGTATCAGGTATAGTGTAATCAGCAGAACTAGGGAGGTGAATGTCCCCCTGTACTCTGCTCTGATGAGGCCACACCTCAAGTATGATGTTCAGTTTTGGGCCACCCATTACAAGAAGGACATCGAGACCCTGGAGCATGTGCAGAGAAGGGCTACGAAGCTGGTGAAGGGCCTGGAACACAAGTCTTATGAAGAGCAGCTGAGGTAACTGAGGTTGTTAGTCTGGAGAAGAGGAGGCTCAGGGGAGACCTTATGGCTTTCTACACCTACCTGAAAGGAAGTTGTGGGGATCTGGGGGCTGGCCTCTTCTCCCAGATAACTAGTGATAAGACTAGAGGGAATGGCTTCAAGATGCACAAGGAGAGGTTCAGGTTGGAAATTAGGAGACATTTCTCCTCAGAAAGAGTAGTCAGGCACTGGAATGGGTTGCTCGGGGAAGTGGTGGAGTCACCCTCCCTGGTGGTCAAGGAAAGGTTGGATCTGGTGCTTAAGAACAAGGTTTAGTGGGTGACATTGGTAGTAGGGAGATAGACCAGATGATCTTGAAGGTCTTTTCGCAACCTTAATGATTCTACAATTTTATAGTTTTAAATTATATGCATTACCTTTTTAGCATTTAGTTAACATCATTCTGCTGCTATTAATGTTTCCCTGGCAAATAAATGTGGAAAAATGCACTTTTCTGTTTATTCATGTGAATTAACATTAACAATATGAAATCCCTTTAAATGTTATTTACTATGTTGTAGCATGACAGAAATAATAACAAGAAAATTAAAGGGTGCATTCTATACCAAGCCTCATGCCAATTGTAAGTTTGTGATTTGTGGTACCTATTCTTATATATATATATATATATATTAGAGAGTACATCTCAGTAAATAGTAACTAGTATAATTAACTGAAATTAGTCTACAATATTTCTTTAGTATTAGGTAAACAAGTTTAACTCTACTTTTAACATTTTTTGAAAAGGTTATTTTTAATAGTAAATTAGTTGTTATTGTCTAAATTAAACTTTTCTTATAATATTGTATTGGGTTCTGACTTTTAGTATTCTGCACATACTCTCAATTTATTTTTAGATCTAAATCACACCTTTATAGTTAGCTATTCATATGAGCAACTGTGATATTCGGTCTTGTACTTATCAGGTATTACATAACAACATTTAGTGGTTTATTCTATTATCAAGTTCAGGTATCATCAAGTAAACTTGACAAACTACTGTAACTCTGTGATGAAAATTCTAAATGTGTTTTTTGAAATAAACTTCTTAATATTGAATGTGACATCTATCTATTTTAATCAAATCTTTTCACTCTCGTAATGTGCTTTCCTTCACTTCAGTTCATATCAGATCATATGCAATAACATATCTATCTGTTTATCTGTAGAAAGTCAGGACAGTGAACCTACACAATGAAATAAATATATGTTCATCCACTAATTCAGATGGTTAAGGAAAGCTTCATTTCATGTGCATTAAAGTGTAGCATTAACTAATGTATCCATTAAAACATTAAAATACTAGTGATTTCTTAGTATACACACTTGACAATTTAATGACTTGCAAATAGAAATATATTAGAAGTCAACAATACAGAAAGACCAAAATGTAGGATAATAATATATAGTGACAGTAAATCCTCAGACCTTTATGTGACCATTCTTCACTCAGTCACACTGTCATCATTCTTTCCACTCATGATAGTAAGCATTTCTTGTCTCAGTAAAAATAGACAGGCCTGTATCCCAGATTATGTCTAGGTAAACAGAAACTTAGAAATAATGCTTATTTCATAATAATTGACCGGTTTAATTGATTGATGCCATTATCTATTGCAAAAACAGTCAATGAGATCTGAAAACTATTTTTAAAAAGTTATATCATGCCTTCAGTATTCAGTCCATAGAAATTTGTTATTATTGTGTAGATTTGTTTGTAGTTCAGACTTTATTGATCCTTATGACAGAAGGGTTTTTTTAGAGCTTTTTTTTTTTTTTTTTCTCTTCATGCTACACCATTCTCCTTTTCAAACAATTTTAATGTAAATTAAATTTATATTTGCAAATTTATTCAGAATTTTGTAGGAAAAAAAATGATGGACACCATTTTGTAAAGCCTGAAATTAAACAAACAAACAAACAAACAAATGGGGGGGGGGGGGGGGGGGGTGCTGGGGACAAAAAAAAATCGTCAAGTAAAAAAAAATTCATTTTTCAGTATTCTTTAATTAGTAATATCTAACTTAGATATTATATATATCCTTGATTTATGAAGTGGATTAATCTCACCCAGCAGTCCAGGGTTTTTCATCACCTCTAGTCAGTGGTGAAGAGCATGAGTACACAATGATTACTGTGACCTAACAAAGAGATAAGATAGCTATTGGGTAAAGGAGTTCAGATGACTAGGTTAACAGTGGATAAAAACACAAACAAGCAAAGAAAAACTTGTAGATACCTAAAGATAAGTAAGATAAATCCAGCCCCAAACTTTCAGGATGTTTAAATTAGAAAATAATAATAATAATAATTATTATTATTATTATTATATCCTACAAGTAATGTTAAAGAGAAAATATTGGTTCTGTTGCAATAAATCTCAATTTTGTGACATAATTATAAAAGAATAAATAAAGCAAAATTAGTTTTATATAACAATCAGTTATGTTCCTCTTTGCGGAAATGAGAGTTACCTCTGTATTACATAATCACAGGTGCTTCTGCAGGTAGAAAACTAATACTAATATTGACATATGTTATCCCCCCAAAAAAAATCTAGTTGAGTCAGTATATCTCATGCAATTTCAGAGAGAGTACTATACAGTTTATCTGTAATAGTTCAAGGCACCATAGAATTACAGAATACAATCAACAGTTGTGATAGATATGCTTTACTAGATAGTTCTACAAAGTTCTGCCTGTGGTTATTGCTAATTATTATTTGATTGAAAATATAAGAACATGCAGAAGACATAACGGGAGGAAATGAATGACTAGTAAAAAATGGTGTGTAAGATACAGTTGAAATTGATCATATTATAGTTCACTGATACAGCCTAGAGGACACAAAATCTGCTATTTTTCTCAAGTTTCTGCCCTCACAAAAATTTGCTTGATAACCTTTGATTTTTTTCTTGTTTTCTTTGTATTGATTTCTAAAGTAAATGTCACCATAACTGATTAATCTGTATATGAAACACACGTTATCTTCCTTTTTCTTAAGATAAATCTCATACACTCTTGTCCCCTGTGCAAAACAATAGGAAAAATAATAATAATAATAATAATAATAATAATAATAATAATAATAAAGTATCTCTGAAAGGAAGGCCCAGAAAAAGACCAGAGAAAAATCTAATTTTCAAAGGAAGTAACAGGAGGTATGAGAGTGGAAAGATGTAAGCAAACAGGTTTTGGAGTGATGCAACATAGATATTCAAGAATTATGCTTCACCATTTTCTATTTTTCCCACTTCATAAAACTTAATAATTTTTTGTGGGTTTTAAAAGATTTTTTTTTTTCTGAGTTTGTATGTCTGTTTGAAAGCATCACATTTCAATCTGTTATTACCACCTGCTCCTATGTCTGTCACAGACAATCATGAACTTTACATTTGTGACAGTTAACTAGAATGAGGTTCAGAGAATATATAACACTGCAAACAAATCTATCTCATAGAGCACATTTTTTTTCCTAAACACCATTTTTTCTTCAATTTAGGATTGCAACTGATATGGAATTAAAAATATTTAAGTACTACTGTGCCTGCTCAGACACAAGTGCTTTGTCTCCTTAGCTTCCTTGTCCCATAAACTGCAAAGTAGAGAATAACTTTACAGAAAGTGTATCTGGGAGAGTCTCTGGAAAAAGTGCACCAATTCCACAGTGCACAGGTGAAGAAAAATGAAGGAGAATATGTAATTAATCCTATTAATTAAATATCAAATCCTCACTTTGTTCATGACTTACAGAATGTCATTATATGGTAATAAAATGTTTGTACAAAGACTGTCCTTGATCTGATTGTTTGGGGCACAGACACAGAAAAATCTTTTAAAGGGGAAGATTAATTTTAATTCTAAATAGCTGTCAAACCATTATGTGCCATCATCTATTTAAGAATAAAGATGCCTGTGTCTGGAAAGCCTTCTATTTCTGTTAAGTGGCTCTCTCACATATGGGAAATCTTCTTAAATAATAATCTGTCCATGGAGGTTTCTTCCTAACCCACTCTCTCTTTAGAACAATAAACAAATAACTAAATATTTAAAACAATACAAAACAAAACAAAAATGGAGTGTGCAGCTTTCTCTGCACACACATTCACAAATGCACACATGCACACAAATGTTGGTATATATTAATTTTCCTTTTTGAAGTCACACTATTTTGTTTTGGTTTATGTTTTTTACTTCTGTTTATTTTTCAATGTTTTTCTAGTAATGAATGCAGTGTCAGAATTCCATAAATTAATTAATCAGATCTCTTTTAAAGTGAATTAGAACACATTCAACCCCTCATACTTCTTCTACAATAACAGATGTTAATATGATTTTAATATTTCTAATTAAAGCAGATATTTTTGTTTTCAGTGTAAGAATAATTTTCATCTTTATTATTATTATTATTAATACTATTTACACCAGCATTTTTCATCTTGACACTTTTAAATCTCAGCTTATCACCTTTTTTAACTTGAATTACATCTCTACTAAATAACAATTCAATAAGCTCCTAATAGAACATTAAAAGAAAAGGTAAGAACATTTTTAGGATACCCCTGGTGTCTGTTTCTAATTTAATAGTTATTTAAACTCCATGGAGGCTAAGAGTACTACAGTTTTTTTTTTTTTTTTACATACATTTAAATATATCTATATTACATTTAAATGTATCTATATTAGAAAAACATTACTGTATGTTGCATGTATTGACTATGTTCAATTTGGTTAGGAAAGCTTTGGACTTTGCAAATAACATTTATAACCAACTTTTATATAAAAAGTGTTTTCTTGTATATAAAGTCAGATGTTAGGAAATCAATGAGGACTTATCTTTTCTAATTTAGATTTATACATATATATATATTACTTTGCAATATAGTAAATGTGTCTACTGTCTCACTAAACACTTCATTTTGCTCATCTATGCTTTAAATAATCATGTGCAAATCACAAGACACTTAGTCAGCGTCTTCTCCAGAAGCATGGCTTTGAGTTTCTACCTTTAGTATGTTAGGCCGGACCTGAAACTCAGTTCTCAATATCATGGTAGATGTTTGGCTGTTCTTTTTTTCTGCTCCATTATCAAATCCTTTCAGCTACCTTGTTTGTTTTGCTGGAGAGGGTTAGCAGGAAATATTGTCACTTGCTTTCTCAGTGCTGGGAGAGGACTATTTCAGAACTAGTCGGAAGAAAACTGTTTATTCTTCCCATATCTAGACTAATTAAGCTTGCATTAACTATAAATATTTATTGCCATTATGTAATAGAAACTTCCTGTGAAAATGTGTTCTGTTTTGTTGAGACAAAATAACATTGCTAGAAAAAGTAAAATGTGATGTCCTTTTCCACATTATCCCCTTCTCACATAAATAATCTATTTTTTTTTTTTATTGATGAGATTACTCATGTTGAAAACAACAACAAAACACAACAACAAAAAACAAACCAATGTTAGTACAGAAAGCCCAATTATTCTCCAAAATCACAAGGATAAACAGCAGTAGAAACAGCAGAATTAGTTATATACTTCACAAGACAAGACAATTCACCAAATAGAACAATGTTATCAAGAGGTTCTAGCCAACTGAATCCATCAACAAAGTGAGACTTCCTTCCATGGTTTCCTCTGTAACTCCTGAATGTGGTTCTGAGGAAGTTATTGGACTTCTCTGAGACAACTGTCTCTAGAACACTAAGTTCAACATTGATAGGAAAACAAAGGAATCTGAAGTTTTGGGATGGGGGTGGGGGGTGGAGAACTGGGGAGGTCAAAGAAGGAGTGGGGGGAGAGAATAGTGGGTGAGAGGAATGAACTGATTCCACAACCAAAATATTTCTGTGACAAATTGTGCAAATGTTTTTTTTGTTTGTTTGTTTGTTTGTTTGTTTGTTTTAGACAAATTAGTAAGCTTGACTTTTGCAACATATATGTCAGTGGTTTGGAAGATAGCTAGAAGAGTAATGAGAAGAATCATTAAAATATATGGAAATTTATATCCTCAAATAGTATGTCATCACAGTAAGTGATTCCTTTGTTCAGGAGGCAGAGAAACAAGGACAGGAAAATCTGTGACAGCAGAAGCAATGCTTAACCAAATTCCTCTATCTGTTATGACTAAGTTTGTTTCTGCTTACAAAGTCTGTTTCTGCTTACAGAGCCAAGCTATTCCCATTGACATTGTACTTAGATGAGGATAGAGTAACAGCAACTTCACACTGATGTACTGGTATATCTTCTTGCTGCTCTATATTTATAGTTTTGTGGATACTGACACTTTATAGATTTTTTTCCCCTTTGGATGTAAGACTTTTAACCAAAAAAAAAAAAAGATATATATATATGTATAAGATATATATATAATTAATTTAGACAAATATTAGCTAGCAATATTACAATCATCGCCATTTCCTTTACCATTTTTTTTTTTTTTTTTTTACATTTACAGTCTGAAGTATGCTATAAACACTAATTCTGAAAATTCTAAGATGTTCATCTCATTGAAAACTAATGAAAATAATTTAAGGTGTATTTTGTTTAAAGGAAGTAAATAAAAGCCTTCAAAATCTCCACATTTATGACCTTATGTATTATGTCATGTTGTGTTCCATCAGTCTGAACATATTCATTTCTAAGTATTTGATGTGACATCCTGTAACTTGATTCACAGTGTTTAGGATTTAAGAGACACAACTGTAATTGAGAAGGACAGGGTAAGAAAAAATTCCCCAAGCTTTTTTAATGCTAATTAGAAATATTTATAAGTAAAACAGTAATTACATTTTTTTTTTTTAAAAAAAAAAAAAAAAAAAAAAGGGAAAAGTGATATTCTGAAGAGTGCTTTTATCATATAGCAGCATAAAGAAATGTAATAAGTTCAAAAGCTTTAATAGCTCACTGTTAATAAAAGATTTATGCTTACATTATACATTCAGTGATGTAACACTGTTTATATGAATATATATATGTACACTTATGTACGATTGTATGTGTTAGCAGAACACAAAATCCTTTATTTTACAGCTGATTTGATATTGGCATAGCAACTAAGTTCCCTTGGATGGAAAGTTGTGATAGTACTAAAAAAAAATAAATCAAATGTACCTAAATTTTATCACATGGAAAGGAATGAAGAAACACTCACAGCTTTATAAGATAATCATTTACAACAAAAATAATCTTTATTAATGTGCTGTAAAATCAGTTTGTGAAAGTCTGGTAAATTGTAAAAAAAAAAAAAAAAAAACTAAACAAAAACAAAAACAAACAAACAAACAAAAACATTTTTAATTGATAAAATCAATGCAGACAGTGCAGTGATAAAGTCTCATGCATCAACCCTGTAAAACCATCACACCTAAGAGCATATGATTTGAAGAACCTTCTATTTTAGTTTATCCATTATCATAGAATACCTTAATAAATTCCAATCAGTCAGTTACATCTGAACAAGGCAATGTGATTCAATAGGGCTGACAGATAGCATTAGTTATAGATAACTGGGGATTGCAGAGGTTTACCTATGATCCAGTTTGCTTCAGAATGCTTATTGCTAGTGATGGAAAAAATAATAAATAAATAAATATTTGCTGTTTAAGTTTTCAGAACTACCAACTTGAAAAATAATCTTTTTCTCTTGTAAATCTAACAAAGAAATTTGCCACGAATATGAGAAATAGAAAACAACAACAACAACAACAAAAGTGTGATTTCTGGGCACTTTTCAGAGCAGGAATACCGCTTAAAATTATACAGTACTTGCTGCTAATCATCTTAGGGTACTCAGTCTTGGAAGATAGACAAATCCACTATATCACTGTCTTCTGGCAAACTTCCTTAAGTTACGAAGTGGTGCTCACAAATTCAAGCATCAAATGACACTTATGTGTAACATTTGTAAACATGCTTCGGAATATAACACACAATGAAGCAAAATACACTTCAAGAATCTGAAGATAGATGACTGAACATATTGTGAGGGAGAAAGTGTCTTGGGAGCTTAGAAAAATATAACAGGTATAGTGAATTACCATGAAAATTGCAGAGAAAGCTTGATTTCTTACTGCTACTTTTTAGTGTATGTACTTCTGTGTAGATGAATAAGAAAGACATATAATTGAAATAAAATTCAAGTTCTTTTCAGTGTTTGAATACAACACGTATCATCCTGGTACAATGAATGAGAAAAAGCCATCAACACTTCACAAGACAGGTTCTAAAATATCCCTAACATTTCAACCTGACTTTTTAAATAAATCTCACTCTATATGTGGGTATGTGTATTGTGTGGAAAGTTTTCTTTTTCATTTCTTATAGAATGTGACAAATTTTTGCAAGATATTCTGTGTATTTAGAAATCATAGTATCAACTTCACACTTTGTGATTCCACTAAAAGCCCTGCTGAGGACCCTCTTAAACAACCTTTTTTGTTTGTTTGTTATTAAGTATTTTGTTATTAAGAATTTTGGCAGAAGTACATAATTATTCCATTCTTTAGGAAAACTGTTGAAAAGACAACAAAAAGAAAAACCTAGAATTTCTTTATGATGATGAAGGTTCAAATGACAGCTTACTTTACAACTGGCACCTAATCAGCTATTATATAGGATCTTTGGTACTATTTTCCCTTGCAGCAATTGCAGTCTTAAATCTAAACTGTGCTATTTTTATTTATTTATTTATTACTCCAACCTGCACTTATGAAAGACCTGTGTTACTTGCGATCTTATTTTCTATTCTTAAGAGTTTCCTGTTCTCAGGGAATTGAGATCTGTGCTAAGGCATGCTGCAGAATTCTTTCAAGCTGTAGGCCATATTGGAGACCAGCAAAAGGGAAAAAAGCATGAATAAGGAACTGACTATTACCCAACAAAGTATAGACAACAGTAGAAATAGAAGTTGCTATGTGAGGTGTTACCAACAGTAAAACATCAAAAAATTACTCCAAAATTATGGACCAAACTAGGCAGGTGTGATCGGATGCCTACACATCAAAATGGGGGTGCAACATCACTAGAAACTTTACAATTTCCTTTTCTCAGCTGACAAGCATCCTAATCAGCTTCAGAAATCACCTGTGAAATTTCCTGTAAACACTACTACATAAGTATTGCTCTCTGCTATGTGTCTACTGCTGGTGCTTGAGATGTTGGATCATTTCACTTCAGGACATTCATAAGATACTGAAAACATTATGAAAGATATTTGAACTTCTTGGAGCTGGACTTAATAGAGATGTTTATATTTTCAGTTTACTATTATTCATCATAATATCCTGAATGATAATATCATCATTTATTGACCTTTCCTGGACATTTGCTTCTACACTCAATTCATAGGCAGTGTATCCTTTGGCCAATATTGATGAACAATTACAGAAGTTTCTAGAATATAGAAAAAAAAAACATTTCTATTTGTGACCAGAAGTAGTTGATATATCAACACTCTTATACTTTTTTTTTTTTTTTTTTTTTTTTTTCTGTCCTTAACTGAATCCAGATTGTGTTTAGTTTTCTATTAATATTTGGCTTATTTTTACATGATTAATTTTACTTCATGCTATATAACACATTTTGTAAATGTATTTTTCCTTCATTTTTTTTTTTAATTTTTATTTTTTGCCAAGTATTTTATAAGAATTCTGGTGTATTGCCCTTAATTGTATATCACTATTTGATTCATTACAACATAGAAAAGATTATAAAAATTTAGAACTTTACAATCAATTATGAAAACTTTTCATGATTTTTAATTATTATAGAAAGATATAAGTCTGTTTAAGTTTACAGTTGAGTTAAAAACAATAATAACACATAAAGTTTTGTCTACAATATTCAAAAGTAACACATTAATGAAGTGGTGTTTTGACAAAAAAAACAAGCCATTCCCATGATATATTTGCTCTATTTTATAATGTGTTTCTTCTTACTTTTGAATAAAGAATCAAAATCCTCTCTTTTTGAGTTTTGGGAAAGTACAAAGGAATTCTAATTCTGTTATTTTTAAAGATGATCTTTTTTTCTTCAAAGAATCTGAAATCCAAACTATCACTCAGAAAGGTGAATACCAACATATATTTTGATCTTATATTCATGTGCAAAACATTAAAATCAAACAAACAAACAGACAAAACAGACAAACAAACCGCTTGCAGATTTTATTAAAAATGTTTTCAATTGGTTTACAGCTGATTTTCCGAAACATATGCAATCTACTCATTTGAAAGTGTATATATGCTTTTTCTAGTAATTTTTCTATACACAGATTACTTATTCTGCCTTTGTATGTAGGATCAGATACTCGAGCATTAATAGCTTCATTCACTTCAAAGTGAAACCACCTTTATTTGCTAATTCTGAAAACTCTAATCACTCATTATTACACTTTTAATGTTAATAAAGGGCAGAAGAATCTTAATGATTTAAAACTTTAATTAGGAAACAGTGATAACTTAAGTGTAACTTGCTGTCTCATTTAAATTGCATCAAATTAATTGTGTGTTTAATTAATCAATGTTTAATGCTAGATATTACTTTTCTGAGAGATGGCATAAAAGAGGGAAAGGGAGGAAAGCAAAGACAAGGGAAAGGGAAAGAAACAAGCTCAGCATTTAGTCATTCAGGGAACAGAATTAATGCAGTAATCTCAGGTTTGACCGAAGGTGGCAGCGATAAAGACTAGAGCATAGGAAATGTGCAAGTGCATGTCCAAGTGGAGGGTGCTGTACCTGCTCTAGGGGCAATCCCAGGCATGAGTACAGACTGAGAGAACTCATTGAGAACAGACCTGCAGAGAAGGATGTGGGGGTTCTGGTGAATGAGAAGCTTGACATGAGCCAGCACTGTGCGCTTGCAGCCCAGAAGGCCAAGTGCATACTGGCTGCATCAAAAGAGGTGTGACCAGCAGGTCAAGGTAGGTGAGGTCTCACTTGGAGTACTGCATCCAGGTTTGGGGCTCCCAGGACAAGAAAGTTTTGGACCTGTTAAAAAGGGGCCAGAGGAGGGCTACAAAGATGATCAGAGGGCTGGAGCACCTCCCCTATGAAGAAAGTCTGAGAGAGCTGGGGCTGTTCAGCCTACAGAAGAGAAGGCTCTGGGGAGACCTCATTACAGCCTTTCAATACTTGAAGGGTTCTTATAAAAAGAATGGAGAAGGACTCTTTACTCATGTAGATAATGATAGGATAAGGAGGAATGATTTTAAACTGAAAGAGGGGAGATTTAGATTGGATGTTAGGAGGAAATTTTTCTTTCAGAGTGTGGTAAGGCACTGGAGAGGTTGTGGATGTTCCAACCCTGGAGGTGTTCACTGCCAGGCTGGGTGGGGCCCTGGCAAGCCTGATCTGGTGAGTGGCATCCCTGTCTATGGCAGGGGGGTTGGAACTAGGTGATCATTAAGGTCCCTTCCAACTCAAGCCATTCTATGATTCTATGATTCTGTGATTCTATGATTCTATGATTCTATGATTCTATGATTCTATGAAGTGTACTTGTGCCACCAGCTGGATATAACAAATTTAATGGTAATTTGTTTTCAAGATCATCTTTTCAGCTGAAGCCAATGTATCTTGTCTTAATTAGATTCCTTACTCTCCCTCCAGCTAGCAACCTAGTGCAGACCATTATTCCACTGTTCTCTCTATAGTTTCAACTAATTGTTCCATGTTAACTAGTTTCCCCATTTGTATCAGATCTGATATTCTTTATCCACTGTCATGCTTTTAGCTACAATTAAATCCTTCAGTTGCAGTCTGGTATTCTCTTTGTTACAGTTTCTTCTATACCACAGTCTGGTCTTCACCACACTGAGAAATCTTTGATTCTCACTTAGACTATCTTCTTTTTTTTTTTTTTTTTTTTTTTTTTCTTCCCTCTACTAATCAGATAATATTTTCTATCTTTCCCTTTGTCACCTCAGTTTATTTCTAACTTTAACATTGCCAGGAAGTGAGTCCAAGATGCATACTTCAAAAACTTAGTTATGCACATTATTAATTCAACATCCTAGTACTCCCTGATCCTGTTTTGGACCACTCCATTTAGCTCTTGGTAGGACAATTTCTGGCTATTTTTCTGTTATGCTTTACTCATGTGGGTACTCCCAAAAAGAAAGATAGATGAAACTATACCAGATTCATTTCCCTTCATTTTACACTGCCTTCCAGCACTATCCCTGAGGGCTCCTACCTTTCAAAAAGCTTCTGCATTTTTTCATACCACATCCCAAGGAACTCACACCTTCATTTTCATTCAACAAAAACAGTGCCATGCTCCAAGGCTGTTACTAAGACTAAAAAAATTTAAAACAAACAAACAAACAAAAAGTAATGCAACTCCCCAAAGATTTTAAGCATAATTCATAAGAAAATTAATAAGTAGCCTTTCATATTTATCTCTTTCTTTTTAATATTTAAAACTAATATACTGATGATGGGAAATAGAAGTTATAAGCCCTGTTATAGAATGGGTAAGTGCATGCATTCCCATGCTAACCTGGCAATCAGAGTCATAATTTGTTATGCAGGCCAAATCTGAATAGTCCACCTTTATTTTCTTACTGTGAGGATTATTGTAAATAACCCTCACAGTAAGAAAATAAAGTGGGAAAATCTAGTGGGAAACACTATCTGTTTTATCTATTTATCTATTTTTAGCAGGCTTGAAAGAGTAATAAAAGAGTGCAAGGCTAAGTACACTATTCACCACACCATTTCTAAGTTCCCCTCTTTTCCACCTTGATTGCGACCAATTAAGTGTAATTATCAATTTAAAATAATTGTGTTTGTTTTTAGCCGCTTGCTTTTTTCTCCTCATATCCCCAGTATGCATGTGTTTTCAGACTTCCCTGCGTTAACTTGCCATTCATTTTTGTAAGAAAGAATACGATGGCCAAGAATCAGGCTCTTATATTCCACCTTTGTTGATCTATCTGTTGAGTCTTTTAACTAAGAGTATTTTGTTATGTTAGAAATCCTGATGAAGTCCCATGTTAGGAACAGAAATTCAGGACTTGAAAATTTTTACAGACAGAGTTGAAAACAACTACAGTCTGAATGTCTGAATGAAGCATTACAACAAGGTGTGACTGAACATATGTTTCTCTTCTAAAACTGATTTTTATTATTGATTGATATTACACAGAAAATAGGCATTTGGGAATCATTCAGGACATGCAGTTGGTATATCACTGATGTGTCTCAAAATCATATGGGTTAAAGCTATTAGAATCAACTGATCATTTCTTAGGATAGGTGGCAGCAGTCACACCCATTCTAGTGGAGCAAGTAAAATTAGTAAAAGAAGGTGTAGATGGATTGTACTGTGCTTTAGCTAATCCTGTCTGGTACCTTTAGAATCACAGAATCACCGAATCATTAAGGTTCAAAAAGACCTTCAAGATCATCTGGTCCAACCATCACCCTACTATCAATGTCACTTTAAGAATGTCAGGGAGCTGGTGCAAAATGGAACAGCTTCCAGCTGCTCTAACACGTACTGGAAATCAGTTCTGCCCTAAGAATCAGGGAGCCACAACTGAATTCATGACAGCCTTCCCCACTGCTGTGCTAAAGGGAAATTCAGAACAAAAGCAAATATGAAGTTTTTCACTTAAAGTTAATCCATGATAGCTTAACCTCCATCTTTCATAAAAGCTTCTAGTCTTTTCGAGTTGTTGTGCATACATAACTGTTATGTATCCATTTATATTTGTTTGTCTTTATGTAAGGCCTTAATTAAACACCCTGACTACAAGAGGTTGTGAAATAGGATGTAGCTCCAATCATTTTGTCTCATGAAGGCTGGAACAATAGCTACTCTATCTTCCATTATTAAAGTCTAGTGATTACAGTTCCCACACATGTTCCAGTATCATAAATAAAAGGTGGAAATCAGATGTTTCCTGATCTGTGTTATGCTCTGCAAAGTTTTTTGTGCTCTGCATGTATTTGAGTTTCTAGGCATGGCTTACAAAGGTGGTGAGTGTTGTAGAGGTAATCTGCTTAGCCTCTGAGCAGCAGGGCAGGAGAAACAGAGCAGAAACTCAGTCAGCAATTCTCCACATTGATCAAAAACTAATTTTAGAAGATTCTGAAGAGGTTCACTTTTCAATTCTTTCAAGCCAGAAGTATTAAGGCTGTGTCCCCAGTATTCAAGGTTTATAGTGCACTGCAGGAGAAATGAATGGTGGCCCATTAAGACCAGTACGTTGTCCCTGTGGGAAGATTCAAAAATAAATAATAGTCCAGTCAAGAAAACTAGAGTATTAACCAGGAGAATTAAATTCTTCACTAATTTCAGTGCCAATATTCTTAAATGCTGAAGAATATTATCACTCCTTTAATGTAGGCCATCACATTGGAAAAACAACAGGATGAAAGATATAGACATAACTTCCAAATAGAAATCCCACAGAGCATATGACATAGTAGGGAGAAAAACACATTGATCCTCTGGCAATTCAAGTATTTTTTAATAATAATTACATTTATTTATTTATTTGCTTTGTTAACTATGTTGCTAATCAAGTAGTACCTGAGCACTCAAGTAGCACTCATATTCACTCGCCTTACATGAATTCAGGAAATGACAATATAGGACTTTTAGCAGTAGATCATAGTATTGGCAATATATCTATTACCCAGCATGTCAGAAATTTAGAAAATATTCTCAAACAGTTTATTCGAAAGGCAATTTTATTTTTCAATTTGAAAAAACAACCTGTTTGTATTTATTTACTTTCATTTTAAGATATTTTTTCCTTTTTCCTGCTCAGTCCATGTAAAAAAATATGAAAGTCCAATATGCTTATCAGAATTTCTACAAAACAATTATAAATTAAGATTTACGTTCACTTACAGGTATTTTTATTTTTGAAAATAGTTTCATGTCTGCTGGATAACTTAAACTTCGATACTGTGTTTTTATTTTTTCCTTAACTGACATAACTATCTTTAGATCAGCAACTGACCTGATTCTTTACTCTGTATGTGAATGCCTGTTAATACACTGAATTTAAGGTGTAATTGATTGGATCTATACACATCTGTTTTAAAAAATAGTAACAAAGATAATAGAATATATGTTTTTTCTAGTGGTAAATATTATTAGGCATAAAACCAGAAATGCTGTAAAATTCATGTTTTCTTACTGATCCAGCTGATTTAATGAAAACAAAAACTAAAAATCCAGTTGGAGTAGAACAGTTATTGTCTTTCATTATATGCACGGTTGATAAAGCAACATATGATGCTGAATATTTTCCTGGGAATACTACCAATATATATATATATATATATATATAAAAAAAAAAAAAAAGGTAGTTATATACTGTGAAAAATATTATTGATGTTAATAAGATAACATACATTCTGGTGCAAAAAAAAATCAGTAAACATGAAAAGACAAATACATATTTCTCTATGTCAACTCAAGTAAAAATACATGAACAAAATATTGTGAAAATGATAATACCTGCTTTTAAATATGTTATACATCTATTTCAGCATTTCCTTTGTACCTCACACCATAGGATTGACTCCTGAATATTTTATCATGTCTGATTATTATTATTATTATTATTTAATACATCTGCTTGTATATAGGTAAGAGTAAATTCTGTTTTTCTTTTATCTTTGTGTCTAGGAAACTTGTTCTCAGCATCACTTCTTCATTCAACTAGAAGCCTATCAAAACCAACTGTTTATAGAAACTGGTTTCTTATGGGGATACAGTAAAAAACAAAATAGTATTCATAATAATAATTAAAAAGTTACATGTAAATTTCTTATATAAGAAGCTGATAAGATCTCTTGAGTTTTGTGTTACAAATACAATTGGACATTAGTAGTTTTTTTATTTGTTTTTAATTCAGAACGGTCTGGTCTAATTCCATTGACAGAATGAGTCTAAAGTATACTAAATGAGCTCCTGGATAGTATCTTCTTGTTTAGTTTCACCTGAAAGGAAGTTAGTTCATGGACCCTGAGACCATTTCACAATGCAAGCCAAAACATGATGAAAAGCAAATAACAACTATCAGGAGCTTGTTTTTAAAGCTCACTCCTGATCTAAACTAAACAGTAATACAGGCAAATCCTGTAGGTTCACTACGTATGTTCACTGTAAGGGATGTTTAGGATCAATCTCACTCAGTTTCCTCATATCACAGTAAGGTTTAATTAATAAGATTTTTTTCCAGTATAAAGAGAAACCATTAAGCTCAGATTAAAAAATAATAATAATAATAAAAAAATCATAGTACATGTAATATACTTTAGAAATAAAGTAATAAACAGTTTTGTATCAGTAACATAATATTTTTTTTTTTTTTTTTTTTCTTGGGGGGGGGGGAACCCTGTAGTAGCTGCAAGTAGGAGAACAATACTGTCCAGATTGCGGATTTTTGTTTTGATTATAAGATGTATTTTATATGGAAGTTCATATTAATATTTTTAAAAATAGAGTTACAGTCAACTTTCAGGAATTTTATGACATCTGTTTGTATTTGTGCAAGTTGATTAGACCTATTGAAATACTGTTGTTCTTCCTGCATCAAACATATAGATTATATGAAGATTAATTGTAATGATCAGTTACCTCAAAGTTTGAAGTCTGTACACCTACACTTACATAAAGGCATTTATGTATGGCTTCTGTTTTAGTTATTAGAGATCTGAAGCTTATTTCAATTGATTAACATAATCATCTAGAAATATTTGAAATGGGTTATGGTGTCTTTCCTGGTTCTGGTGTCTTCTCAAAAAGGCAGTTACCTATGTGATAACACCCATCTCTCTATAGGTGTTTCAAATATTCTATCAGTACGACCGGGAGAATATATAGAAATATGTAGATGGCTACTGCAGGATAAACTAAATAGTATTATATGCTATCTTTTGACCAGATCACCATTCACAATAGTGGAAAAACAGACATTCAGGTCACATAAGGACACCTATGCAGTATTTTAATTGACACTACATAGGTGTCTTAAGTTATATGCGAATCCCATCCTGATATTACATATAGAATGACTATAATTTCTTTTTTAAAAAAGCTGTTTCTTTTTTTAAAAAAAAAACCTGTGTCCTACTCTCTTATTATCTGTTATCTCTTTGCATAAGGCATTGTTTACACATATTCATGATGTTTTCTATATGAGTAATACATAATTGTTTTCTTTTTGATGGCTAATTAGGCTTGATACTGACCTATGCAGGGGTCTTTGGGCAACTGCATCTACTATTAGAAAAAAATAAAAAAATAATAATAATAAAAAAGTGGAAAAAAAAACAAATTATGAGAATCCTGGAAAATGCAAATCAATCTAAACTAAACAGACATAGTGCAGAATAGAAAAGACCATTTTTATCACTCTCTACGGACATTCAAATGAAATCAACATCCATCTGGTTAAGAGCCTATAACTAACTGTCCCTCTGCTCACTTGACAGACATTTTACTCAGAGACAGAAACCAGCCACAGAATATTAATATACCAGGTAGCTGACCACAGGCTGTGACATTTGTGTGTGGGAGGGGAAAGTATCACTTTCAGCTTTTTGGTTGTTGTTATGTTATTTTCTGTTTATATACTTGAATTATGGATGGCATTGTAGATGGTTTCTAGTTTTGTCCTCTGTGCAGAGGCATAATACAGAATAAGCTCAGAACCACCATTAATAGCATGTCAGCAGTGACAAGAAATCAGCCTAGAAATAGGCATTTATTGCTCTAAACTTCCAATATTTTTTCATAAAGAAATTTATATTAAAATAATTTTCCATTATTGATTAATTCAAGTTATTTTTCTAGGGGTAGTAAAATCAATTGCAAACACATCTGAAACCTAACAGGGTCGAATAAGAGCTTGAAGTGCCAAAATATTTGAAAGTACATTCAAATTAATATCATTTTTTAATCAAATATATAAAAACAATTTGAACTTGAGTTGTGGTTGAGTTGAGTGGTAAAGATCTCAGTGTTCTTCAAAGTACAAAACAACACCATTTCATTGGAGCTGGGTCTTTTGGGAGGTTTGACAGAACAGAATCTCAAAATCAGTTCTAAATAGAGTATATATGATATTATTTTGTTGCTGTAAATGAAGATAGATATTTAAATATGAAATTAATCTAAAGAGAAAAAATGAAAAATATTTTGAGTAATAATTTCTTTCTGAGCATGCAGTGACTAAGAAATATAGAGTATTGCCTTGATAAGACTATATACATGTCAATTGCCAAGTGACATTTCAAATATGAAAATAAGACAATATGCCTCAGCGTGTGAAAGCCTGCATTAGTATACACATTATACACTAAAGCAGATGTTAATGTTTACTACATGTATTGTAAACATAATTAAACTGAAAAGCATTCATTAGTTCTTATGTGTATACTATATTAATGTCGGTAGAATGCTGAAATACATTTAAAAGAATGAGAATGAAGTAATCTTCATTTAAGTAATATAAGAAGGAAGTATTATTCAAATGATAGATCAAAAACTGTTGTGATCTAACTCGGACAGCAGCTCAGCACCATACAGCCATTTGCTCACCCTCTCCCACTAGCAGAATGGGGGAGAGAATTGGGAAAGAAGTAAAAGCTTGTGGGTTGAGATAAAAGTTTAATAGGACAGAAAATAATAATTATAATGATAGCATAGTAATAAAAATAATGTGTACAAAACAAGTGATGAAAAACACAATTGCTTTCCACCGTCTAAACGATGCCCATCCCATCCCTGAGAAGTGGTCAACTCCACCTTGGTCAGCCACCTTATAATAATTTTTCAGCTTGATGTCATATGATATGGAGTATTCCTTTGGCCAATTTGGGTCAGTTGTCCTGGTTTTGTCCCCTCCCATCTCCTTGTGTACCCTCAGCCTCCTCGCTGTCAGGGCATCATTACAAACTGAAAAGTCCTTGGCTTATTGTTAATAATCATTTTGTAACAACTGAATATTGAACATTAAAAGCCAGTTCCTAAATATATTTGCAATTAATCTACTGCATGACATAGAAGTTATTTTTTAAACTTTTTGAATAAGACTTTTCTTACCAGCTCAACAGAGATCAAATTTTCTTTTCTTAGGGACCAGAATTTGAAAACCGTAAATATTCCCTAGTAATTTATATATATATATATATGTATATCAGCCAACTGATGAGTCTTTAGCATTAAATTGCATTGCAATTATTTTATCTAGCCGTACACTGATCATAACGAAAGTAGAAAAGAAACAAAAAATAAAAAAAAAAAAGAACAAATCAATTGCTACACAGTGTAGTGGGTTTTCATGATAAGGTTTTGGTAGCAAGGGGCTTAGGTGTGGCTTCTGTGAAAAGAATCTAGAAGCTGCCCCATGTTAGGTAAGGGCCCTGCTGCGGACCAGAGCCTAGCCAATAAGCGACATTGTTTGTGCCTCTGTGAGAGTATATTTAAGAAAGGAAAAAACAACAACAACAACAAAAATAAAAATAAAATGCTTCTTCACAACATCTGGGAGAGTGAGAGGAGTGAGGAACAGCCTTGCAGGTGCCAAGGTCAGTGATAAAGGAGGTTGGAGATGTGCTCCAGGTGCCAGAGCAGAAGTCCCCTGTGGCCTGTGGTGAGGATCATGGAGAAGTAGGTTGTCCCCTGGCAGCCCGTGGAGTACCACGGTGGAGCAGGGTTCCACACTGCAGCCTGTGGAGCAGATCACAGTGGAGCAGATGGACCTGCAATGATGGAGGCTGCAGCCTGTGGAAGACCCCTCAGGAGCAGATTCCAGACTGGACTTGTAGCCCATGGAGAGCAGTCTATGCAGGAGCAGGTAACCTAGCAGGAGCTGCTGCCCATGGGGGAACCAGGTTGGAGTAGTTTGCTCCTGATGGATGGACCCCATGGTACGGACGCAGTTCTTGAAGAGCTGCTGCCTGTGGGAAGCCCACACTGGATCTGTTTGGCATCCTGTGAGAGGGACCCCACAGCACAGGGAACGAGAGTGACAGAGAAGAAGCAGCGGAGATGAAGTGCCATAGACTGACCGCAACTTCCATTCTCCCCATTCCCCTGCACCACTCGGGAGGAGGAGATGGAAGAGGGTGGATGGGGGGAAGGCATTTTTGGTCTTTCCTTTGTTTCTCACTTCTCTAGCTTGTTAGTAATAGTCAATAAATCTTACTATCTCCCTATGCTGAGTCTGTTTTGCCCATCACGATTATTGTTGAGTGATCTCCCCATCCCTATCTCAACACTTGAGCCCTTTGCATCATGTTTTTTCCCCCTTTCCCTTTGAGGAAGGGGTGTGAGAGAGCGGATGAGGTGTAGCTCCGCTGCCCACCTGAGTAAAACCACCACACACAACTTCTATTCAGTTGCTACACAATGACTACTGCTGAATTGTTACACACATGTAAGAATATTGAAACAGTGTAACTTGCACTATTTCAAGTATACAAAATTTTGTAACACTGTGAAGGCACAGCCAGACACAGAGCATTTTGCATAAATGTTTGAACAGTGTGAAAATTGAAGGGGAAAAGACAGTTTGGTGGTATTGCATGTGGAAGGCATCCAAGTGATAGCAGAACAAAGAACATGAGAAGCAGGACTGTGTCTTCCTGAATACACAATAGGGGTGACTAACAACAATGAAAATAAGTTGTATCGGTAGCAAATGAGATAGCCCATTTTTTGGGATGAGGAGCATTAGCATAAAAAACATTAGGCATAAATGAGAAGAAAGATGAAGAAAGAAGACAAGCTCATCAGAGAAGAAGACAAGCTCATTTCAGGTCAGCCTTTTTCTTTTCACCAAAGAGTTCCTAACCCCAATCTTTGTAATATTCAGCTGCCAGGAACCACAGCCACCAATGATAGCTATACAGTATCTACTCCACAGAAACATATATTCACGGATAATTTAAGTAATAGGTGTTAAGGATTAAATAACATTATTTATGTAGTGATAAGGAAAGATGATGAGTAATAAACAATTAGTACAAAGTGTGTTGTTAATAAATAAATTTAGTAAAGTGTTTTATTTGTTTTAGTTCCTTCTTTAAAACTGTTCTGATTGATCATTCTTCTAAATGTTCTCACTACAGCATTCTTTATACTTTATACTTATTTATACTAATCTCATATTACTAGTGAAAGAACGCCAACATCCAAAGGTACGTAGGGAGATGTTCAATATCTAGACTACCCTCCATCATCTTTGGAAGGCTCAGACAGTCTGGGAAGGTTCCGAGTGACTTCAAAGAAGGAAATGTCACACCTGTCAAAGATGGGCAAGAAGAAAGATTCAGAGAGCTGCAGGCTGGTTTGTCTAACATCATTTAGTTGGAGATTATGAAGAAAATTCTCCATGAAGCCAAATTAAGGCACATGAAGGACAAGATGAAGGCTAAGAATAGCCATTTGTTGAGACCAGATCATTCCTGACCAAGCTGATTTCCTTCTATTATGAGAAGACCAGCTTGACAGACAAGAGAAGAGCAGTGGCTGCCCTAATGATACCAACACTTTTGACATGGCATCCCATAGTATGTCTCCTTGTATCCATATTGGAGAGATATGGCTTGAGTAAATGGCATGACAATCTGGGTGAAAAATTGACTAAATTGCCATCCTGAAAGAGCAGTTGTTAGCAGTTCAAAATCCAGCTATAAACCAGATATGATATGTCAGCCTCATTTATTCCCCAGGGTTGATACTGAGGTCAATACTCTTCAATGTCCTCATTAATGGTCTGCATGATAAGCAGAATGAATTTTCAGCATGCCTCTGGACAAGAGAACAGCTGATATACTGAAGGGTTGGATGCCATTGAAAATACTTTCAGTAGACTGGAGAAATGGGTGTACAAAAATATCATCAGTTTTGATATACCTGTATGTGGGATGAAAAAAGACCATGTAAGAGTACAGGCCAGCTGGAAAGAAGCTTTACAGAAAGGATACATGTTGTGGTTTAACCCAGCAGGCAACAAAGCATCACTCAGCTGTTCACTCATTCCCCCCACCTCCACTCCCACCCCATGTCAGATGGGGAAGGATTCAGGGAAAACAAAACAAAACAAAACAAAACAAACAAAAACAAACAAACAAACAAACAAAAAACACATAAAAACTCGTGGGTTGGGATAAAGACAGTTTAACAGGACAGAAAAGGAAGGGCCAATAAAAATAATAATTATAAAAAGGTATACAAAGCAAGTGATGTAAAACTGCTCACCACCTGCTGACCAATGCCCAGTCAGACCCTGAGCAGTGGCCTCAGCTTCCCCTGGCCAACTCCACACAAATTCTTGTTCCGCATGAGGCCATATAGCATTGAAAATTCCTTTGGCAACTTTGGCTTAGCTTGTTCCTTGTTCCTATTTCTTTACTTTACATTTTTTTTTTTTTTACTTTTTACTTTTTCTTTACTTTTTAGTTTATTTTTTTCTTTTATTTTACTATTTCTTTACTTTTTCTTCACTTTCTGATTTCTTTTGCTGTCTCCAACAGACATACTGATTTTGCCTTTTCCATTCTTAATTTACCAACTCACCCAATGCTCCATGTAGGATGCACAGTTACCAAACTTGACACTGCTAGACATCTAGTGATTGAATATAAATTCTATATCAAATTCCATGTAGATAGGAGTTATGACATGCACATGGAGAAATAATTTACATTTCAGATATAAGGAAATAGGGGGAAAAAAAAGGGAGGGAAAGGGAAGGGAAGGGAAGAGAAGGGAAGGGAAAGGAAGGGAAGGGAAGGGAAGGGAAATGAAGGGAAGGGAAGGGAAGGGAAGGGAAGGGAAGGGAAGGGAAGGGAAGGGAAGGGAAGGGAAGGGAAGGGAAGGGAAGGGAAAGCCACTATAGGGTCTCCCCAGAGCCTTCTCTTCTCTAGGCTTAACAACCCCAACTTCCTGAACTTGTCTTCATAGGAGAATATGTTTGCTCTGTTACTGCCATCTCCTAAGTATGAATTTATAGTCATTTTAGGAGACAGAATTCTGACCTGGTGCAATGCAAACACTTTCTTGTTTTAAAAAATGAGGCACTATAATGGTGAAAGGGTAAATTCCTTACAAGAGCTAGAGAAAATACCACTACCTGCAGAATAGTTTTTCAACTGTTAATTTCAAATGATGCAATATCATGACTTTCTGGGACACTTCTTGAATATTAAGGAAAAGAATAAACCTCTGAATGATTTCCTCCTTGGGGAGGTAAGCACTACTTATCTCATTAGGCATAAGAGGTTCTTGGTAGATAAGTTTAAATAACTCATTTGTCAGCCAGGAGTGAAGTTCAATCAGTTACAAGAATTACTTTGAAAAGAGGCCCATTTATCAGATGTGTTTTTCAATATTCTCTGGACTTCCTAGTTAATAAGAAGTTTGCATCCTGGAGCAGACAGAATTCAGGAGGCAGTAAATAGCCTGCCAAGATCATCACAAAACTTGAAGCCAGCAAAATAAGAGAATATGTACGTATGAAAGTATAGGCAATAAATTTGGACTTTTTTTTTTTCTCTCACCTTTTTCTCACCCAAAAATAGATCTAACAAGTTCAATTTCAACCCAATTCCAGAGCTAAGTTTAAGCTTGCAATTGTAGATCTGTAGCAAGATGTAGTAGGTACTATGCAACAGCAACCTTTGTTGTTAAAATAATATATGCTTTACAGTGCTTTATAACTTGCTTTATTCAGATATGATAGGCATTTAATTTGCCACAGTTTGAGATATTGCAGAAGAAATACATGGCATTGTATAATGAACCAGAAACTAACTGATTGACCTTAATTACACTGAAACAAGATATCACTGCTTCAAGGTTTAACCTAGCCATGAATTTGTATCATAAACTCATTGGAAAAAAAATAAAAAAATAATAATAATAAAAAAGTTTTAATAGAGTTACAGAAATAGACTTAGCTGATATTTCACCTGTAATGATGCAGTCTCTCTCTTTTTTTTTCTTTTTTTCTTTTATCCTTCTGAATATGAATTTATGGTTCTATTATACACATATGCACACATACACACAGAAAAAGGAAATTACTTATGTTTAATGGACTGCACAGTGATTTAAAAAAAAATGAAAATAAATTGTAGTAAGTAGAGTTCTGAGCAGACACACTGGATCTTCCAAAAAAAAGCCCTTTGACTAGTTTTGTTAGATTTTTTTTTATTTTATTTTTTTGATATTCCACAAAGCCTTCTTGCATTTACCAATTCTGCACCTCAAATGCACATCTCATTGAAGAGAAACACTGCATATAACAGTGATTATACCCTCAGGTATGCTTTTCATGCTATGCTTGGTGCACAATCTAAAGTACAATAGCAGCAAAGAGAATGGAAGACACCAATGTCTTTATGACTTCAGAAATATTTAAATGTTTTCAAAATCTTCCCTCCCTCACCATCCTCTTAAAAAGAAGAGTGAAATTTGGCTGAACATCACCTGCTTTATTTACACATGATGTTTCCAGCTTCTGAATGTGTTATATTCTTAGAAGTAATATATTATGCAAGAATTAAACAAATATGTTACTGTAAAGGAAATCTATTAAAAGAAAAAAAAAAAAAAAAACACAAAAAAATAATACTGTGTGCAGTTTCTACACCTAATACATGTGCTGCTTCTGCTTTGGTACCATAGTTTTTACTTTATATGTGAAATAATGTTTGTATATAATAACAAATTATAGTCTTATCTGGGACTGAACCGTATTTTCACATATACTAATGTGGTGGTGAATTGGTTCCTCTGATTTTTATTTTATCAGCTCTTTAAAATGTTAATTGGTATCAAATGTGACATACATTTAAATAATAGGATCCTGAGTTTCCATAAGTCTTTATGCTTGTTGAATGAGATGTAGCACTTCTATTGTATGCTTAATGTCATGTTATATAAGCAGGTAATATGACTGTACTTCCTAACCTCAGAGACTGAGACTCTGCATGTAAAATGAAATGTATTCAGTACTGATGTGTTAGTAAAATGTGTTACTAGTTAAAATGGCTGTGGGAAAGCAAACATTAATTACTATTTTCATGCCCATTTTATAAATGGTTATATATATATATATATAAACTCTAATACTAAGTGAATCTTACTAGTTCATATTTTAGGACCAAGACAGCCTTAACTCTCCAATAGATTTCCAGCCGAAATAATTCTGAATTTTGCCGGGGG
>CM021697.1:162974034-163017195 GCA_011074415.1 Stictonetta naevosa
AAAATAAAATAAAATAAAATAAAATAAAATAAAATAAAATAAAATAAAATAAATCAGTTCTTCATTTGTTATTCAATTGCTTTTTCATAAAATATATATGTAAAGACGTAAAGACAGAGGATGCTTTTGGAATAACAACAGCATGTACCATATACGTTAGTAGTTTCTCTACCCAGTCTTTAAAAACAGAAAGGTAAACATTTTCTCATTCTCCATATTGGGTTGCTCTGTTAGTCTTTAAAGATGAATTATCAACCCAAAATAAATGTTCTTAGAGCCTTCAGGTTCCAGCTCTGTGTTGACAAACTGTACTGGATATATTTATTAATACAGAAAATCTAATCTGGACACCAAAATACCACAGACAGTTAAAGTACAAGTGTTTCACATCTGAATACAAATACCTTACCTGGCTTCAGGAGGTTAGTTGTTTATTTTTAACATCTATTAAGACACTGCAAAGTTTTTGTTTGTTTGCTGTTGTTTTTACTTTGACCTTAAATGTCACATGCTGCTATGTCAAATGAAGTAATTCTGATCATGTGAAATTGGATCATGTCTCACATGCATCAACTTGATTGATTAAACCTGACAAGATGCATCAAAATGTGACACATACGCTTCAAAATCAGAAATAATGTGGGCTTCTGAAAACAATAGTGTTTGTTAATCATTTTTGAAAGATTTATTTTCCCTTGGGAATAATAATAAAAAATCTCAACAATGCCAAGAATTTCACTACATCTTGAATATGATAATTAAACAGGCAAGAGAGAAATAGGTATTTTTTCTCTCTTTCAGGAAATACACTGACAAGTAAACTAGATGCATTTCATATCATATTTCAGTGTTCAATAACATTTTTAAAATAATTTAAATAATTTATTGTTTTATAAACAAAGGAAATGGTTTTATGGCAGAAATAGTCTTGAGACAAAATACTTTCTCTGTCCCCCTTTAATATTGCTTTAGTCATAAATCTTATAACATTGCATCACAGCATCCAGTAACATGCTAACAGGCTTCTTGTAACCCAGATACTGTCCAGTGAAGTCATGTTTGTCTAGTATTCACAAAATTCACAAAAACATTCCCATTGAAGATGAGGAAGTGAATCTGTGTTTAACAAAGGAGAAAATGAATTATACCTCAATTTAGTATAAGCAGAAAGGGAAGGATTTGCTTATATGATAGGCTTTTATAAGAATTACTATAAGCTAGGTTTTGTCATCCTTGTTTCATTTCAGTAACACTATGATTTATGATTCAGCTACCAAAATCCAAGAGATAACTTATGAAATACAATAATAATGAAATTGAATAAAATAGAATCTGACTTTAAAATCCTCAAATGGTTCATTCTCCTTTAGGATTTATTTCACCCCACATACATCTTTTCCTTTTGCTCGAGTGGCTCTCCATAGTTCAGAATCACAGATGTTCAAAGTAGAATTAAAAGTAAGGGATGTTACTTGCTTACAAACAGAGTAAAAAACATTAAACACTGTCTCCCTGAACCCAGGAGAAATAGAACAGCATGTGCTTTTTTTGCTCAGACTTCACTTAACCCAGGCAATCTTTCTACAAGGTTTTCTCATGGTCATTTTAACAGACAATATTCACCTGTACATCTGGCCTGAAAGCTACATCTGTCTCTTTCCATAGTGTTTCTGCATACTTTAAGTGACAAACATAAGGCATGATCAGAATGAGGCATTTTCATTTGGGTTAGCTGTTTATGATTAACATGTTTTGTTTGCAGGTCCTTGATCTTCTGCAGTCTTTTATCATATATGCATTTAGGGACTTCTTTATGCTGTTTTAAATGAAGACAGTGATTAAACCTCCAGCTTTTGTGACATGTAACCAGACCAGCAACATGGTTCTGGGATGCTTTCATATTTGGAAAACACGAAGGACTAATGGGGTTGAAATGGTTCTCTTTGTGTATTTCTGTCAAGTCTATGATTTCCATGGAATTCTGAAAAGACCTCGATATAAATTCAATTCATGTTAAGGCTTTTAATGAAAAAAATTGAGAGAATAGAGGATTCATATTGTTTGTTGCATAAATAATTCTATATTTCTAAACCACTATATTCAGAGGTTTAGTACCTTAAAATAGTGTCCTTAAGTCTTGTAATGAATTCATGGCATAACTTTTCCAGATACCAAAACTGTACGATATGTAGATGATTTTGAAATGAGTTGTCTTCTGATAAAAATTACAATCTAAAGAGGCAAGGGTTGTATTTGGCAGGAAAGATATCAGTGTCACAGGGTAAAGAGAAAAAAGAGGGAGTGAAAAAATATTATTGAAAGCTAAGGAAAACACAGCTTTTCTGTCAAGGCTTTTCTGCTGGCATCTTTCTTTTAAGTATATGCCCTGGAGCATTTTATTCTTAACAGTATTTCATTATTTCACTTGTTTAGATTCTGTAGAACAAATTTAACTCAACCAATACTGGTAGCCAAACAGTTATTTTTAAACTCTTTTTGAAAGTTTTTAGAAACTATAGTGACTATTTGAGACATTGCCATGGTGCTGTCATAACTCCCGCTTCTTCAGCAGTACAATTGAACAAAGAATAGACAGATGAGAAAGTGGTCAAGATTCAAGGACAGACAACAGTTGTGTTGGGTGCAGGAGCCCAGGTGTTGGCAGCAGGGGGCTGTAGAGGTGGCCTCTGTAAGGAGAGGCCAGGACTGCCCCATGCTGAACACAGCCTGTTCCAGACGGCTCCAACAGCCCCACCGCAGGACATGGCTGGGACCATCAGCCAAGATGGCAACACCTCAGGGAATGTGTGATTAAGAAAGGGTTAAAAATGGTGTGCACAAGATGAAAAGGACTGAGAAAAATCTGATGGAGACAACCCTGCAGACTCCAAGGTTGGAGAAGGAGTGAGAGTGCTACATCTGGAGGAGGCCATGGCAGAGTAAACAGATATTCCCAAAGGAACTGCGGCACACATTCCCTGGTGCCACTTGAGGGTAGGGAAAGGGAAGCAAAGGAGTTGGGAATGAAGGAGTGAAGTTAAGCCTGGGAAAGAGGGGAGGAAAATACTTGGTTTAATATTTTTGACTTTTTGTTTCACACTACCTAAATAAGTAATTGCTTTTTAATTGGCAATAAATTAATTTTCACTGTGAGGATAGTTGGGCAATGGAACAGACTCCAGGGAAGTGGTCACAGCACTGAGTCTGTTGGAGTTCAAGAAGCATTTGACCAGTGTTCAAACATGGTTTGATTTTTTTGGGTGATCCTGTATGGAGCCGGGAATTGGACTCAACGATCTTTGTGGGTCCCTTCCAACTTTGGATCTTGGAGCTGACCACTTAAAATACAAAGTGTATTAAGTCAGAACCAACATGTCTAATAGTCTAATGTTAAACAAAGGAAAGTGGAAAATGCTTTGTTCAAGATGTGTTTGTTATTTTTTGAGATTTTTTCTTCTTTTTTGTAACAATTCTGAAGTGAGTAGCTCTTCACAGGAAGAGTGATATAGGGTGGCACTAGTAAACAGATCAGGAACAGAAAATGGTGTGATTGCAATATCCAGGTGGAATTTCTCTCATCATATTTAAAAATCTATGAGGTAGTTTTAACTTCTAAGATAATTGTCTACACACACACACAAATCTAGTGTAGATGTCTACATTATTAACAACCTAAGTAAAATTCAAATCCTGTCCTTGCACTCCACATCGTAAGGGTATACTTGGATAATACATAATCTATGCCTAAAGATTAGTCAAGGTAGGTCAGCTGACAGGATTTTACATATTGATTGAATGTGGAGGCTGAAAATTTTAAGGAAATGTTTGTCCTCTGATGTTATTTTCTCATTTCCTTAAGATTTCTTTGTGAAGCCTGTCCCATCAAGCTAGTGAATATGATCTTCTTTGCAATCCTCATTTAGATAGACACATTAAATATATGAAATTTTAGCTTATAACAGGAGTTCAAAGCATATTATTTGAGGAGCTAAGAGTTAAAAGTAAGTGATACTGTACAAAACAAGCAAAGGATATTAGTACAGAAGTCAGGAGATACCTCGGAGACAAGCAGTCTAGTATTTAGCAGAAATTTTTGAGGTGATAAAACTGTTCTTTCAAATACAATTAGAAAGAGAGAAGTGCCATGCATTTTGTATAATTCTAGGGTGAGTATGCTAAACACTGATATATAAGAAACAAGACTGTCACTGCATCACAAACTTCAAGGGTTTACATCATTGATTACTAAATCAATCTTCTTAGGATACTGAAATGCCACAAAGCCTGTTTTCTCCATTTCAGATGCCCTTACGCAAACATAGGTGCTTGCTTTCCGTTTATGAGCATCCTTAATTCCAAAGAACACAAACTTCTCGAAGTAATTCTGCTCTTATGTCACTATTTCAGTCCTATTTAACCTATTTTAGCACATCATAGTCCTAATCTGTTGTGAAATCTTGGACAAAGGGTTTATTCTTTGTAAGTATTTATTTTCCTCTCTCTTTTCCTCATGCTTAAAAATCAATCTTATGTTATAGGTGTTGGTTTGTAAGTTACTTTGCAGGCTGTAGTTGCTGAATTTTGGCGCACATTGTAGTGCATTTATCAGACTACAACTCTAATATGACTTCTGGAGATGGTATCCCTTAATATGTAATTATTAACTGCTGTAACATCTAATTATTATTTTTTTTACTTAAAAAAAAAAACTCCTACTTTGATGCTTGAGTGGCCAATAATATAAAGCATTTCTAAAATAATGTTTTTTTGTTTTTGTTTTTTGTGTTTTTTTTTTTTATATATATATATAATTAACCTTTTTAAACAATCTTCAGTCACAGAATCATGGAATGGCTGTGGTTGGAAAACACCTCTGAAAATCATCTAGTCCAACCCCCCTGCCAAGCAGGATCACCTAGAGCGCGTTGCACAGGATGGCATCCAGGTAGGTTTTGATTACCTCCAGAGAAGGAGACTCCACAACTTCTCTGGGCAACCTTTTCCAGCGCTCTGTCACTCTCACAGTAGTCACAAAGAAGTGCCCTTCATATTCAGGAGGAACTTCCTGTTCCTTAGTTTGTGCCTACTGACTCTTGTCCTGTTGCTTGGCACAATTGAAAAGAGTATGGCCCCATCCTCTTGACACCCTCCCCTCAGGTATTTATACACATTGATGATACACATCCCCTCAGTCTTCTCTTTTCCAGGCTAAACATGCCCAGTCCTTTCAGCCTGTCCTGCTACGACAGATGCTTCAGTCCTCTAATCATCTTTGTAGCACTTCTCTGGACTTGCTCTAGGCACTCTATGTCCCTCTTGTACTGGGGAGGCCAGAACTGGACACAACAACTCCAGGTTTGGCCTCACTAGGGCTGAGTAGAGGAGAAGGATCATCTTCTTGACCTGCTGGCAACACTTTAAAAATTGCACCCCAGAATACTGTTGGCCTTCTTGGCCACAAGGGCACACAAGGGCACACTGCTGACTCATGTTCAACCTGCTGTCCATCTGGACTCCCATGTCCCTCTCTTCAGATAAATTCAATACTAATTTCATACTTCTGTCAACATGTTTTTAACAAGCAATTGTAGGACTACAGGATATATATCATTATGACAAATCTTATTCCTGGAGAAAACAACAACAAAAAAAATAAACCTAGCCTTCAAGACACCAACACCCTGTAAGTATTTTCTATGTCATCCTATTTTGGAAGGTCTGGACTGGGTAGAGATTTGGTGTCCTTTCCTCTCAAATTTCCTTCTAGTTGTAGTCTTTGTTTTACCTTGGGGGGGAAACTACTTGCTCCTGCTAGAATATTTCAATGTTCAATGTTAGCCTTTTACATATCTTTAATTGGCTCTATCTCAGACCAGACAGTTTTATTTCCTCTGAACTATGCTAAATAGGTGTAAGACTTTGAAAGTATTATTTATTTAAAAATAAATAAATAATAATAATAATTAAAAAAAAAAAAAATACAGGCCTTATACTTCATGTGCCATCCTTCCCTATTGCACACTTATTTAAAAAAAAAAAAAATGTTGAAAAGAACACATATCAATATTGTCAGTGCTTTTTAAGTCATGTATTTTGACATATACATAGTTGCTATTGAAATATTTCTGAGATTTGATCTTCCTTCCCAAGCCCTTCTTTTTGTAAACCTTAAAGTTTATAAACATCCCATGAAAATACCTTAGGTATGCCCTAAATCTCTCTTTCACTGATTCTTGAATTAATTTTAAAACCATTTCCTTTCAGATTTGCTGATCATTACATGTAGCTGTTTTTCAATAATGATAAAGATGAAAATGGGTCTGTATTTTAAGTTTTATCTAAGTAAAACCCCCAAAGTTAACGGTATATCATTAGGTAAAAGGATGTGCACAGTTTTTCTTGAGCCAGTGAATTGATGTAAGGCAGGTTTTTGAGGTGGCATGTGGCAGTGTACTCCTCCCAGGCCCCCTAACTCAACATTTTACCTGTAACCATGCTCAGACAATAACCGTCAGTGGCAGCCATGATAAATGTGTCCGGTCATCATAGCTGAACCAGCCTCCAGGTAGAACCAGGTAGATTCGGGGGAAATAGATCCAAGGTCTCACAGAGTATGCACCAACAAAATTTGGCTGATATGCAAATACGACTAGTAGTCATCTTACCTCATAAATATGGGACAGACCAGAGCCCATTGAGCATTCTTGTACTGCAGCAAGCTGCATGTCAGGGTCTTCCCCTTGAGCAGGAACACCTCTCAAGGCTGCTCCTCAAAGTAGAGAGATTCCTTAGCAGAGACAGATACTTAGTAAGTGACTAAGAGCTAGCTTGTTGAAACCTTTCAATTTGCTAAGCGTATTGAAACTTTGTAATCATAGCTAAGTGATATAAAGGATTGACTGTGCATACAATCCTTTAGGCATAAACCCTTTAGTGTGGGATTGGGATAGGATTTGGTTGTGGCTAGACTCATCAGAGTTTGTATGGCAAAAGGGACACTGTTCTGAACCTCATGACTCAACATGAGGGTCTCCTTGACATTTTTAGTCTGACTCTGTCCTCTGTGCAGTAAATAATCAAGTGACCTTGCCATCACACATCTTAATGCCACATTTACCCTTAGAACTTAAAGTCTAAATGTTACATTTCTGTCTCATTCATAGTTGAGACCTGCTAAATCACTATTTTCATCAAACCAAGGAGAGGCCTTAGTGCTGTCTATAACTCCCTAATGGTAGAGCAGAGAAAAGACAGAACTTGATTCTTTCAGAGATCTACAGAGAAAGGGTGAGGGGCAATGGTGACAATTCAGCATAAGGAAATAAATTTTTAACCCGAACATGATTAAACACTCAATGGGTTGCCTGTGGAGTCTGTACAATCTCTGTCCTTGGAGATAGTTGAAATATCCTGGACATCTTGTTCTGAACAGATGGGATTTGAGTAGGATGTTGGATGACTGGAGGTCCCTTTTACCCAACATGATTTTATGTGTCTGATCCATGTGATTTGTTCATGTAAAAATTTATCACTGAAAAGCAGGAAAATACTCTCAGGTCAGACCAAATTGCCCTTTTTTTTTTTTTTTTAAAAAAAAAAAAAAAAAAAAAAGTGGAGACCATTGCCCTATAATCTGTAATCTGCCCTATAACATGCAGTTTTCATACAGACCATCAGTTCTGAGGCCATATAAGTTTATTCAAAAGGAGGGACTAAACAAGAACTGAGTCTGATGGATTATCTTCTCCAATAAAATCTTACTTCCATTTTAAGAATGTAGGCAGCATTACTGTAGGAGATGTAAGGTAAACAGTTAAAAAACAAACAAAAAGAAGCAACCAAAACCCCTTGTTAACTAATACCAAACCGTGAAATTGGATGAGATAGTTTTATTCCTACAGGAATGGCATAATAGTTTGTAACTTTGTTACCACATTAACCTGTTGTGGAATGGCTTCATACTGCCAGTGTTGACAATAGAGGCAAGAGATACTGGTATGAGTAGTACATTTGGATTACTTCCTAGCTTTAACCATGAAGTTACCTCCACTGTTTTCCCACATCCAATGAGTACTGCTTACCCTGAATGAAACACCACATCTGTTAATGTCATTCTTAATGACTCTGAATCAGCTCCTGTTTTCAATACTACTATGTAATCCTCTTTCTTTTTAAAACTTTATTGCACTAATCAAAGTTTTTTTTTTTTTTTCCAATAATCATTTTTTCTAATATCAAGCAAACTTTGCATCTCCTGATTTGCCATTAACAATAGACTAGAGGAGAAAGGGTGCTTCCAAGAACAAATGATACAAAGTTTAAAATAAACATATGTTTTCTGTCATTTACTAAACCATTTGAACCAAGAGAGTTCTCTTTTGATTATAACAGCCAGTACGACACACACAAAAAAAAACACTGCTATAAATATTCTTACTTTGAAGACAACTTTATCTCAGTGTCCTACAATTTGTAAGTAAAGACCCAAGATTTTAGAGGCACTGTTCAGTAATGCTTGTTTAGAGAATAAACATTTATATTAAATATATAAGAGAGAATAAACATATATATTAAAACTGTGAACATAGCCTGGCTAAACAAAGTTAATACACTGACAACTGATGAAACAACTAGAGTCACAGAGCTCTATTTTGGTGAAGCTTGCTCTAATCGGTGGGTCTTTTAGTGCATTTGAAATGGTAAGACAAAGATTCATCACCTAACTCTTGAATTATATGACCTTTTCCTTATATACTAATGTAACCATCTTATCAGTGTTATGATTCTTTTTCCTAATTGGAGCAACTGTTCTTTTCCTTGGTATATAATGGATTCTACCTTGGACTGTGAAACTGAAAAGTTAATTTAACTAAGCAGTAATGATTAATCTGTGAACTAAGCCATGATCTTTCTGTTTCAGTTCTGTATTGGCTGAGTTCTATTCTTTAACTTTATAACAGTTTGAAATTATGACTGCCAAACCAGATCAGACCAAAGTTTCATTACAGTAACAACATCCACAACAGATGCCTAAGGAAGAATAAAAGAAAAAGAACAAGAATAAAGTGGTTCAGTTGCTTGTGCGGATGTCTCAGCCAGAGACTGTGACTTTGTATTAGTAACTCTTGAAACATTATTCCTCCAGGAATGTCTTTGATAGTTTTTTGGACTTTAGTGAATATTAAGTTTCTGCAGCATCCCCTGGGAAAGTTCCACAGTATGGCAAAGTTAATACAAGGAATATAATGTCTGAGCTTTCCTAACATATAGGTCCCACTACCCTACCACTGATTCTTAGATAAGCCTGCATATTTATCAAATGAATTCTAGATCTGAATCCTACTCCAGACCTTTAGCTGTTGATTCACAGGCACCAGTGAATTGCAATATATAAAAGAGCTGGAGAGAGTAAAAATCAAGTAATTGAATTGCTAAAATGGAAAAATCAAACCCTGTTTTTTTTTTTGTTGTTGTTGTTGTTGTTTTGTTTTGTTTGCTTATTTGTTTTTTTCCTTTCAACCAGTATCTTAAGGTATGTCCGGTTAACTGGTGAAATAGAGTCAAAGCTTAATGTTAACATTTAACATCTGAAAATAATATCATGCTGAATCTTGACTCCAGTTCAACAAGCTAAGTGATTAATTGCATCATGTCATAGAATCATCGAATCATTTAGATTGGAAGAGACATTCAAGATCATCAAGTCCAATCATCAACCTGACCTACTGAGTCCCATCACCAAACCATATCCTCAGTGCAATGCCCACACGTCTCTTGAATAGATCCTGGGCTGGGGACTTTATCACTTTCCCAGGCAGCCTGTTCCAATGCTTGAACACCCTCTCTGTTAAGAAATTATTCCTAATATCCAATTTAAACCTCCCCTGGCACAACAAGAGGTTGTTTCCTTGTGTCCTATCACTTGCCACCTAGGAAAAGAGACTGACACCTTTCTTACTGCAACCTTCTTTCACATAGTAACGGACAATGATGACTTCTCCCCTCAGCCTCCTCTTCTCCAGGCTAAACAAATCCAGTTCCCCCCCGTCACTCCTCATAACATTTGTTTTCTAGTCCCTTCACCAGCTTCATTGCTCTTCTTTGCACACACTCAAGCAATTCAAAGACCTTCTTGTAGTGAGGGGCCCCAAACTGAACACAATATTTGAGTTGCAATCTCACCAGTGTGGCTTACAAGGGGGCAATCACTTCCTTAGTCCTGCTGACCGTGCTATCTCTGATGCAGGCCAGGATGCCATTGACCTTCCTGGCCACCTTAGCACAGTGCTGACTCATGGCTGTTGACCAGCACCCCCATGTCCTTTTCTGCTGGGTAAACTTCCAGCCACTCTTCCCCAAGCCTATACTGCTCCATGATGCTGTTGTGACACAGGTGCAAGACCCAGCACCTAGCATTGTTAAAAGTCAAGCATTTGGACTTCTCCCATCAATCTACCCTATCAGATCCCTCTGCAAAGCCTTCCTACCCTCAAGCAGAGCAACAATACTTCTTAGCTTGTTATCATCCAATAATTTTCTGAGGGGGTACTTGATTCCCTCATCCAGATTATTGATAAAAACGTTAAACAAAACTGGTCACAGTACTGAGCCCTGGGAGGTGGTCAGCTGCCAACTTTATTGAACTTAATAAATTGTGGCTGTTTGAGCCCAGCCATCCAGCCATTTCTTTATAGACCAAACTATATAGTTGTCCAAGTCAAGAACAGTTTCTCCATTAGAATATTGTGAAGAACCATGTCAAACACTTTACTAAAATCCATGTAGCCAGCATCCACAGCATCTCCCTCATCTACTAAGTGGATCATCTTGTAATGGAAGGAGGTGAGGTTAGTCAAGCGTATCAGATCATGTGAGAGCTACTGTAAAGTAGAAGGCAGAAAATTCAGTGTTTTGACTAGGATTTTGACTTGGTAAAATACAACTTCAGCACCAATGTCCTCTCCATTGCTGATGTTTATTATTAAACTTACACTTAATTACATTTCTGTATCAGATACAATATTTCCTACTTATTTTGCGTTCAGTGTTGTCACACTTACTCATCAGAAGCATCTGTGTTACTTAATAAAATAACCTTACCTTTCCATCGATAATAATTTGCTGTAATCAGAAAGAGTAAAATAGTTACTGTTTAATGTAAAGTATTTAGAATATTTAAATGTATGATGTAGAGAGATTATTTATGGTTCAATCACTTTTCTGGAAATAAAGGCATATTTAAAGGTTGACTAGAAACGTCTCTATTAATTTAAAGTTTTATTGAAATCTAGGAAAATAACAGTGTAATTTCTCCCCTTAACACTTTTCCTAATATCAAATGGAAAGAAAAGGAAGGAGAAAGACATTGCTTCCTTGGGATCAGTTTCTGAATTACTAAATATTACAATATTCTTCCTGGTTTACACTGCTTAATAATCTGATTTTGACATTACAAATTTAGCTAATGTTGCAGTGCGTTGGGGTCTTTCTGGGATTACTTTTGAGATATTTTTAGCTTGTTTTACCTGTGATTTTCTACAGATAGGGTGCCTAGGTTATTTTAGTTTAGCCCTGTGAGTATTCTGTACAGTACAAGCCTGTGCAGTCCTGTACATAATATAGATTTGGATATGGATTTGGGCTAGGGGAAACAGTTGTGTAATTGCACCTGATAACTACAGAAGCTACTACTAGACTAGTAGGAATAATACTAACATTCATAGTCCAAGTTTTCTTTATATAATGACCTCATTAATAATGTCCTTAAAATGTTTACAGAAGAAAAATCATTAATATCAATCTCTTCTATTTGTTGTTATATTAATCCTTCTAATCATTGTCTGTCTGAGCCTGCAGGTCAGCATCTCAAACTTGATTGACCTGCTGGGGACATCTGGCATTTAGTAGATGTAGTCCCAGGACTTCCACTACAACAGGTAAGGGGATGGTCATTTGACCACTAGGAACCATTATAACAAACTTAAGCTAAAAATATCTCAGGCCTATGATGCCCCAGACAAATTTAAGAAAAGCCCTTCAGAAATAATGCTAAAAATCATATTTACTGGAGTATATCATGGTCACTATTGTACTCTTCAAAGAATCAATACTCTGATGACTAACAGTAACCCTCCCTTATTTTGCTTGATGAAAAAAGTAATTGTGAACATTAGGACCCAGAGGAGGGCCAAAAGGGTGAGCAAAACACTAAAGAAAAGGGGTACATGCCAGAAAGTTAATGTACTTATGTACTTAATGTACTTACAGTCTTAATACTTGTCTATAATAATTAGGCAGTATGAACTATCATTGTAACTGTGCCAAGAACAATAGCTCGTGTTTTGAGCTTTTTGAGCTTTAATGAGACTAATATTAAGCTCTTGTCTTTTGTAAGTCTTTGCATCATACTAAAATGTTGGATACAACATTTACTGCATATGTCTAAAAACAGAATGTTGCACAAGGCTCAGAAAGGCCAGCTTCTCATCTCTAACCTTTGTATGCAAGCTTTATACCTTAGGGCTGACTTTGAGTACTAAAAGATACTTCTGTGCTATGGTTTGTTGCTGATGTTCAGGCTTGAATCCTCAGTATCCTGTATCATAAAGGTGCTTTGTCCATACTGCCAATAGGAAGGTCTGCACACAAGTTTCTCTCTCAAGTGAATGATAGTTTGTCCAGAGTTGTGTAAATGTTTGACTTAAAATGTGCACATAGATAATCACATTTAAAATTTAGCTAAAAACTGTAGATCAGAAAACCACAAAGGTAGTGATTTCATGTAGACATTCAGTCCCTTTTTTCTGAATCTCTAATTCCAGAAGTAAATTTAGAATCAATAGTAAATATTTTAAAACATAGAGGTCTCTAGATGCCCAGTTAGAACTGCTTTATTCTTGAGAAATAGATTCCCATTTCATAGTCAGACTACCATTGGATATAAACAGAAGGTACCTAGGGAACAGTGATAGGAACCACGACTTTCTCCTCTCACACATGAATGGATGAAAAATTATTATAACAGAAAAACAAACAAACAAACATAAAACAACAACAACAAAAAAAACCTGCATTTTGGTTTCCACCAAGTAAACCAGTGTTTGTTCTCTGACAATGGGCAGAATCTAATGCTGTGGGGAGAGTATACAAAACAATAAATATATAGAATGATCATTTCTGTGGTACAATGTCTGTGTTGTCAAGTAGTCAAGAAGTTTATTGACCCTTATGTTGCACCTAGACAACCATGTGAGCTTTCTTTTACTTGCTCTCAGTTCAACATCACACATTTGCTTTTCTGCCTGCATAGTAGACTAGCTTCTATAGAAATAATATACTCCATACCTTTGTAAATTGTATTCTATTATGCAAAATAGAATTCTATCTATTCAATTTTGGGGGAAGGTCAGTTAATCTGTTGGTTATTTTGCTAAAGACTAGGTTCAAAAGCAGCTTATTGGTCTGAATACTGATTGGAGAGCTGCAGCAACTGTGAAACATATGAAACTCCCATTCAGACATACAGATAACTTACAAAATGTATTTGAGTAAAGGTATTTGATTCAGCTGAAATCTTTTTAAATATTATTATTTTAAATCAGGTTCCTAATTAAGGTTCTCTGTGTCATCCTCTGAATGCTAGTAAAAGTACTTTGCTGTCTTCAGCAGATAAGATGTATTATTGAAGCACTGTCAGTCACTAGTGGAAGGATAGGTATCTAATTTTAAAAAGACCTTTTTTTTTTTTTTTGTCCCCACATCTGTGTGTGTAATTGAGCGATATGGTTACCCCTGGAAGTATTTACTAAAAAGAATGGTTATTTTTATAATACGATTCAATGCAGGAAACATGGCATCAGAAACAAATCTGATTATTATTATTTTTTTTAATTTAGATTCTGACAAATGAGTCTTTCAGAAAAACACTATGGAGAATTTAGTTCCTTTTAAAAGGTTGAAGATTTTTAAACTATTAATATTTTTTTCCCTTTAGATTTTCAAGTAATAAAATGTTTGTATTTTAAATACATTATTTTGCAAATTGAGATTTAAAAAAAACAAACAAACAAACAAAAAAAACAATAACAATAAAATCAGAATGATGAACAGGTACAGTGTTTCAGAAAATAAAATAAGTAAAATAAATGACAAGAATTAATGAGGAGAAACATCCATGAGGTGAAACAGTATACAGAACAAAGTGCTATGAAGCTAGTGGAAGTATGAATATTTTGGAAATCAGATTGTACTAGGAACATTCCCAGGCATCAGAATTTTCTATATTGTGGTGGTGTTAGAATGGTTCCTGACATGATCAGCACTGCGAGACATGGTTATTAGCCTGTGATGGCACAAACACTTGTTCTTGGACCATGGACTGGGAAATAGTCTAAAGCTTCATATTGATATTTTTCTAAGATTTTAAACCGGTACTAGATATGTGATAAATTTTAAAAGTCATTTCAGAATTTGATACTTTATTTTATTTTGCAACTTTGAGGAAGCAAGGGACCGTATATTTGTATCTTATTCAGGCAAGTGGTTTCTCAATATTTGATTACATAATTACATAATTACATAAAGTTTATTGGCTCAAGCCTTTTTTTTTTTTTTTTTTTTTTTCAAACTGTTATCTGGCTAAAATGTCATTTAATATTCTCTAAATTTAAAAAGAAAACATCGTTTGGAAACATGCTTTTTGTTCTACCTTGTTTTACAACTGGAAAAAAAAAAAAAAAAAAAAAAGGAAAGAATAACAAACTAACACTGTAGCAGTCTCAAGACATAACTTTATAATTTCTACGAATTAAGAATATAATTGGATACTGAAAAAAAGGTACCAAATGCTAACAGCATTCTTAGAAACTGAATAATGATTTTTTTCTAAACACATTTAAGTTATAAACTTTTATTGAGCTTCTATTTGTTGTACTTATTCTGCCTTTTTGTCCTTTGAGAATCCGGCTGTGCTTTGCAAAACTGTAATTTCCCTCAGCTTCAGATGGCTGCAGTCAGAATAGTGACAGATGATTTTTTTAAAATAGATTTCTGTGAGAAATAGTGTTTTAAAACTTTCAAAATAATTTTATAAAATTGGAGGTATGTTTAATAAATTATAGGTTGTTAGTTCCCTTAATCCCTCCTCCTTTCTTTGTGCCGGATATTGATGCTGCGGCCTAAGGATGTTTTTGTTTGTTATGCTAAGTTTACTATAAAGTGCTAGAAGCCTCAGGGGATAAAGCATATGGAGGAAAACAGTAAATTATGTGTGATCTTTGTGATCCAACACATAGATATCTATTATATTTGGCTGTGCTCCAAATCAATGCAAAGAATTAATCTATTCTGTCAGTTATGAAAATAAATAAATAAATAAATAAAATCCAGGAACTATAATTTATTTCTTTTTTTTATCAGCAGCTGTTTTACTTCATATAATGTTATTTTCTCTCTCAGTTTACAACTGGCCTGCATTTTGACTTTGTAACATCTAATTTAAGTCTTTGAAATCTGAACTGCACTTGGTCATAGGTAGACAATAAGCAGGTAGCAGCTGAATAAAGCTATGCTCTAAACTGGTGTACAGTGATACAGGGAAAGGCTCTAACATGATAATCAGACTGAATAAGGCCTACTTAAAACCAGTAACAGAGTAAATGGTGTGTTAGGATAATAGGGTGCTGACAGGATAGATGCCCTGCAGCTAAATCTCTCTTCTATTCCCGGAAGATTTTGTAATGGAGAATTAAGCATTGTCTACCCCAGGCTTACTTAGTCAGAATGTATTTCTGCAGATGAAACTGCTGATATAGGTGGAGGGATAAGTCTTATAAAGACTCACTGCTTGCAGGCATGAGGTACATTGAGCAGGCAGGGTCAGCGCTGTATCCTCTAGACAGCAACAAATAGATAAGATTATGTAGGTATAGAACAATAGTTGATAGAAAAATAAGTCAAACATTATACTGTAGGGTCTGGTGTTACTTTTTAGAAATGAGTCCCTTAGGGGTCTGCAAGGAAAAACATCAATATGTAAAACTGTTAAATCTTTGGAAAGCATTGTAAAATGGAAAAACACACACAGAAAAAAAAAAAATAGCTGATAGGTTCATTACTATACAAGAGCTCACTCAGTAATAACAAAGCTAATAATAAACAGAAGACAAGTAAATGGCAAACCAGAAAAAAACAATCAGTAAGGATCACGCTGTTTTAAATGTACTGTATGCAGCTCACACAGACAAGCCAAAAATTGCCCTCTCCAGGCAAAACATATTTTAGAAGTTCCAATATAGAAACAGGATTATAACCAGTCTTCTATTGTACAACAGGTAGGATTCAATGATTCAGCTGATCTTGTAACTGAAAATTTTCTATTTGGTTGTCAACAAGCTGGAAATTAATAAGGATTACATTGAAAAAAAAATGAAAGAAATAAAAATATTAATATTATTTTACACTAATTTACTTTTATTGTTTGCAAGAAGTAATGTTACAGTTTTTAAGTAAGCAGTTCCATGGATACTGAAACTAATGATGTGTGATTTTATGGATTATAAATTATCTGGTGATTAGCTTCGTGTCTAAGAAGGTGCAAATAGTAACTTGTTACTAAAATGGAGCTAATTTTAAGAGGTCTCTCCTCTTGGTTCTTTGTTGACTAGTAATGATTATGTCTAGTAATGATTGTGACAACCATATCCTGGGCTGCATTAAGCACAATTGTAGTGCTTTTACACAGCTGAACTCGATCACAGCCACCCTCTCACTCTCTTCTCAAAGAAAAAAGGGGAGAAAATATGATGGAAAGGGCTCAAGGGCTGAGATCAGGACAGGGAAATCACTTACTAATTATAATCATGGGCAAAATAGGATCAGCATAGGCACATTAATATAATTTATTGCCTATCAATAGCAGACTAGAACAGTGATAAACCAGAACCAAACTAAAAACACCTTCCCCCAGTCCACACTCTTCTATGTCCATCTCCCCCTGTCATGGGAAGCAGCACAGGGAAATGGGAAATGGGGGCTGTGGTCAGTCCCTAACACTTCATCTCCACTGCTCCTACATGGTCACTCTCTGCCCCTGCTCCAACATGGTGTCCTGCTCATGGCATGCCATCCTTCCTGAATTGATCCTGCATAGGCTTCCCACAGGCAGCAGCTCTTCAAGAACTGCTCCAGCATGTGTCCATACCACGGGGTCCATCCATCAGGAGCAAACTGCTCCAGCACGTGTCCCCCATGGGAGGCAGCTCCCCCCAGGCTCCTCACTCCTACAGCTCCTCTCCACAGGCTGCAGCTCCAGCCCGGGGCCTGCTCCTGCAGGGGCTTTCCATGGGCTTCATCCTCCTCCAGGCCACATCCACCAGATCCACCGGGGGCTCCTCCATGGGCTGCAGCATGGAGATCTGCTCCATTTGGGACTCATGGGCTGCAGGGGGACAGCCTGTTCCACCAGGGTCCTCTCCACAGGCCGCAGGGGAACTTCTGCTCCAGCACCTGGAGCACCTCCTGCCCTCCTTCTTCACTGACCTTGGTGTCTGCAGGGCTGGTTCTCACTCTCAGCTTCTGTGGCACAGGAGTTTTTTCCCTTTCTTAAATCTGCTCTCACAGAGGTGCAAACAGTATTGCTTATTGGCTTTACTCTCGCCAGTGGTGGGTCCTTTGGAGCCAGCTGAAACTGGCCCCTATCTAACATGGCGCAGTGTCTGGGCTTTTGTCACAGAGGTCGCCCCTGCAGCCCCCTGCTACCAAGCCCCTTGTAACATAAACTCAATACAAAAGTGTAGTTAGCATGTTAGGGGAGGTGATTGTCTCACTCTACTCTGCGTTGGCATGGCCTCACCTTGAGCACTGTTTGCAGTTTGGGGCACAATAATATAAGATGGACATAAAACTATTGGAGACTGTCCAAAAAGGACTACAAAGATGTTGAAGAGTTTAGAAGGAAAGACATATGAGGACTTCCTTCCTTCCTTCCTTCCTTCCTTCCTTCCTTCCTTCCTTCCTTCCTTCCTTCCTTCCTTCCTTCCTTCCTTCCTTCCTTCCTTCCTTCCTTCCTTCCTTCCTTCCTTCCTCTTATTAAACTGTTTCTATCTTGACCCACAAGTTTTCTCTCAGTTTTATCTTCTTTATTCTCTTCCCCTGCCCTGCTGGGGAGGGGCTAAAGAGTGACTGGGTAGCTGTGCAGAGCTTACCTGCCTGCAAAGTTAAACTCACCAGAAACTCATGTTGCTTTGATACTTTTTATACATGTACATATACTTCAAATACTTTGAAATTCATCTTCATAAGGGAAAAATCTACAGTTCCAGAGAAAAACACTACAAGTTTTTACATTTAAATCTCCATTTTGCAGAGGAAATTCTCTAATGTGGGAACAATTCAACCTTACAAGATAAAAAAAAAAAAAAAAAAAAAAAAAAAAGCTATGCTTACTTTTTTTAATGGTTACTTAAAGACAATTGTAAAAATATTCTTTTGGAATTTGTTTGTAACATATGTTGTTTAAAGTGAGTGTAATATTCCTTTGATGCTGTGACTGTGTCAAGCACTTCGGACTTGCTTACTTTAGTATTCTTCACATTGTCTAACTCTTTTTTACGGTTCTTGTTTTCCACATGAGAATTTTGCTAAAAATATGAATAATTTATACAGGCTAATAGCAGCTTCCATGCTAAATTATCACTGCCTCAAACTATGCTGACTTCAGAAGGTATTAGGCTTGATACAGTTATCCTCCATGGTTGTACATAAAGATCCTTTTAATGAGATGTGGCATGGACAAAAACAATTGTTATTACTGTGCACATTTTTCAGGTACACAGTCATGTGAAAGTTGTATGTCTCAGGTATATTTCTGATCACATTTTATTTCACATTCCAACCTTAGTAATATGAAAAATGGTAACTTTTTTTTGCAATAATGATTTCATTATAAGACAGTAATCTGTTAAAAGGTTTTGTTCAGCAAAGAATAATGCCTCCTCAGACAGGAGTTAACCCAAGATCAGTGTAGATTTTAATGTACAGTTCCCTGTGTTAAGAATTTTTCACTTTAACAGCAGAAGTAGAAAAGACAGAGGAAACAAAATGATGGAGAACATTTAATTAAACCTACAGTAAATGGCAAATATATATATACATATATATATATTTGTATGATGTGTGACCAAAATACTCTGAGATAAAAAATGAAACTTTAAAATGCACACAAGAGACAGAAGTATGAAAATTGCAGGCAATTTTTACCTGCATTAATCTAAGATAGCATCTCCTATTCCTGCTGTGGCTCTGCTATTGGCTGATAAGAGGGTTGCTCTGACCTTATGAACTAAAGTGCACAAGTCAAAATGGAGCAAGTATATCGAATTTTTTCAAGTAGGACATACCAAAACTTACATAGACAGGAATCTTATTTGTATTAGCAAACCTATCAGCATCTTAGTTGAAAAAGTGATCTCTGATGGCCAATATTTTTTCTTTTCAATGGTTTTGGATAGTTGGCACACTGCTCATGGACATTTTATCCTGGTCTTTTATCTTAGAGTCAAATTCTTACTATGAGGATCATTCCTCTATTATAAATGTGAAATTATTTACCTTTATTCCCTTTTCAGTTAAATCTCTGGATAAATATTATCAGTAAATTAATCATCTATTTGAAATGCTGCAGTTTTCAGAATTCCTTAGTTCTTTACATGTGCCCTCCCCTCACCACATTTTTAAAGGACAGTGCCTATTTTTATTTGTTAAAAGCTAAAAAAAACTTTGTATGTTTTGTGCTTTTTTTTTTTTTTTTTTTTTTTTTTTGTCTCTAAGGGCATATATCTCTATTTATCTATCTATATCTATATCTTTATCTATGTAATATCCATGTACAGCTCTATATCTGCACACAAACACAAAGAAAAAAAAATCTATGAAAAGATAAAGTTTAAACATGAAAATAGATTTTTATGGAAATATTGTTTACATCAATGTTATATAAAACTAAGCTCTGTACCTTCCCCCTTCATTCCAATCATCAATAACATGAAAGTTCCATGATACAGTTGTAGACTTTATCTCTGAAGAAGGGACAAAACCCATAAGCTTATTTTTGCACTGAGTTTTCAAAGATCAGAAGGGCAGTTATTTGATCTGATATCTTTATAATCAAAGAATAGAAGTTGTCGTATATCTGCATGATTTTTTCTCAAATATTGATGATCAAAAAAAAATCTATAAAATCTAAAGAATACTAGCTAAACATCCAGTGTGGTTATGCTGAAGCATAATTTGAAGCACTTTGTTGCCTTTGAGGCATATTGAACACCTCTGAAGACAAGCCCCCACTGGAAATGTGCCGCAGTGAGAGGCTTTGACATGCCTTATCCCCACTAGTAATTCCAGATGGACTGAATAGGTGATTGCAGAATGAAAAACTATAATGATACCACACAGGCATGAAGTGACACTTAGGTGGTTAGATACATTTTTTTTTGCACTTCTCTGTCAACACTAGGAATGGAAATATGGAAGAATCTGATCCCTCTAGCTGCCCTTAGCCATCAGATCAGGCAGACTAGAGAAGGAAAGCTCCTGAGTAATATCTGTTCCTACAAATATCCATAGAAAAATCCATAGGCTTTCCTACAGGCAAGAACTACAGTATGATGAGTTGTTGCAGGATTGTTTTACTTTCTTTGGCTAATACTTGTGTATTTGTTGTTCCTCCGGGACATTTTCTGTTCCTCCTTATTATGAGATTAAATTTTCTGATGCAATGAAATAGAAGCAAGTATCTGGAGATGACATTCGACCTTAGGGCTTTGTGGAAATCTTCTGCTAAGACAAAATACAGATGTCTACATGAAAATTATGAAAACATGCAAAAATCAGTGGGGAAAAGAACAAAACTATGGCTAAATTGGCATGGAGTTGGACATGATGATATCACCAATATGAGACAAGCAAAGGAGAAATTAAAATAATTTGCATTTTTAATGAATTCTATTACCATCAGCCTCATCTATACCTGACAGTTTCCTAAAGTTTGTCTTTTAACTCTGCAGCATTCATGTTATCCTTCTAATTTAGTTCTCAAGTAATAGAATAAACTATGTGGTCTCCAATGAAAATAATTTCATGAATAATTTAAAAACTCCAAGCCCTTAGAATGTTTTGGTTTCCATGGGGTGATGTCAATAGGAACCCCACATTTGCCCCTTAACTTGGAGTCAGTCCTTAAAAGTAAGTCAAGCTGTAAAGCACATCCTGGAATAGAAAATCATTTCAGCCTCTTCACCTTTCAAAGAATTTCTCTCTTGAGACCGTGTGACTATACTGTGGGACATGGCATGTTATTGAGTTCATGAATAACCCAGATACATTGGTCTCAGAAGTCCTTGCCATTTTGCTTTCTCCCATAAGACCAATACAACCCATAATGCAGCACATCATTCAGCATCTTTGGTCTAATGATCTGTGAATCTAAATGTCTATTTTGGAAAAACATGCTTCAATTAAGAGCCAATTAAGTCATCTGGTAGACTATGGGATTCTGTAAATATGTGTTCATCTTAAAGGTGATTCAGTATTGGCAAGTTGTGTTAAACTTCTCTTGTTCTACAAACTTTTGGAAGTATTTTTAGAAGACTCTAGATATATTTAGTGTTTGGTGCCAAAGACACCAAACTGAGTTGTGCAGTCAACACACTGGAAGGAAGGGATGCCATTGAAAGGGACCTTAAGGAGTCCAACACATGGGCCAATTCAAACATCATGAATTTCAATAAGGCCAAGTGCATCTGGGTCAAGACAATCCCAAACAAAATACAGGCTGTGTGGAGAATGAATTGAAAGCAGTACTGAGGAAAATGACTTGTGGGTGTTGGTTGATGACAAACTCAACATCAGCCAGCAATATGTGCTTCCAGCCCAGAAAGCCAACCGTATCCTGGCCATGACCAGTAGGTCAAGGGAGGTGATTCTCCCCTGCTACTCCACTCTCATGAAGATTCCACCTGGAGTACTTCATTCATCTCTGGAGCCCCTGACATAAGAAGGACATGGACCTTTTGGAGAGAGTCCAGATGAGGACCATGAGGGCTGGAGTTCCTATGAACACAGGCTGAGGGAGTTGAGGTGTTCAGCCTTGAGAAGTGCAGGCTCCATTAAAACCACAGTGACCTTCCAGTACCTAAAGAGGGTTTACAAGATATCTGGAAAGAAACTCTTTTTCAGGAAGTGTAGTGATAGGACAAGGGGTAATGGCTTTAAACTAACAGAGGGTAGATTTAGATTAGATATTAGGAAGAAATGTTTTACTGTGAGGGTGGTAAGGCACTGGAACAGGTTACCCAGAGAAGTGGTGTGTGCCCCATCCCTGGAACTGTTTAAGGCCAGGCTGGATGGGTCTTTGAGTAACCTGGTCTAGAGGAAAGTGTCCCTACCCATGGCAGGGGGGTTGGAACTTGATGATCTTCAAGGTCCTTTCCAACCCAAAGTATTCTATGATTCTAAGATTCTATGATTCTGTGATTTAAAATATATCAAATTTAAGGTGACTAACTGGGGTTGCATAATATGTGCTTATTTTTTAAAGACAATTTATATTTATCAGTTTTGCCAGTGAAAGTTCTTTAAAGTAATTAAAACAGTGTGTGAGTCATGACCAGTCATTTTGGTAGAAGTAATACTATTTCTTTGCTGATAGCTCACTAACTAGTGTTGTATAGTATTAATTTATCTTACCACATGATTATTACAAGGTAGAACTTCTTAATTCACATTGCTTACCGCCCCCCCCCCCCCCAGTAAAATAAATAAATCAGGATTGAAGTGGTTTATTGATTTATCAACATGTAATTAGCAATATCAGCAATACATCAGATAAACCAAATACTAGACACATGTAAAAATGTTAATAAATTTATCAAATTCCTAAACACTCTTCTATAACTAATTTCATTTTTTTTCTCTTCTCCCTGCCTCACACACACACATACTTGCACAGTTATATGCATACCCCCTCTCTCAAAGGCCCTGTGAGTTGCTGACACCCACTCTGGGAGAGCAGTGTGTTTCCGCTCCCTGGGGAAAGAAATGGGTGTTCCACCTTTTCCTCTACCTGTACCTGTACAGGCAAACTCTACAATCTGCTAATGCACAAGCTAGAGAGCAAGTCTCCCATGAGGCAAAACACCCAGGTGAGCTGTTGGCCCCCACGTTGCACCCCACAGTGGCACTCCACCAGCTGGAACACAGATGCTCAAGTTGTGAAGAGGCTGCTATGCCCAGCCTGGGCAGGAGTTGTGGTGCTAAGGGGTAGCATCTGGCAGTGTCAAAACAGGTCTGACTGATGCTACTTCCACGGTAAGGTGTCTCCCCTGCCCCTGCCTGCAATTTCATGCTTTCTTTAGATTTCTTTCCCAGCTGCCTCCTTCATTCATTCAAAAGCCTCTGTAACTTGGTGGTTACAGCTTAATCACTCTGAGGGCTGTTTTCCTCTTTAACATGATCAATTTTGGGCAAACAGCTTTTCACCCAGTTTCATGTATTCAGTCCACATACAGTTCACGCTCATCTTAGGAAGTGATGTTATCCAGGCCATTTGCTTAAGGTGAGTCATGCAAGCATATGACTATAGAACTAGGGAAGAACTTTACCCTTATGAATGATACACACCGGAGATTTTGTCACAGTTCGCTAAAAATTTTTGTTTGATAGTTTAAACTTTGTTCTACAAAGGTAGACAGCTGGAGGAATATTCACAGATTTTAAAAGTAACCAAAATATGCTTTGGGGAGTCACCTGTGTGTTTCAGCATAATTAGAGTGAGTTTCAATACTCAATTAAAAGAGCAGTGTAGAAACTAAGAGGGGAAAGAGAAACATATTGATCATGTTTTCATACAAGTCATTTTGTCATTTGGCAGGATACATGATTTACCCTACTTACAGATTCTTATGTCCTGACAATAATTTCTCACATGTAATGTATTTTAAGTTATTAAGATGTTATTACATTCTTGGTAGTGGCACTTTATTATCTTTTGGGTGTTCAAACACTTGATATTGCAATGTGCAATTCAGTCTGAAGAATACATATCTGGTTAATGACATTTAGTTGGTGAACCAAGTTTCTGGCTCATTTTCTCATTGGTAAGGCCTATTAAGCAAAGAATTTAGAAAAGAATTTCACTAGTTCTTCAGTGAAACAACACCTGTATAGTAGCTAGTTTTAAGATATCTTTTTTTGAAAAACAGAATAGCGTATTAAAAATCATTGAATTTTGATGTTGAGGCTATTTTTTTTTTTTTTTGTCCTGAAAAAGCATTAATTAGGATCTGTACAAGTCATCTAGTTTTATATTACATAAATGAGACTTCTAAACAAAGGTTCCTTCCTGAAAGAGAAATTGTGGTCAGACCAGTACTTCAGACCTGTCTGGTAGGTCTCCACAGTGTTTTAGCAGGACTTAGTAACTCACACATAGCCCTGTGCTTACACAAGACAAGTTTTACAGTGTGATTCTCCCTGGACAGTTCAAAGCAACACAGGAAGAAATTATTTGTGTCAGACTGAAAAACGGTGAAATGAGATGGATACATTGTTTGGTTAATGAGCAGTATCCTCTGGTGTCACTCTGTACATATTACTTTTCCTGCAGCTGGAAAAACACAGATTTTCATTTATTTGGGGTCTCTGTGTGTTTGCGTTGAGCCTTTTTATGTTCTTTGTTTCATGATTATAAGAATAAAGTGATTGTGCTATGTTTTGTCGAGAGTTGACATTTTAAAACACTTTTTTTTTTTTTCCTTCTTTCTCTCTGAGAAGGAAAAAACGGAGCAGAAATGTTACTTGTATCTCAGAAAACCAGATTTTATGACTTTCTTCTATTGCAAGTGTGTTGAATGTTGACAAATGCACATGTTGCAGGTTGATTAATTTTCAGCTGATGCATGGAAGATACATTACTTGAAACTATATTAAATAGGAAAGCTTGAGTGAAATATGTTAGAAATATCATACCTGAGAAAGGGCTGTATTTCATAAACTATTGGAATAGCTTGTCTATTAATGTCTAGGGAAAAAAAAAAAAAAATAGTTATGACTACAAGAGTGTTCTTGGATAGACATAGCAGTGTTTTCAAATATCTATACTTCATTTTGGCAGAAACCTTTACACAGGTACTCCTGGTAGGTACGCAGGCACACGGGATGCAGTTTTGTAACTTTATATATATATATGTATATAACAAATGTATGTTCTTACTTTAATCATCTTTAAGCTTAGATCACTTGCTCCACAGGCTGCAGTTCTAGGCTGGAGTCTGCTGCTGTGGGTGCTCTCCATGGGTTGCAGTCTCCTTCAGACCATACCTCTTCAACTGTGGGCTCCTCCATGGGCTGCAGAGTGAAGATCTGCTCCACCATGGTACCCATGGGCTGCAGGGGGACAGCCTGCTCCACCAGGGGCCTCCCCACAGGCCACAGGGGAACTTCTGCTCCACTGCCTGGAGCACTTCCTGCCCTCCTTCTGTGCTGACCTTGGTGTCTGCAGGGTTCTTTCTCACATGTTCTCACTCCTCTCTCCCAGCTGCTGTTGTGCAGGATTTCTTTCCCTTTCTGAAACCTGCTCTCACAGAGGCACAACCAATGTCACTCATTGGCTCTCCTTCGGCCGGCAGTATGTCCCTTTTGGAGTCATGGAAGGAACTGTCTCTGATCTGACATGCGGCAGCTTCTGGACTCTTCTCACAGTGCCCTGCAGACCATCCCACAACCAAACCCTTGCCATGGAAACCCAATGCACACTTTTATAACGTTGTGACATTCTTTTTAGTTCTGGATGACTCACAAATACATGTGTTAATGATGCATAAGGGATGACACACAGAGAAGAAATATTTAGTAAATATGCACAGGACAAGTGTTTTTTTTTGTTTGTTTGTTTTTTCACATCTAAAATGTGAGACATCTTGACTGTTAATATCCAGTTACTTGGATATTATTTAAAAATAATTATGAATTAGTTACATTAAGTTATGTAAGTTATGTAAGTTACATGAATGTTTTCTGTCATTCCTAGGTCTACGATTCCTTACCTAGTAGTCATATATAATTTTCATAAAAGTTGTAGGGAATTATATTAGAATATTCTTGAAAGAGCAAAGCTGAGTCAGTATTTACATTTTGTAGGCATTCAGGTTAAAAAATGCATGTTTTTTCTTACATATATTACCTGACTTCAAGGAAAGATATTTTGCTCTGAGTTATATAGCTACATTCACTTTACAGAAAAGCTGGAAAGAGTCAGAACATCCAGAGTTGCCCTGGAATGGGACATCTAAGCTACAATTAAAAAAAAAAAAAAAAGTTCTCCTGGAGTTGCTTCTTTTTATCTGCAAAATATAAGTGGATCTGTGGGAATAGAAATATTGTTTTTGCAGAGTTATATTGTTTAGAGGGAAGGAATGTGGTACTGCGATATGCTTACAGTGATAAGAAAGCTTAGCAGGCAACCTTGTAAAATGCAGACAACCAGACTCTTTAGAACAATTAGGTGAAAATCACGGTGTCAAGTCATGTCAGAGAAGTGAAGAAACATTACCACTTCAAGCAGTAAAAAAATCAAAAGAAATTTGAGATTTAACAGGCCGACAACTGAAGGTCATGTATTGTCTGTGAAGCATCGGATAGGTTGTAAACCTGGATTACCCACTCAGTGGGGAAACGGGAGGGTCCTGTCATTAAAAAGTATATAAACTGTGTTTTAGAACTAGTAGGTGCGCTCCTGCTTGTGGGACTCCTGTCATTGCAATCGCGAATAGATTACTACTTCACTGAGATCCTTGCCTGAGCCTAAGTTATTGGCTACATAGTGTTTCTCACAGATCTTAGTGACTAGTTTATGTTTAGGTGTCTGTCATAGAAAAACAAAGAGAGCAGCAGATAAAAGGAAACAACCATCAAACTCAGTAACATTGATCTTAAATTTCTTTACGCAACAGGATGATGACAGTGGAAGGATAGAAATTTAAGTTCTGGAATTTCTATTTTGCCCCACTCGACACAGACAACTTAAAGATCCCAGCCATTTCAGTCCATCTTTGATGTCATGTTTGCAAGAAAATAGGGAAGTCACATTCTGTCTATTGCCCTGATACCTTCCTGTAATGGCTCTATGTTGCGCTCAATTTGTACACAGTGTTAGATACCCAGTATGTGTCCTTCTGACATCCTTGGAGACCACTGTTTTAACCATTTACTGCTTTCTAAATTAGTATGTTGGCATAAACTACCAATGCCTTTCCTAATCACACAGACACAAGACAATCTTTCAAACTTTCTTGCTATGACCTACCTAGTTGTCCCTGGGGTTTCTATCTCTTGGTCTCCTGTCCCAAATGTGTTACAAAACTGCAGTTAGCAACATCCCTGGAACAAAGTTAATTTATTGCTTTCTTGTTTTCCAGCTTATACCAGTGTGATATATGGAGTATTAATTTGTGTCAAGAAGATGGTTGATGTTAATAAAGAAGCAGGAGATGTGGGAGTGTGGCCATGGGGGTAGACAAGCCCCATGGTTGGTGATAACATCAGACTCTTAACGATGAGGCCATCCGGAATGTAAACAGTTTAGAGGGAAAAATAAAGGGTGATTAAGGAGATGCCTTGCCATGTCGGGTTGCTTGTTCTCCCGCCTTTAAGGCATGGAAGTTGCTGGGGATTTTCTGGTTGAAACTGTTAAAATTTATTGTTTAATGTTATATGATAATCATATTATTAGTGTGGTTTCAAGGGTTAACGAAACGCGGGAAAAGACGGCCTCACATGGCTTGGTTTCGATCACGTTTTGTTGCTTTCGGGAACCTTGTGGAGGGCAGAGCATGCGCAGAAGAAGAAGGAGCCGGCTGGGGCCGACCCTGCGGTCTGGACGAGATCCAGGAACCCACAGGGTCTGTGCAGGAACAAAAGGTTGCTAGCGGTGATGGGGGGGAACCATGAGCCTTCATCCCCACGACCCCCCTGACGACCACTACCAGAAAGCACTGCGCAGGCACAGATGGGAGGAGTTTGTGAAAATACTAATTATAATATGAAGCGGGGATAGGTCATGCATATGTATAGGTGTCCTCGGGTTTCTTATGAATACGTAAAAGAAGTGTTCTATATATTTAGTAAGTTTGATGTTGTGTGTGCATGTTGGTAGAGTGTAGACTCCCCGCACACCCAGTGCTGTTTACTTGCCTTTTATAAATATTACTAAATTCAGATTGAGTTGTATCTTCATTTATAGCACCAGGTAGATTTATTTAGTTGGAGCTGTGGAAATGTACTCAAAGTTTAATTCATTTAAGCACTGCTGTGTGGGAGTGTGGCCATGAGGGTCGACAAGCCCCATGGCTGGTGATAACATCGGACTCTTAACGATGAGGCCATCAGGAATGTAAAGAGTTTGGAGGGTGTGGTGGTTTTACCATGCTAGGCAGCTGAACACCACAACCATTCTTTCACTCCCCCTCCTCAGATGAGGAGGGGAAGAAGTAAAGGAAAGAACAACTCACAGGTTGAGATAAGGATAATTTAATTAAAGAGAAAAAATATTATTATGGAAATATTATTATTAATTAAACAATTCAACTAAAGGGAAAAAGGGGAAAGGGGAAGAGGGAGGGGGAAAGGGAATAACAAAACAAAACAAGTAAGGGCTATGTGGAAGTGCAGAGGAAAGAAATTACTCTCTACTTCCCACAAATGAGCAATGCTTGACCACGTTCTTGAAGCAGGGCCTCAACGCACATAGCCGGTGTTCGGGAGGAGGACAGACTTTTTCACAACGAGAGCCCACCCCTCCCCTCTTCTTGGTTTTTCCACCTTTTATTGCTGAGTGTGACATCATATGGTATGGAATATCCCTTTGGTTGGTTGAGGTCAGCTGCCCTGATGATGTTTCTTTCTCACTTTTTTTGCCCACCTGCTAGGAGGGTTAGAGAAAGTCCTGATGCTGTGCCAGCACTTCTCAGCAGCAGACACAACACTGGTGTGATACCACTGCTGTTCTAGCTACAAGTGCAGAGCTGAGCACTGTATGGGCTGCTGCAGGGAAAGTTAATATCCCAGCCAGACCCAGTACAGAGGGAACAAAGAAGGGTGATTCTGGAGATGCCTTGCTGTCTCAGATTGCTTATTCTCCAGCCCTTAAGGCATGGAAATTGCTGGGTGTTTGCTGTTGCCAGGCATAGTTGTTGACCAATGAATAGTTAGTGAAAAAGTACTGCTGCGGGGAGAATAGTATAAGAAGGGAGCCTGTCCTCGATAGAGAATAATGAAGTTATGTCCTCAACAGCAGAGATGAAGTTAGGCCCTCACTAAGAGAGAGCTGAAGTTATGTCATCAATAAAAAAGTAGCAGTACTGATCCTAAAAGAACCCTGATGTCCATGTGGTCATTAGGCCACACTGCTGTTGGGTAGGTTTCATGCTGTAGCAAGTATCTAATTGCAAATCAATATTGCTAAATATGATTCAATTGTGAATCAATCAGTAATATTTTGTATTATTTCAAATGAATCCCACTTCCACAATCAGTAAACATTTATTACAGAAAATAAAAAGGCAAAATCAGGAGAAAGTGAATAGTTAGAAGAGTTTACAGTTAAACTTTTGAGAGGAATATATGGATTCCTTAAATATGTATGTAAGAAGATGGCAAACTGGAAACAATATAGCTTATATAAGTCCTAGATTTTATAAGTTTACTCTTTTAAATAATTTTCCACAATTATTGTATATTACACTAAAAGATACTACCAAAGAATTGTCATCTCCCTGAGATCCTATCTTAGCTAGTGCCTTGTGGATAAAACATAAAGTAATTCTTTGTGATGATGTGAAACATGGGATTAGAAATTAGAGGGTGACTGATTAAGAATAAGTATATAGACAACACTCATTGCTTAATATGTGCTACATTTGCGATGCACTGGGCCTATGCTGCGCTTAGGCCTCCAGATGAGCCCCTGCGGCCCCAAGAAGCAGATGAGCCCCTGGGGCTCCAAGAACCAGATCAAACCTACCTTACTGTTCGGACTGTGAGCAAGGGCTCAGAGATAAGGAGGACTGTTTATAAAATGATAAGACAAAGAATGTCAAACATGCAAGGCAAACATGCAAGAGCCCCTTGGACCCCAAGAACTGGACCAAACCAACCTACGGCCCAGATTATGACCAAGGGCTCAGGGAGCATGCACAGGGAGATGAGGTGAAAAGTTCAACTCTGATGAAGACGTTTTACTTCATCCTGATGACCACCCAGACGACCACCAGAGAATACTATGCAAGCACAGAAGGACTGATAAGATAATTAGCATACGAAGCGGGGCTAGGCGGAGCTAGGAAATTAATATGTATAGGTGTGTTGCAAAGTTTAATGCATATGTAATATTTTAGGGGATAAAAGAGAATGCAAGTGAGCAAATTGTTGCGCACAACTTCGGTGGGACTATCCCCCGTGCTGCCCAGTGCTGAATAAGCATACCTGCTTTACAATCTTACTGACTGTGGAGTCCTTTCCGCAAATCATTTTGGTGAGCCAGGCAGGAGACAAATCAGATGGATGCTGCTTCAAATCATATTATTCACCAGCCCTTATGCAGATGGACAATGTAACAGATCTCCATTTATGAGGTCTTAGATATTCACCTTTATTGTAGACAAGAATATGTTTGAGTCCTCTATTCTTGGTGAAGTCAGGAGGGGGACCAGTAAAACTGCTGTATTGGACTTCTGGAGGGCTGACTTTGAGCTGTTCAGGTCATTGGTTGGCAGAGTCCTTTGGGAGGCAGTCCTGAAGGGCAGAGGAGTCCAGGAAGGCTGGGCACACCTCAAGAAGGAAATCTTAATGGCTCTTAATGTGAGATGAGCCGGCATGGAAGAAGACTGGCCTGGCTAAACAGAGAGTTGTGGCTAGACCTAGGAAAAAAAAAAAAAAAAAGAGGGTTTATAATCTTTGGAAAAGAGGGCGGGCCACTCAGAAGGATTAAAAGGTTGTTGTAAGGATGTGCAGGGACAAAATTAGAAAGGCCAAAGCTCATCTGGAGCTCAATCTGGCAACTGCTGTTAAAGACAACAGAAAATATTTTTATAAATGCATTAACACAAAAAGAAGGACTAAGGAGAATCTCCACCCTTTACTGGATGTGGGGGGAAATTTAGTGACAAGAGATGAGGAAAATGCTGAGGTGCTTAATGTCTTCTTTGCCTCAGTCTTTAGGAGCAAGACCAGCTGTTCTCTAGATACCCAGTACCCTGAGCTGGTGGAAGGGGATGGGGAGCAGAATGTGGCCCTCACAATCCACGAGGAAATGGCTGGCGACCTGCTACAGCACTTGAATGTACGCAAGTCAATGGGGACGTATGGGATCCACCCAAGGGTACTGAGAGAACTGGCGGAATAGCTGGCCAAGCCACTTTCCATCATTTATCATCAGTCCTGGATATCAGGGGAGGTCCCAGTCAACTGGCAGCTAGCAAACATGACGCCCATCTACAAGGATGGTGGCCAGAGGGTAGACCCAGGGAACTATAGGCCTGTTAGTTTGACCTCAGTGCCAGGGAAGCTCATGGAGCAGATTATCGTGAGTGTCATCATGCAGCACTTGCAGGGCAATCAGGCGATCAGGCCCAGTCAGCATGGTTTTATGAAAGGCAGGTCCTGCTTGACAAACCTGATCTCCTTCTAAGACAAAGTGATGCACTTAGTGGATGAGGGAAAGGCTGTGGATGTGGTCTACCTTGACCTCAGTAAGTCTCTTGACACAGTTTCCCACAATATTCTCCTCAAGAAACTGGCTGCTCTTGGCTTGGACTGGTTTATGCTTCGTTGGGTTAAAAACTGGCTGGGTAGCTGGGCCCAAAGAGTTGTGTTGAATGGAGTTAAATCCAGTTGGAGGCCGGTTACTAGTGGAGTCCCCCAGGGCTCGGTACTGGGGCCAGTTCTCTGTAATAACTTTATCAATGATCTGGATGAGGGGATCGAGTGCACCCTCAGTAAATTTGCAGATGACACCAAGTTAGGTGCGTGTGTCGATCTGCTCGAGTGTAGGAAGGCTCTGCAGGAGGATCTGGATATGCTGCACTGATGGGCCGAGGCCAACTGTATGAAGTTCAACAAAGCCAAGTGCTGGGTCCTGCACCTGGGGCACAACAACCTCAAGCAGTGCTACAGTATAGCAGATAAGTGGTTAGAAAGCTGCCTGTCAGAGAAGGACCTGGGAGTACTGGTTGATAGTCAGCTGAATATGAGTCAGCAGTGTGCTCAGGTGGCCAAGAAGGCCAAGGCCAACAGCATTCTGACTTACAAGTCAGTCTTAGAAGGAGTGGCTGAGGGACCTGGGGTTGTTCAGAGTGGAAAAGAAAAGGCTCAGGGGTGACCTTATCACTCTCTACAGGTACCTTAAAGGAGGCTCTAGCAAGATGGGGGTTGGTCTGTTCTCCTATGTGCCTGGTGACAGGACGAGCAGGAATGGGCTTAAGTTGCTCCAGGGGAGTTTTAGGTTGGATATTAGGAAGAACTTCTTTACTGAAAACGTTGTTAGGCATTGGAATGGGCTGCCCAGGGAAGTGGTTGAATCACCATCCCTGGAGGTCTTTAAAAGATGTTTAGATTTAGAGCTTAGTGATATGGTTTAGTGGAGGACTTGTTAGTGTTAGGTCAGAGGTTGGACTGGGTGATCTTAGAGGTCTCTTCCAACCTAGACTATTCTGTGATTCTGTGAATATAGTGGGTATCTAAGTTTAAGTGTCTGATATCTATCTCTCCATACAGCTTAGAATTATTCCTTATTACTTTTTAGTATTTGCTTGCTCAAAAACTTAAAAATGTTCATATTCTTCTTGAAACTCTCCGTATATTTTTGAAAATGTTTTGTATTTCCACATTATCTTTTTGATAATAATGAGAACAAAACTAAATATAGTACTTAAAATTTACACACACATATATATAATTTATTTTTTTTTTCTGCTTACATTCAACATTTCTCCATTTCTCCATATAGGATGTAACTCACAGTGTCTTTACTATGTATGGAAATTTTATTTCATTATGGAAAGCCAATTATTAGTCCTTTAAAAATAATAAGGTAATTTATAGTTTTTGTTTACATAGAAGAACAGAATAAAGTAATTTAAGTAAGCATTGTAACATTATCATATTACAGATGGTTTGTAAGAACTTATATTCTTGTAGGGAAAAATTACTTATCCATGTTAAAAAGGTTGCAGAAATAGTGAGAAATGAGATCAGGTCATTTTGTACCAGAGTTTTCTAGAATATTGAAAGAGTGTAACTCTTTCTTTCATTTCTCCCATGCAGATATTCCTTTCAGAATTCTTCCACTTTGAAATTCATATGGATGTAAATCAGAATGTTTTTTAAATAATACATTTATACTTTCCACTTTTCCCATAATTTTTACTCAACTTCCGTGCAAGACTGAAACTTTTTTTCTGTCTTTCTTGTGATACCTTGTAAGTACCTATATATCTATTGTTCATATACCTGTATTTAATCAGATTGAAGTCTTAGTTTTTATTTTGTTCTTTGACTTGGTGATCTTGAAGGTCTTTTCCAACCCAGTTGATTCTATTTTTTTGTTTGTTTGTTTTTTGTTGTTATAAGAACAAATAGAACTATGTGAACCTATGATTAGATGCCAGGTAAAATGTGTCCAGACATAGACACTGTATAGCTAAATTTGTTTGCATAAGAGAATGGTAATGCTAACATAAATCACCCTTATATTAAACACTGATGTTTAACTGCAATATCAGTGGTTATATGATGTTGTTTATGCCACTGTGGTGTATCTCTCTCACCAAGGCAATCTGCTTTGGGGAGGATGCGTTCTGAAGCAGAGTGGGTAATTGTGGTGTGCAAGGGGTTTCCTACATTAAAGAATCTCTAGGCAGCAGAGGGAGATTCCAGGAGCTGGCAGCCTTCCCGAGGGTGGCTGACAAAGCTTGGGTAGAACCAAGAGCAGCCCACTCCCCCACCCCATCATACAAAAGCAGCCCTGAGGGAGCGCAGTGACCAGGGGCACCACAACTGGGATGGGTAAACAGGGCAAGGTGCTGCGGTCAGGGCATGGCATGGCAGTTTGAGCAGGAGGGCATGGAAATTTGGCCGGTTGATAAGTGAGCAATGGCATCCACCCGGCAGAAGGCCAGGGCCTCTTGGAACTCAGTACTCCTCACAAGCAACGCAGCCTCCCAGGCAGAGGCACAGGGGGAACTCATCTGCTGCCCAGGTGTTGAGCTGCAGGGTGTGCCCTACTCTTACTCCAGGTCAGGACAGTAGGAGCAAGCATACCTGTAGGTGGTGCACCCAGGTGGAAGCCTCCTCCACCTAGTGACAGAGGTGCATGGGCTGAGGAATATCTGGGAGTCCAAGAAGGAGACAGATTACTGGAGTCACTCCCTGCCTTCCTTGAGGCAGGCCCAGCAGGCAGAAGGGACACTCTTTAGAGAGGTTTCCCTACCCTCTCTCCACTCAGCTGAAACCACTGACCTAGAGGATAAAGGTCAATGGCAACAAGTTCCTTCCTAGTGCAACAGACTTGTCCCCTCAGGGACTTCCCCATCTTCTTAGGTGCCCCTGTACAATAGATATGAAACTTTGCAGGTTGATCTAAACAATACTGAGGAACACTGTACATCTGTCTTGGAGGTGATGCTAAGGTCACTTTGGTAGACCCTGCATTAAAACAGCTCCCACCAAGGGAAAAAAAAAAAAAAATGGGTTTGATGGGTTTTGGTTTTTGTTGTGGGAGACTCCCTTCTGAATAGAACAGAAGGCCCAATATGCAGACCTGACCCACTTCAGAGGGAGGTCTGCTGCCTTGCTGGGGCTTGGATTAGGGATGTGAAGAGAAAGCTTCCTGCCCTCGTTCAGCCCTTGGACCTGTTATTGATTTTTCAGGTAGCTGATGAAGAAGATTCAAGGTCTGAGAGCAATCAAAAGAGACTTCAGGGCCTTTGGACAAGTGGTTAAGGGGTAAGCAGCATAAGTAGTATTTTCCTTTATCCCTTCAGTTGCAAAAATTGACGAAGCAAGGAACAGGAAGAGCCAGCAAATCAATATCTGACTCCAAGCCTAGTTTCACATGTAGAACTTTGAGTTTTTTTGATGACGGGTCATTTTACAAGACACAAGACCTGCTGGCAATGGACAGGGCTCACCTGTCTCTAAGGAAAAAAAAAAAGATATTTTCTCAGGAGTTATCAGGGCTCATTGGAAGGGCTTCAAAGTAGATTTGAAGGGGAAAAGGGATAAAACCAGGCTTGACAGAGACAAACCTAAGGGTGGTATAACAATGGTTACAGGATGGTGTGTTAGTGAGTTCCATCTGTCTGTCACCCTTGTTGAGATAGGGGATGGAGAGCCATGCAGCAGCAAAAGCACAAGGGACCTTGACAGGTTACAAATCACAAAAGTGCCTGGGAATGGTCATTCATGAATTAGGGCTTCTCCCCCCAAAAAAGTTGTCAGGATTGCTAGTCTGACAGAGGTGCATCTACACCAATGCATGCAGTATGGGCAGCAAAGAAGAGAAGCTGGAAGCCATTGTACAGCAGGAAAACTGACATATTTGCTATCACTAACATGGTAGGATGGCTTGCATGACTGGAGCGCTGCAATGGATGGCTACAGTCTCTTCAGAAGGCATAGGCTAGGAAGGAGAGGTGGCGGGGTAGCCCCATATGTTTCAGAGTGTTAGGACTGATTTGAGATTAAAAATGGAGATGATAGGATTGAGTATTAATGGGTAAGAATCAGGGGGAAGGCTGATGAGGCAGATGTCCTGCTGGGCATCTGTTATAGACCACCTAGCCAGGGTGAAGAGGCAGACAAAATATTCTACAAACAACTGGGAGAAATCTCACAAACACTAGCCCTTGTTCTCATGGGGGAATTAAACTTACCAGATGTTTGCTGGAACTACAACACAGTGGAGAGGTAACAGTGTAGGAAGTTTCTAGAGTGTGTAGAAGATGACTTCCTGACACAGATTGTGAATGAGACAACTAGGGATGGTGCCCCGTTGGACTTTTTGTTCACAAATACAGAAGGAACTGGGGGTGATGTGAAAGTTAGAGGGCATCTTGGGCTCAACAATCATGAATTAATAGTTTTCGATTCTTGGAAAAGTAAGGAGAGGGGTTAGAAGAACTGCCACCCTGGACTTCTGGAGGGCAGACTGTGGCCTGTTTAGGAGACTGGTTGGCAGAGTCATTTGAGAGGCAGTCCTGGAGGACAAAGGAGTCCAGGAAGGCTGGACTTGAGCTTGAGTTCAATCTGGTTATTGCTGCTAAAGGTTATATCTATCTATCTATCTATCTATCTATATATCTATCTATCTATATATCTATCTAATATGAACAAGAAAAGGAGGACCAAGGAGAATTTCCCTTCTTTACTGTATGTGGGGGGAAGCATAGTGACAAGAGATGAGGAAAAGGCTTAATGCCTTCTTTGCCTCAGTCTCTAGTAGCAAGACCAGTTGTTCTCTTGGTACTCAGCGCTCTGAGCTACGGACAGGGAGACCCCATAATCCACAAAGAAATGCTCAGAGACCTTATACTGCACTTAGACGTATACTGTATACTGTCTATGGGACCAGATGGGATCCACCTCAGGAGGTACTGAGGGAGCTGGTGGAAGTGCTTGTCAAGACGCTTTCCCTCATTTGGCTATCATGGTTATCAGGGGAGTTTTTGGCAGTCATGGCTATCAGGGGAGGTCCCAGTCGACTGATGTCTAGAAAATATTATGCCTGTCTACATGAAGGACTGGAAGGAGGATCCAGGAAACTACAAGTCTGTCAGTCTGACCTCAGTGCCAGGGAAGCTCATGGAGCAGATATCAAGTGCCATCATGCAGCACTTACAGGAAAACCAGGTGATGTAGCCCAGTCAGCACGGGTTTATCAACAGCAGGCCCTGCTTGATGAACCTCATCTCCTTCTTCTAGGTGACTCGCTCAGTGGTTGAGGGAAAGGCTGTGGATGTGGTCTACCTAAACTTCAGTAAGGCTTTTGATACCATTTCCCACAGCATTCTCCTGAAGAAACTAGCTGCTCAAGGCTTGTAAGGGGGCATACGCTTCATTGGATTAAAAACTGGCTGGGTAGCCAGTCCCAAAGAGTTGTGTTGAATGGGGTTATATCTAGCTGGAGGCCAGTCACTAGTGGTGTCCCCCAGGGCTTAGTACTGGGGCCAGTTCTCTTTAATATCTTTATCGATGACCTGGATGAAGGGATCAAGTGTACCCTCAGTAAGTTTGCAGATGACACCAAGTTAGGTGTGCGTGTTGATCTGCTTGAGGGTAGGAGGACTCTGCAAAGGTAACTGGATATGTTAGACCGATTGGCTGAGGCCAACTATATGAAGTTCAACAAGGTTAAGTGACAGGTCCTGCACTTGGAGCACAACAACCCTATGCAACACTACAGGCTGGGGAAAGAGTGGCTGGAAAACTGCCTGGCAAAAAGAGACATAGGGGTGTTGGTTGATAGCCAGATAAATATGAGCCAGCAGTGTGCTCAGGTGGTCAGGAAGGCGAACAGCATCCTGGTTTGCATCAGGAATAGTGTAGCCAGCAGGACTAGGAACATGATTGGACTTTTGTATTCTGCTTTGGTGAGGCTGCATGTTGAATATTGTGTTCAGTCTGAGGCCCCTCATTACAAGAAGGACATCAAGGTGCTGGAGCATGTACAAAGAAGGACAAAGAAGTTGCTGAAGGGTTTAGAGAACAAGTCTTCTGAGGAACAGCTGAGGGAGCTGGGGTTGTTTAGCTTGGAGAAAAGAAGGCTCAGGGGAGACCTTATTATACTTTACCTTAATTACATTTACTTACCTTAAAGGAAGTTATAACAAGGTGAGAATTGGGCACTTCTCCCAAGCACCAACTGATAAGAGGAAGGTGCACCAGGATGGTTGGATATTAGGAGAAATTTATTTACTTTACATTAGAACAGGCTACCCAGGGAAGTGGCTGAGTCACCATCCCTGGAGGTCTTCAAGAAACGTATAGATGTAGAATGTAGAACTTTGTAGCATAGTTTATTGGTGGACTTGGCAGGGCTAATGCAAAGGTTGGACTAGATAATCTGATCTTAGAGTTCTTTTACATCCTAAAAGATTCTATGATTCTATGATGTAAGAAGTTAACTTACAAATTAGGACTCTTGGTGGACATGAATTCAATGGAAAATAGAGTAGGGTATAAAAAAATACTAAAGAATGTACTAGAAATCACTTCAACTATAAACTCTGGCAAACAATAATAAGTAGTGTTCATGTTTTCAATAAATATGGCATCTGCCTGACACTGCAGAGACGTTAGGAGTCACTCTATATTTCACAATACTTTAATTATACTTTTATTTCAGGCAATGCCATTATTAGGCCTGCAGGCATCAATCACTGTCTGATCTCCAAGTCATGGATCACTGCTATTAGGATTTTATTAAATTGCTAAAGAAAAGCTCTGAACTTCTCTGAAGGAGATATTTTACCTGGAGAAAGATAAGACAATAAAGGGAGCTATCACCAATAATAAATGGACAAAGAATACACAATTTAAACCAAAAATCTAGTGGAAGGCAAAACTGGTGTAAAAAGTACAGACCAATGGGTGTTTTTTTGTTTCCTTATTTATTTACAGTTTTCTTACTTAACCCAAAAACTTTCAAGGGTTTTAACATCCTGGAGGATTAAACCACCTGTTCTTTTCTACCTTTAACTGCTAGTGAACTTAACTATATCTGCTTGTATGATTAGAACCAAGAATATTTCATATACCTTTGTTAGTGTTTGCAATATACGGAAAGCAGTATGTGGAAAGTTAAATATACCACTATAAACTAAGTCATGAATGAAGCAATATTCTTTCATTAACTTTCTTCTTAAAAATGTGATAAAACATGAATCTAAGCAAGTTTTATAGCACTAGGGTACTAGTGTATTTAAAATGCCTTGTATTTAAAAGAATTCATTAGTTTTTTTCCTATTGTCCAAGCGAGAACAAGTAAATTTGTATAACAGAAACAAACAAATGAACTGTCACCACCACCACCACCACCACCAAAAAAACCCCACTAACCTTGATTTGAAATTCCTTCCTCTTTTTTACATCCTGTCTTTCTCAAGATAAACTAAAAATGTATTAGGCTGTTTCACAGGGATTAGTATGAGTCATCAAAACAAGATCAGAGAGGTGCAGTGAGTGAAGGGATAGAAAATAAAACATGTTATTTTATGATTACTGAAGCATCTCATTGATTTCAATGAGGTCAAGACCAAAAGAAAAAAAATAGATTAAAAATCAAGTGAATACAATAAAAAAATGCCCTCCAATTTATATTAATTTTCATTACTTCAGCTTTTTTTTTTTTTTCCATTTTTTAATTTTAGAAAACTGTGTTTTCTTCTGAATTTCTTTATTTCTTCTACTTTATCCTATTAAAAATTATGTTTTTTGAATGCTTGGTTGTGACAGAATAGACTTTTCTCATTCTCTGTTTTCTGAGTGTCCAGTGGAAGGAAATGAAATCACGGCAGGAACGAGAAGAAAAAAAGGGACCTGCTGATCAGACAGTCCTATTCTGAGCAGGAATCCAATTTGTTAATGAAAACAGTTTAACCTCTACTAGCATTAATATTGATACATCCTTTATGAAGTCCTGTATGAAGTTAAACTTCATACTGTGTGAAGTTAAACTTCAGCAGAACAAAAAGGTCTTCTGTAAATTTTAGATATTTTCATTTAAAAGATGAAGATGCATTTCATAGAATCACAGAATCATTAAGGTTGGAAAAGACTTTCAAGATCATCTGGTCCAGCCATCACCCTACTACCAACATCACCCATTAAACCACGTCCCAAAGCACCACATCCAACCTTTCCTTAAATATCCCCAGAGACAGTGACTCCACCGTTTCCCTGGGCAACCCCTTCCAATGCATGACTACTCTTTCTGAGGAGAAATGTCTTTTAATTTCCAACCTGAACCCTCCCCCCCCCCCCCCCAGTGCAACTTGAGGCCATTCACTCCAGTCCTACCACTAGTTATCAGTGGGAGGAGACCGACCCCCAGCTCCCCACACCTTCCTTTCAGGTAGTTGTAGAGAGCAACAAGGTCTCCCCTGAACCTCCTCCTCTCCAGACTAAACAACCCTCATAGGATTCTCCTCATAGGACTTGTGTTCCAGGCCCTTCACCAGAATCGTAGCCCTTCTCCAGACATGCTCCAGTGCCTCAATGTCCTTCTTGCACTGAGGGGCTCATTGCTGAACACAGTACTTGAGGTGTGGCCTCACCAGAGCAGAGTACAGGGGAACAATCACCTCCCTGGTCCTCCTGGCTACACTATTCCTGATAAAAGCCAGGATGCTGTCAGCCTTCTTGGACACCTGGGCACACTGTCGACTCTTGTTCAGGTGAGCATAAATCAGCACCTCCAGATCCTTTTCATCTGCACAGCTTTCCAGCCACTCTGCCCCAGACCTGTAGCGCTGCATGGAGTTGTTGTGGCCAAAGTGCAGGATCCCACACTTAGCCATGTTGAGCCTCATCCCATTGGCCTCTGCCCATTGACCCATCTTGTCCAGGTCCCTCTGAAGGACCTTCCTACCCTCAGGCAGATCAACAGCTCCCCAAACTTGGTGTCATGTTCAAACTTACTAAGGGTACACTCAATTTCCTCATCCAAGTCATCAATAAATATATTTCTTCTGTATAGAATTCTGCACTGTTGGGGTCAGAGGAAAAAAGGTTATTTTTAAATTGCCATAAATAAATAAATAAATATCCTTCTAAAACTTTTAACATTTGAATCCCAAGATGTCCTTAAGTGAGTAGGTTTAATTTTCATCTTCATAATATATTGCCTGTTTTTGTTCTTTTTCTAAAGAAAAAATGAAATCTCTTTAGTTAATGATTCTTATATGAATCTTATTAATGTGATGAAAGAAATCTCTTACTGCCTGACTTGAATATTTGTCCTAATAAAACATTAACAGTTTTCACATCTAAATGGTAATTGTTAAAAATCTTAATAATCTAAAGAAATATTGTTTAAACTAAGTAATCAAACTCATATCTCTTTTCCAGATATTCTGGAGACATATGTGAATTTAGCATGTAAATTTATACCTCTACAAAACTTTATTTTGACTCATAACATGAGGCGCAAACAATGTGCTAAATTTGTAAGCCACATAATCCATCCACCAGTACACACTGGAAGCTAACTGGATGAAGGAAAAGGCTCTGCAGTTCCTGTTGCACAAATTAACCATGTGCCATCAATGTGCCCTTGCAGTAAATAAAGAGAACAGACCCTGGTGCTCATTAGGAGCCAAGCATTCACAGAAGATCAAGGAATGTGATCCTTTCCTTCTGCTCAGCACTCACCGCAAGTACTGCATTCTGTTCTGTGTTCTTCAGTACAAGATAGACATGGACATACCAAAACAAGTTCAGTGAAAGAACAAAGATGATTGAAGCATCTGAAAGAGGAGACTGTTGGGACTGTTCAACCTGTGGAAGAGAAGGCTCAGGAGAACCTTATCAATGTTTATAAAAGCCTGATGGATGAACATTGAAGATGGAGTCAGACTTTTTGAGTAGTATTCAGTGAAAAGGCTAAGACAATGGGTACAACCTGAAAAGCAGATATTTCCTTCTAAATCTGTGATTTCCTAAAAAAATATTTTTAATTACTTTTATAGTGCGGGTGCTGAAATACCAAAAAAGGTTGCCCAGAGACGTTGTGGAGTCTCCATCCTTGGAGATCTTCATGACCAGGTGATTGAATACAGTCCTGAGCAACATGTTGCAGCTGAGAAGTTTACTGCTCTCAAAGGCAAGTTTTTTTTGAATGTGTGATTCTAATTCTGTCTGTCTATTTATTTCTGAATAAATGTCTAGTATTAATAGCGTGGAGTAGTAAAATTTGAGGTAGCTTAGGAGGCATTAACCTGTTCTATATGGAAGATTTACTGCATCTGTGGTCAGAAGAGGTATCTGAGGTGTCACCTCCAAAATGAAGTCGATAGTTTACCTGCCACTGAAACAGGTGAATTTTGAGGTACAAACAAAGAGATACATACATTACATGAAAAACTTGATTTCACAGAAGCCCTATGACATGGAAGTGGCATAAAAAAAATCTAAAGATATCTGACGGCCTTGTTAGACAAATAATTGAACTTAATCTTGTTGGATTTTATTATAATCTATTATTATTGGTGCTAGAGGACCCAGGTGTTCTTATAGGCATTTGGTTATTATATTAATTTGAAATAATTAATTCAAATGTTTTTTCTACGTTTTGTGATACATAATAAACAAGTAAGAACAATGTTTTTCTCTGTAGTGTCTCCTGAGGAAAAGAGCTATGGGTCTTAAATTAACTGGTAATTAAAGAATTGTTTTGGGAAAGAGAAAGAAAGACAGAAAGACAGAAAGACAGAAAGACAGAAAGAAAGACAGAAAGACAGAAAGACAGACAGAATGGAAAGAAAGAAGGAAGGGAGGGAGGAAGGAAGGAAGGAAGGAAGGGAGGGAGGGAGGAAGGAAGGGAGGGAGGGAGGAAGGAAGGGAGGGAGGGAGGGAGGGAGGGAGGGAGGGAGGGAGGGAGGGAGGCAAGAAAGAAGGCAAGAAGGCAAGAAGGCAGGAAGGGAGGAAGGCAGGAAGGGAGGGAGGAAGGAAAGAAAGAAAGAAAGAGAGAGAGAGAAAGAAAGAAAGAAAGAAAGAAAGAAAGAAAGAAAGAAAGAAAGAAAGAAAGAAAGAAAGAAAGAAAGAAAGAAAGAAAGAAAGAAAGAAAGAAAAAGAGAGAGAAAGAGAGAAAGAAAGAAAGAAAAAGAAAGAAAGAAAGAAAGAAAGAAAGAAAGAAAGAAAGAAAGAAAGAAAGAAAGAAAGAAAGAAAGGAAGAGAGAGAAAGAGAGAAATAAAGAGAGAAAGAAAGAAAGAAAGAAAGAAAGAAAGAAAGAAAGAGAGAGAGAGAAAGAGAGAAATAAGAGAGAAATAAAGAGAGAAATAAAGAGAGAAAGAGAGAAAGAAAGAAAGAAAGAAAGAAAGAAAGAAAGAAAGAAA
>CM021697.1:163030116-163041197 GCA_011074415.1 Stictonetta naevosa
ATTAATTAAAAAATAATATATTTTTTAAATGATAAAAAGTGTAAATAAGGTATGTTATGCTAAATAGAGCATACCTTTCTAATGAGAGAAGAAGGAAACTTACATTTATTTTTCACAGTTATAAAAGTCGGACTTTGATCTATAGTTCACCTGACCTAAGAGGCAGATAAAGAAAGATAAGAGGAAAAAAGGGAGAAAGAAAACAGGAAGGGAAGGGCAAAGACTTTGAAAACCCTGTATCTCTGAAAAGAAGACCTAACAACTTCTCACGTAAAGCACGGTGTCAGAATTGCCCTGTATATTGCATATTGCTTCAAGTGAAAACACTTGTCATTTGGTTGTAAAGCAACACACTAAACAGTACTAACATCCTATTTTTTGCATAATTCTTATTACTTTTAAGTTATTCATGTACTAGTGTTTTGAAGACCAGGGGCAAATTGGGCAGTTTGGGGTTTGGGAGTTAACGATTCATTTTTTTTTCATTCAAACTCTTCCATGACCTTGGGAATTTATTTCAGAGGTAACAGAAAGACTCCAAAGCTGAATAACAAGCTTAAACACCTAGGACCAAAATGTAAAACATCAGTCAATGACCAATATTCAAGGTGACTGTGTTTTAGTAATATCATATTTCCCTGGACAGTGTTGAGAGTCTACAGCCAGGATTTCTTGGGCTGAAGTTTAGTCATCTAAAATTTAATTCCTTCTCTAGACAACAGAGATGCATAGATGAGAAGAATTCAAGCTATGAAAGGTCTTGTTTTGATATTTATTTTAGGTTAGCTTATATATTAGTTTTGAAGATGCATATCTTTTATTTATTTTCTGTGAAAATAAAGACAACTTTGCAAAATGGCTGAAAATACAGTAAATCCCACTTCTCTTGCTCACACATATATTTCCATTATCAAAATATATACCAATATGTTTATGTATATACACACACATATATATATTTGCATGTGATACCAAGTTAGACTGTTGCTCTGCTTGAGGGTAGGAAGGCTTTGCAGAGGGATCTGGATAGGGCAGATCAATGGGAAAAGTCCAAATGCTTGACATGTAACAACTCTAAGTACTGGGTCTTGCACCTGTGTCACAACAGCATCATGGAGCAGTATAGGCTTGGGGAAGAGTGGCTGGAAGTTTACCCAGCAGAAAAGGACATGGGGGTGCTGGTCAACAGCCATGAGTCAGCACTGTGCTAAGGTGGCCAGGAAGGTCAATGGCATCCTGGCCTGCATCAGAGATAGCAGGGTCAGCAGGACTAAGGAAGTGATTGTCCCCTTGTAAGCCACACTGGTGAGATTGCAACTCAAATATTGTGTTCAGTTTGGGGCCCCTCACTACAAGAAGGTCTTTGAATTGCTTGAGTGTGTGCAAAGAAGAGCAATGAAGCTGGTGAAGGGACTAGAAAACAAATGTTATGAGGAGTGACGGGGGGGAACTGGATTTGTTTAGCCTGGAGAAGAGGAGGCTGAGGGGAGAAGTCATCGCTGTCCGTTACTATGTGAAAGAAGGTTGCAGTAAGAAAGGTGTCAGTCTCTTTTCTCAGGTGTCAAGTGATAGGACACAAGGAAACAACCTCTTGTTTTGCCAGGGGAAATTTAGATTAGATATTTGGAAGAATTTCTTAACAGAGAAGGTGGTCAAATATTGGAACAGGCTGCCTGGGAAAGTGATAAAGTCCCCATCTCGGGAAGTATTCAAGAGATGTATGGGCATTACACTGAGGATTTGGTCTTGTGTTAGGTCTTGGTAGCTCAGGTCTACAGCTGGACTTGGTGAACTTGAAAGTGTTATCAAACTTAGATGATTCTTTGGTTTTATGTATACATACAAATATATACAAACCACACACATGCATATATGTGTGTGTGTAAAACCCTGTCTTTTAGAACCTGGAGGTTTTCCTGTTTCATCCTGAATGCCACCACTCTCAGATCTAAGATGTCTGTTACAAAAATCCTCTCACATTGTCAAAAATCTCCTATGTGGCATTTTTTTTTTCCTTAGGTTACTTTAAGAAAAGATAATATACAATGGAAGCTGATAAAAAGCACAGTGATGCACATTAGATCTATGCTAAACAAATCTGCATCTACTCTTCCAAATTCACAAAGACCATCTAAACAGAAGTCTGAACATGGGTTTGTATATCATCATGAACCTAGGATAAACTCATAAAAAAAACATAAGGGGAGTTTTGACAAGCATTATGGGCTTCTCTCTTCTCAAAATTCCTTTCAGGTTTCATGCATATGGACTGCCTTTGGTTTTGCTCATTTGTTTTTCATTTAGTTTTAAATGTGTCCATATTTTTTTATTATTTCATTTTATTTTTATTTTTTTCTAATGGATGAGCTGAGATGCCTTCAAGCTTTAAGACACATATTACTCTATGTAACATCCAATCAGGTGGGTATGCAGCAACACTGCTGCAAAGCTAGAAGTAGAGATTAGCTAATAACTATGGAAAATAAAGCTAAGCAAACAAATTTTCAGGTGTAGCTAGACAGTATTTTATGTAATTGTAGCTTTCAAAAGTGGCATATATTGGATTTTTTTTTTTCTTGAGCTCAGCTCAAGTTCAATATGAATGCTACAAAGGATTCAGGTCAGCACTGAAATTCCAGAGCTAAGGGATATAACCATTACATTATAAAAAAAACACGTACATGTTAACATATCATGACAGCAAATAGAACTGTATCAAAACAATAGCATTGTTGAATCATTAGAGGAATTACTCCCCAAAACTGAATCAGCACAGCAATGTTGAAAGGCAAGTGATTATTACTGCACTCTCTTGAATTTACAGTTTAGACACTAATGCTCATTAACTTCCACTTTGGACTGTACACACTGTTTCAAATACCCAATAAGAGAAATGGTTATGTATGACTTATTTATTTATTTTTAAAGAAACACTTCTTAAATTCAGTATAGATATATTTCCTTTTCTAGGACATGAGTGAATTATAGCTCTGACAAAAAATACTATCCTGCCTTCAATTTAGAAAACCAGTTAAGATAAAGTAAAAAAAGCCACAGAAAATCAGGAAACAAAAGCAAAAACAACAACAACAACAACAAAAAAAAGGTTTATATATCTGACTTTGAAAACAACTAGACAATATAACAGCATGATGAAATATGCTCTAGTAATTGTGTCAAAGAAAATGAAATATCCTGTTATTCCTGACATTGGATCAGACTAAATGTTAGATTTCTATCTACCTAATTATATTTTCTTAGAATCATAGAATAATTAAGGTTGGAAAAGACCTCCAAGATCATCTGCTCCAACTATCACCCTACCACCAATATTACCCACTAAACCATGTCCTTATGCACCATATTCAACCTTCCCTTGAACACCCCCAGGGACGGTGATGCCACCACTTCCCTGGCCAACCTGTTAAAATGCCTAACTACTCTTTCTTAGAAGAAATGTCTCCTAATTTCTAACCTTTCATTGAACACCCCCAGGGACGGTAACTCCAACACTTCCCTGGGCAACCTGTTCCAATGCCTAATAACTCTTTCTGAGAATAATTTTTTCCTAATTTCCAACCTGAACCTCTCCTTGTGCAACTTGAGGCCATTCACTCTAGTCTTATAGCTGGTTGAGGCCAACACCCAAATCCGCACAGCTTCCTTTCAGGTAGGTGTAGAAAGAAATAACATATACCCTGAGCCTCCAGCAGATTAAACAACCCCCAGTTCCCTCAACTGCTCCTCACAGGACTTGTGTTCCAGGCCCTTCACCAGCTTTGTAGCCTTTCTCATGACATGCTCCAGGGCCTCAGTCTCCTTCTTGTAGTAGCCTAAAACTGAGCAGAGTACTAGAGGTGCGGCTTCACAAGAGGAAAGTATAGGGAAACAATGACCTCCCTAATCCTGCTGGCTACACTATTTCTGATAAAAACCAAATTAATAACTAATTTGGAAAAGGATATCTATGTTTGGATAAATCCCACATTAAATTCAGTCATCACTGAACTTTTTCTGCAATAGAACAGTACTAATGAGCTATCTAAAGGAAAATGACCCAAAGCACCATGTCCAACCTTTCCTTAAATATCCCCAGAGACAGTGACTCCACCGTTTCCCTGGGCAACCCCTTCCAATGCATGACTACTCTTTCTGCGGAGAAATGCCTTTTAATTTCCAACCCGAACCCCCCCCCCCCCCCTCCCCCCCCGGTGCAACTTGAGGCCATTCACTCCAGTCCTACCACTAGTTATCAGTGGGAAGAGACTGACCCCCAGCTCCCCACACCTTCCTTTCAGGTAGTTGTAGAGAGCAACAAGGTCTCCCCTGAACCTCCTCCTCTCCAGACTAAACAACCCTCATAGGATTCTCCTCATAGGACTTGTGTTCCAGGCCCTTCACCAGAATCGTAGCCCTTCTCCAGACATGCTCCAGTGCCTCAATGTCCTTCTTGCACTGAGGGGCTCATTGCTGAACACAGTACTTGAGGTGTGGCCTCACCAGAGCAGAGTACAGGGGAACAATCACCTCCCTGGTCCTCCTGGCTACACTATTCCTGATAAAAGCCAGGATGCTGTCAGCCTTCTTGGACACCTGGGCACACTGTCGACTCTTGTTCAGGTGAGCATAAATCAGCACCTCCAGATCCTTTTCATCTGCACAGCTTTCCAGCCACTCTGCCCCAGACCTGTAGCGCTGCATGGAGTTGTTGTGGCCAAAGTGCAGGATCCCACACTTAGCCATGTTGAGCCTCATCCCATTGGCCTCTGCCCATTGACCCATCTTGTCCAGGTCCCTCTGAAGGACCTTCCTACCCTCAGGCAGATCAACAGCTCCCCAAACTTGGTGTCATGTGTAATAAGATAGGCCCCAACACCGAACCCTGAGGAACACCATTGGTGACCGGTTGCCAGCTAGATTTCACTCTATTCACCACTACTCTCAGGGCTAGGCCATCCAACCTGTTTTTAACCCAGCAAAGAGTGTACCTGTCCAAGCCATGGGCTGTCAGCTTTTCCAGGAGAATACTATGGGAGACCTTGTCAAAGGCTTTGCTGAAGTCCACATAGACTACATGAACAGGCTTTCCCTCATCCACCAGGCAGATCACCCGGTCATCGAAGGAGACGAGGTTGGTCAGGCTGTACTTTCATGACTGGACCTGTTGATCCGGTTGTCCCACATATGTTGTGTGACTGCATTGAAGATGACCTGTTTCATCACCTTTTCTGGCACTGAGGTCAGGCTGACAGAAGCGTAGTTTCCTGGGTCCTCCTTATAGCCCTTCATATAGATGGGTGTTACATTAGCAAGTCTCCAGTCATTTGGGACCTCTCCAGATGACCATGACTGCTGATAGGTGATGCAAAGCGGCCTAGCAATTACATCCACCACCTACCTCAGCACCCTCAGGTGGATCTCCTCAGGTCCCATGGACTTGTGACAGTCCAGGTGGAACAGCAGGTCTCTAACTCTTTCCACCTGAACTATGGGGGATTTTTTCTGTTCCCTGTCACAGACTTCCACGTCAGGAGGCTAAGTACCCTGAGGATAAGAGGTCTGGCTAGTAAAGACAGATGTAAAAAAGGAAATAAGAACCTTAGCCTCTTTTCCTTACCCTCTGTAGTCAAATTCCCCCCTGCATCTAATAAAGGATGGAGATTCTCCTTGGCCCTCCTCTTGCTGTTAATATATTCTGCACACATGAATAGCAAAACTCTGAAACTCAATGAAAAAATGTTTTGCCCCCTTTTATTCTTTGGATGGTTAACATGTAGATAAACAAGAAGAAATGACTTATTTTTGAACTTTCATTACATTAAAATTATGCAAGATATTTCTAGCTTCCCATTGAGATAATGTTAGGATAAATAGATAAAATAGGATACACTTAAGCTGTGCATTTTTTCAAGTTTATTCATAAGAAATATATTTTAAGTGCAAAAAAGATTTTATGTGAAACTGAAGAAATTATAGTAACTCTATCTTGTTATCCTGAGACATCACAGTGAGTTAGTATTGTCCTTTAGTACTAAATATGAACTTGAAAAACTATTACTGTAAGGTAGAAAGGTTCTTCTTTGCTGATGGCTTTAGTACAGTTGACTCAATTCTTTGGAGTTATTTATGCCAATTTTCCATTTAATTTCATTGAGTTTTCACTTTATTTTGATTGAATTTTATGCTCTCAGAAATGACAAGATCACTTGTCAGGCTGAAGAGCACATGCTGTTTACAAATTAATAACTCTAAATACATTTCTAAATGTGTGATTTTCAAATTCTACCACTTCAAGGCAGATTATTTTCAGATCAATGTTATTTCTTACTGCAGAGAATAATGGAACTTCACTTATATTCATTGTGTATTAAAACATGTCATTTTGTGTATTAAAATTAGACTGTCAACATTAATTTCAAATGAAAAGCAATATCTTAACACAATGCTACAGAAATGACATCACAAATATGTAGTCTAGTATAGCTATAATAGCACTTAATTATTATAGCTTTAAGACAGTTATGAGAAAGGAATTGCTTAGTGGTTTTGGTCAACCACATTCTCTTAATATTTCAAGTAGTGCATGTGTACTAGTTTTAAAGCCATTGTACTTCATAACAATTATCATAAAATACTCACAAGAAGTCAAGCTTGTACTGTGAAAACAGGACAGAATAAATTCATTCATCATAGATAAATCACAGTTACTTGCTTCAGGAACTCCTGACATGTCTGTTTTGTTATTTGTTTGTTGAAAAAGGTGCAAAAATGTTCTTGTCAACTGAGATATGAAATCAGTGATGAAATAAGTAGCAGAAGAGAAACTGTCAGCAAATAGGTAAAATAAGGAAAACATTCTAAGGATTTTCCCACTGGTTAATAACTTTGAGGTTAAATATATATGAAACATTCAGTTAGGTTTATCAAACCAGATCCTGCTTGGTTCTTCTGAATATAGATGTGTATCAGCAATACAAGTGTAGGATTTATATGAAGCTATACCACGAACTGCTCACAAACTGCTATATATCATTTAGTTATATAATCCAGTATCTGGAATACTTTACTATGACTATTCAAACAAATGAATTGAAATATTTTCATTTGTTTGTATTGAAATATATAAGAGAGAGAGAGAGAGAAAGGAATCTATGCTCTACCATTTATGATAGAGAACTCACCTATGATCTGTTCTGAGAAGACTCATCAGACTTATCTCTTCTAGTTCACAAGAAATCACATTAATATTCAGACTTCAGGAAAGAGGGAAGGAAGAAGGAGAAGAATCATGTTGCACTGGTCTGCTCTACTGGCAATCAAAGAATGTAAAGTTCATGAAGAACAAACAGAACTGAGAAAGAGATGATTTTCTGTTTTATTGGACATCAGCTAATGGGAAAGAATTCCAGAGTTCTTCTGATCTTTCATGACTTTTCATTCAGGAAAAACAAAACAAAACAATTTTTGTGATTAGCCTTTTAAATTCCTCTTACATGTTATTTTATGAGTTTTATTTTTTTGTTTGCTTTTCATTTGCAGCCTTAATTAACATAAACATTACTATAAAGCTATCTATTCTTCCTTTAAATACGCAAAGCCAAGATTACTGTTACAATAGAATATTTTGTAGCTAGAAGGTAGTATTTGAAACATAGAATCAAATACACACTGATTTTAAAGTGGAGTGCAAAATTCTTTGAAATCATGGTAATTTCAGTATTTTCAGATGTCTCTGACTGACTGCTTGTGTCATCCAAAGCCTAGCAGAATCAATTGTTTTCCACATGAGTTCAAAGACATTAGGATTTAATCTTGGAACTTTGTCATAGTACGAAGTGTCATAGCCCCAAGCAAGGAAATATACATAAAATACCATGTCATGTTAACATACCCAGAACACAGTGAATGAACTACTGCTGTTACTTCATCTTGATTATAAGTTAGCTAGTAAGGAAAGATGGCTTATTCGGAAAGCTCCCTAATGTCTTCTGCTGTGAAGTTGTGATCTATCCTAATAGACACAATATCTTTAGGGCTGTTTGTCAGGAATGAGGCTAGCTGGCAAAACATTGACAATATTTATGCCAGAAAATTTCTTTTGTCTTCAGAACAGGACGGCAGCATCAAAGTTACCTGCTGAGAACAGTTTTAGGATGGTCTAAGTTCCAAATGTTCCTGCAAGTTGCCTGCTTAGTTAGTATCCTTCCCATCCCTAATATATATATATAAAACAGCTATTGTTATAAAAATAGTTAACCATAAGTAAGTGGTTAACTGCAAGATAATTTTTTCTCAAAGGTAGCATATGCAAGAAGCTAAACATCTGGATAACTAGGATTTTTTTATAATTAAACAGCTTTTTGATTTACTTTTTTTTTTTTTTTAACTGCATAGCACATGAAATGTGCTATGCAGTTAAATTCCAAGTTATAGATTCACATATCTTTTCTAAAATCCCACACAGTCTTCAATTTATTAAATTCTGCTTGTAAAAAAGAAGTTATGTTTATTAGGCTTTTCTTTTGACTGAAATACTTTTCCTTTTGTTTTGGAAATCAGAGATCTGAATTATTAAAATAATCATCAATAATTTAACTCATATGTTGCAGGGAGAAAACTCATCTATTCACTTGGCTTGAAAGAAATCAGAATAGAAGTGGTTTAGTGATTTATTAACAACATGTAATTAACCAGTAGTCAGTGAGCTATACATTGTGGATCAATGTTCTAAAAGTCTTTCTACAACTCATTATAGGGACTTCTAATCCTTCTCTCAAGATCATACAGTCAGCCCCCTGGGGTAGATGTGGGTGCTCCAGATTTTTTTTACATCTCTGATGCACAAAAATTACACCTTATACCTCATTAATGCAAACACTAGTGGGAAAGAATCTTATGAGGCCATGCACCTGATGTGGGGGTCCCCATGTATTGTAACCCACAGTGTCACCCCAGTAGCTTGAATGCAGCTGCTCACAACAGGTTACAGGAAGGATGCTGTGCCCTGCCTGGGCAGGGGTCAAATTGTCATGAGGTGACTTCTGGTAGTGTCAAACCAGGCTTGATTTCTGGTCAGGCACCCTCTTCTCATTTCAAGGTCTGGCTCTCCAACACAAACTGACATCATTCTTTCATACTTTCTTTCAAAGTGAAACACGCTTATCTCAAATGTCTCTTGGTAAACTCATGGTTATGACTTAATCCAGCTGATGATCATCTAGAAAAACTTCATTATTGTAAATTTATCTGCAGCATTAACAGTTTCGGGGCAAAAATCCTCTCAAGTACCTTTGGATATTTCCTCTCTTATAACTGAGCTTTTCTTGAGTGAAAATCAACAGTATAAGTGTTCAAAGTTATTTCCTAGTTTAATATATATATATGTATACAAAATTAAAAAAATATAGAGAGAGAAATTTAAAGAAACAAAAAAGAGTAATAGTTCTTTGTTCTTTTCAGTCTATTGGAAGATATGAATCTGAGATAGATTTCCTTTCCACTTGAGGTGTGATTCCCCTACCTTATTTCAAATATCTAATTTAGGGTAAGATTAATCCTGCTCTAACACTGTCCATTTTGCTTTACAAAGTACAAAAGGATCTTCAGATTGCATCCGATACAAACATATAAAGAGAACACTGCTGTATTTTCTTGGCCACATTGATTTTACCCTGGAGATTCCTGTTTAGTCCCTAATACCAGCTAAAATAATATTCACAACAAAGATGTAATCAATCTCTGCAATATTTGTCTTATTTAAAAAACTATTTAGTTTATTTAGACAATTAACCTTGTTCAATGACAAAATAAAGGAGACAAGTTGTTTGGAAGACCATAAGAAGCAATAGGGAATGGAAAGTGAGGATCTCTCCCCTCTGTGACACACACAAGGAAAGCACTAGCTGGAAAGAAGTTAGGTCTGCATAGCACATTCAAATTTTTTTTTTTTTTTTTTTTTTTTTTTTTTTTTTACAAAGAGGGACTGATGAGGTAGGGGAGAGGAGAGAAGAAAGTATTCTACAAGAAAGTTCCAGCCTGACCTCACCAAAGATCAGTATCTGGATTCTACAGCAATGCATAGATCTGATCAAATGTCACTCACCCATAGCTTACCTTCTTCCTAGCAGATGTGGAGTTGATCTGATGTGTCCTGTACTTGTTGATAAAAAAGACACAGCTTCTGTAAGGGCTCCCTTGTCCACCTCTTTGAAGGACCAGCTGGTGAATGAACCAAAGGTATCCCCTCAGTTGGCTGGTCTTATCAATGAGTGGGAACTGACATCATTTGGTGTGAACTAACGTGACTGAGTCATCTAAATATAGACATTTTTAGGCACTTTGATCTTCTCTGATTGCCCCAGCATAGGTGTTTAGTGCAATTAGAAGTATCTTATGGTATCAGTCACATCTCAACAGGGCTACGTATTATTAAGATAATATAGGGAACATATGGGATCCAGCAACCTCTATTTTGGCAGCCATATTATTCCGTAAGTGCCTATTTCTCCTTGTCGATTGCTGGAGGATTGTGGTTGATTAGCACTACATTTGATCAAACAAATCTTACCAACATAATTTTGCTTGCAGTGTTATACTTTTGCACTTTAAAAGGACAAAGCTTTGAAAGTTTAAAATCTTTTCTAAATACCCAGCCTGAAACAACCAATGCTTGCCTCATGCCTTCATGTTGCACAGTAAGTAGAGGTGGTAAGAGACTTATAAACACACGCTGTTTCTGGCTTGAAGAAAAAAAATCTCTCTGTCATTTTGTAACTACAGTAAAATAATATTTATATCTGCAGACTTCTCCTTGGTCTGGCTGCTCAAAATTTTCACTTAAAGGTTTGAAGTTGTTCGATGTTTAGGACCAAATCTCTATGCTACTTCTGAAAGATACCTTACATCTATCACCCCTTCTGTCCTGACAACACAAAGACATGAAGCAAAGGTTGAGTAACTCTGGCTCCTTTTGTGCTTTTGAGAGTGATCCCCTTCCCCCATACCAAGCATTGCTGAGGTGCTAGTCACCACACTTGTCCTGGTTTCAGTTAGGATAGAGTTAATTTTCCTCCCAGTAGCTG
>CM021697.1:163041207-163053970 GCA_011074415.1 Stictonetta naevosa
CCCATCCCAGAGAGGGAGGGGGAAGAGTGAGCGAACGGCTGTGTGGTGTTTAGCTGCCGGCCAGGTTAAACCACAACAACACTGCTTATAGTTCCCAATGGAAACTTTAACCATATCTCCATTATAGACAGAGATCAGTACCTGGACTACCCTTCAGCAACACATAGGTTTGTTCAAATGTCACTTACCCATAGTTTTCCTTCTTCCTGGCAGAATTGGAGTTGATCTGATGTATTATTTACTTGCTGATAATAAACATAATTCAGGTGACAAAATGTCACCTTGCTTTATTGCAGTTGGACAAGCTGGAACAGCTAGCTATTCCCTTTATGTGAGGTAGAGAAAACAAGGATATTAAAACCAAAAAGGAAAACACAACCTTGTGAAACATACAAGTTTCTTACATAAATTGTCAGAGCAGAGTGCCTTGTGCACAACTATATATATATATATATATATATATACAAAACTTATAATCTGGAGTATCACAAGCTCTTTTGCTTTCTGTATATATACATACAAGAGTGCTTAAATTAATCAGTTTTTATATATGAGTAGAGTATATCACAGAATCACAGAATGTTAGGGATTGGAAAGGATCTTGAAAGATCATCTAGCCCAATCCCCCTGCCAGAGTAGGAACACCTAGATCACGTCACACAGGAACACGTCCATGTGAGTTTTGAAAGTCTCCAGAGAAGGAGACTCCACAATCATCCTGGGTAACCTGTTCCCACGTGTTCTGTCACCCTCACCGTGAAAATGTTTCTTCTCATATTTAAGTGGAACCTCCTATGTTCCAGCTTGCACCTTTGCATATTTATAAATGTTAATAAGGTCAATATATATGTACTATCCAAGATTTTAAACGCAAGATATTTAAAGCTCATGATTAAATTATTTACCTAATTTTAACTTTATCATCATATACGTAAGTTGGGAATACTGTAAACACCCTCTCTGTGATTCAAATAATGTTAGAAAAAATCCACTTCTCATTTGGGCTACAATGCCATAACAGTGAACAGAATTCATTTCACTATAGTTTCCTTATGGAGAATTACTAGGCAAAAGCCAATTAGAACTTGTCATACTGCTACTTCTGTATTAGAGGTGTTGTTTAAGTGAACTTGCTGCTGTTTCTTTTGTCAGCATCTGGACCTATGCCAGAAGTTCATGGGGATATAATTAAGGTCTTCACATGCCAAAGAGTGAATGAAACACTCATGAAACATTATCAAGTAGTGTTTAGAGGGTAAGTTTTAAAGAAAGTCCTGCCAGGAGTAGAGGAAATGATGCAAGATCTGGAAGTGGTAAATGCTTTGGGGATATTTTAAGAGAACCAGACAGCTGCTCAGGAAACTGAAAACATACCATCGTGTTCATTAGTTCTTATTCCTGAAGAGAGGTTGAATTTGGGACCAATTCAAAGTGAGGGGCAAAGGATTAAGAGCATACCTCATTCTTCAAACTTGCAGGAAAGCTCAGCTGTCATGCCACATTAAGCAAGTTTCTATGTACAGAAAAAAAAAAAAAAAAGAAAATATGAAGCCATTAAATGTACTAACAATTTCTTCTGTACAAGAGCAAACCATCAAAATGCACTTAGGTTACATAGTGTTTGATATACACTATAACCTGTGTTACAGTACTTTGTGACTGTAAATATTCATTTAACCATTTAGTTTATGGTACATCACTTTTAATAAATCTGATAAAAGCATAGATTTAAAGGTAGAGACATGCCTTTTTTTTTTTATACATAATGAAAAAAAAAAAAAACAGAAAAAAAAAAGAAAAGAAAAAGAAACTCTTTACACTCTGAGTTTTGAGTCTGGATAATCACACTCAAAGTGTTGTAGTCAATGGCTTGATAACCAAGCAGAGGTCAGTAAGGAGTGGTGTTTCCCAGGGATCAGTACTGGGACTCATGTTGTTTAACACCTGAGTCAGTGACATGGACAGTAGAATCAAGGTCACCCCTCAGTAAGTTGGCTGATGACACCAAGCTGTGTGGTGTGTTTGAGTCTAATCTAAATACAGGCTGGGCAGAGCATGAATTGAGAGCAACTCTGAGTAGAAGGACCTGCGGGTGCTAGTTGATGAGAAGCTCTACATGAGCCAGCAATATGTGCTTGCAGCCCAGAAAGCCCACTGTATCCTGGGTTGCATTAAAAGAAGCATAACGAGCTGGGCAAGGGAGGTGGTTCTCCCCTTCTACTCTGCTCTCGTAAGATCCCACCTGGAGTACTGTGTTCAGCTCTGGGGCCCCCAGCACAAGATGGACATGGACCTGTCAGAGCAGGTCCAGAGTAGGGCCACAAAGATGACCAGAGTGCTGGAGCACCTCTCCTATGAAGAGGCTTAGGGAGTTGGCATTGTTCAGCCTGGAGAAGAGAAGGCTTCAGGAAAAACTTATAGTGGCCTTCCAGTACCTGTCACTCCTGTAATGGGAAACACTGAACTGGACCCAGCACTCCAGATGCCTCACCAGTGCTGAGCACAGAGGAAGGTGAGCTCCCTTGAGCTTCTGGCAATGGTTCTGCTACATCAGCCCAAGAGTCTATTGGCCTTCTTTGGCTGTAAGGGCACATAGTTCCAGGTTGACTTGGTGTGTAACAGAACAAGGCATTATTCCTGACCAGGTGCAAATTATTTCCCCTTTTTTGATTTTCATGACACTATTGTCCACCCTGTTGATGTCTCTCTGAAAGACAGAACAGCCACGTGTTTTGTCTGTAACTCCTCCCATTTTTGTATAGTCCTCAAACTTGCTGAGGGTACACTCTGTCCAATCATCCATGTCATTAATGAAGCTGTAAGGCATTTTTGCAGGCAATATTAAACCCCGGAGCACACTATTGGAGACTGGACTCCAGCTGAACTTTGTGGTGTTGATTGTAACTTTATGAGCCTAGCAGTTCACATAGTTCTAAATCCACCTTATTTTTCACTTATCTGTTCCATACACTTTCAGTTTGTCAATGAGGATGTTATGGGAGGCAGTGTTAAAAGACTTGCTTAAGTCAGTCCTGGTGCTATATCCCCTTCTCTGCTCATGTCTTCTTGTACATCTATTTTTTATTATTATTTTTATTTTTAATAGGTGTAATATACTGTAGTAATGTAGCCTGGGAGGCAGCTAAACACCACACAACTATTTGTGGCACCACTCAGCCACAGTGGGATGCAGGACATATTAAATAAATAAATAAATAAAATGAAAATTGTGGGTTGAGCTACATACAGCTTAATAAGAAAGAAAAGAAAACAAAACAAAACAACAACAACAACAAAAAACACCTCCACAATGCAGTTGCTCATCACTAGCTAGACCACATTGGTCTAGTTCACATTGGCTAGACCAATGCCTAGCCAAGCAGCCCAGGCAACAGCAGCCCTCTGGCCAAATCCCCCCAGTTTTATTGTTCATTATGACACCCTTTTGGCCAGTTTGGGTCAGCTGTCCTGGTTCTGTCCTCTCCCAGCTATTCTGTACCCCCAGCCTCCTTGCTGTCAGGGCAGCATGATGAGCTGAAAAGTCCTTGGCTCTGTGTAAGCACAACTCTTCAACAATTAAAACATCATTGTGTTATCAATATTATTATCATCCTAAATCCAAAACACAACACCATACCAGCTACTAGGAAGAAAATTAACTCTATCCCAGCTGAAACTAAGACATAGAAACAAGAGAATTGAAAAACATGAACTGTTTAGAATTTGCTGACTCAAAGGGCACTCAAATTCATTAGACAGAGACATGCATTTTTCATAAATTCAAGAAAAAAAAAATCTTTTACCTCTTTTTCCTGTTCTCAACAGACCATAATCTTGTGCCTCAGCTCTGCTAAGATTCAGAAATTAAATGGTGTATCACTTTCTGTCTCTGGGGCATAAATTCTCTGAGAAGCGAAACATCTGAGAGCATCTCAGAGCAAAGCATCTGAGATATATAAACATGATATATGAACAGAATCAAGTCCTCATAAAATTCATCTGTATTTCCTGTATTTTTTCAGATACTGTTTGAAGATATAAGGATAGTTGTATTTGACTTTATACATGATCTACTTATTGCAACAACTGCCCTATAAGTCTACTAACTTGGAGATTTTACATTGAATGCTTTAGAACATCAGAATGCAAACTTTCTACTGTCTATTTTCTGCGCAAAGATAGATGCCCTTCATATTCATCTAAACAAGATGAATTCTGTGTTCTCTCTGGTGGCACAATTTCAATAGGATATATTGATAGTGCCTTATCCCACCTCTTCGTTAGGAGTCACTCTGGACCAGAATGCAGAATTGTCAATATGCTGTGTACATTGTGTGTGAACATTTCCTGGAAATTAAAAAAAATAATAAATGCACACCCTCTGGTCATATGGTTACATAAAATAAAATTATTGTTGTTTTCTTTTTAAAAACATATGCAATCAGATAACAATAGGGTCAGAATATGAGGTTTTGTCCCTGAATAGACACATTTTCTATACATTCAGGAGCTTTTGTCCTGGAAACCTGGAATTTTAAACATATCAACATTTTACTATTTACTATTATTTTGAATTAACCCTAGTAGGCAATTAAGCACCACTAAACTGCTTGCTCACTACCCTGTGCAGTGGGAGAGGGAAGAGAATCAGAAGGCATAAAGCAAAGGCTGTGTGTACCAGCAAAACAAAATAAGGAATTCATTTACAACTTCCTATCAGCAAAGAGATGTGTAACCGTTTCCAAGAAAGCAGGGTTTCACCACATGTAAAAGTTACTTGGGAAGAAAAATGCCAGAACTCTTAACATCCACCCTTCCTTCTCTGCTCCCCCAGCTTTTATTACTGAGCATGTCATCATCTGGTATGGAATATCTCTTTGGTTAGTTGGGTTGAGCTGTCCTGGCTATGTCCCCTCCCAGATTCTTGTGTACCCAGGTTCTTGTGCACTGACATGAGAAACTGAAAAGTCCATAACTCTGTGTAAGCACTGTTCAGCAATAGCTAAAACATTGGTGTGTTATCAACGCTGTTTTGGTCACAGATCTAAAGTATACCACCATGAAAACTACAATAGAATCATAGAATCATTTAGGTTGGAAAAGACCTTTAAGATCACCACATCCAAACCTTAACCTAGCACTGCCAAGTCCACCACTAAATCATATATACATATATATAAAACAAACACACACTCTATCCCAGCCCAAACTGGTATACTTGTGCTTAGTTTTTATCTAAAGTCTACCTACTGCACCACTTATACTACTGTGGAATAATAGCATTGACTTAGTAACCAAACATAACTAAAACAGTTTGGAAATATATGAAAGGAAAATAAGATATATCTGTATCATATTAGTATCTTGTTAGTACTTAGTATATTATTTTATCTGCTAATTTGCTATTAGTTGCATTTCTATTATAACAGACTGGTTTTATTCCAGAATGTGTATCAAAGAGAAATTTCAGCTGTAGCTTCAATGAAAATTGCATTTACCTACATAAACAAACACACAGGGTTAAAGAGTAAGGAAATAATAATTACATTGAATTATAGATGCTCTTCCCTAACAGTGCTAATAAATAACCATGTGAGATCCAATAATGTAATAGAGATAAAGAAATTTTTGATGCATGCTTTCATAGAAAAATAATAATTTTATTTGAATTGTAAGATTATAAAAAAAAAAAAAGAACTAGAGAAAAATTCAGGAATTTTGAATTATTTCTTTCAACTGTATAAATTCTATTTGGATTTTACAGAGTTATGGATTTAGTTTATATATATATATTCATCTTTTATTTTTTCCTTTCCTCAAGAAAATTAATAGGTAGTTTATTGTATATCACTAAAGAGGAAAGAACATTACTCTAATACACAGTATCAAGTTGAAAACAACAAAAAAATAAACATCTAGAGCTCTGCACACCTTACAAAGTACAGCACATTTACCTGAGAGTTTGCCGCAGAAAACTATTTTTCTCTCTTCCTCCAGAATGGTCGCATGCTCTATTTCTGCCAACTGGCCCTACAACAATAATTAGGGATTATAGTCTCTGCCTACCTGCAATAACTGCCGTGTAATTACCCTTACCATCCTTAAAAGGCTCGTGAATGGAAGAAAAAAAATCCTATGATTGGACAAAGGACAAAAGGATAAGCAACAGACTGCTTGACACTATGATGTGCGTCACTTTGGACTAGACCTAATAAAAGATAAGCACACATATCCTGAGATTGGAAGCATGTAGCTTTTTTAATTTTTGTCCCTTGAAATGAAATATAGGATTCTATGGAAGTATATGGACTTCTTATATGATATCGAGCAAGAAGTGCACACGACACCTCAGGATGAGATTCCAGCAGGTGATATGGCAAACAAAAGCTTGCCAGCAGCTAGAAAGCAAGAACTCTCCCACTCTGTGTTGGCTCATCCTGAGACCACAGGGTGATGACTTCAGTTAATTGGCCTTCACAGCTGCAAGTGCTATTCTAAATACAGAGTTCATGTTTCTTTTAAGGTAAGTCTTAGTTTCCAGTGTTTTGTTCACTCACCGTGCATATGAGGTTGCTATTTGAAAAGTTGAAAATTCCATTTTCAACCTCACAATAACACTTCTTAACTATTATATTATATTATATTTCTTAACTATTATATTGCAGAATATATTGATAACCATCTGAGACTGTTATTTTTCTCTCTTCTTGTAGCCTTGTCACAGGTACAAACAAAACAAAGCATGATTCACTGAGGACAGGAAAAATAGAAAAATGGAAAAATGGTGTTTTTACAGCTACTCACCTTAAGGATAGGGAGAGTCAATACCGAGTCCACCATGCATTCTGAATGAGACAGTCACTGGATAAAACACAAATATAGTTCCAAGAACAAAACTGAATATTTCCATGTAATATCTATGGAGACTAAGTAATTCAGATTTTTTCTTACCGGAAGAGTGTATCTTGAATTGTTCCTTCTGTGCAAACAGATTCTTCACTGTTAGTCACTAAGACACTGGATACATGCTCTGGGAACATACGGCCACAGGACCCTTCCTTTGACACCCTACTCAGGACAAGTTGGTCTTGGTTTTGACCTGGACTCCAGGTCAAAAGTCTTGAATGATCAGCCTGGAGATTAATTACCTTTAGCTTCACCCACCAATCTAAGCAAATCTTAAAGCCTTTGTTTGAGGTAGCTCTTAGATATTTTTGTGAAATGGATCCTTTTGATAATTTTGACCTTGATCAGGTTCAGCTGCATGAGAGGTCCTAAGCAGTCTTCTACCTATCAGAAACCTGACAAGGGTAAATACAAGAGTAAGCACCCCAGCACCCCTGGAATATTTAATAAATGACTAGGGGATTTTAGATCACAGTATTGGACCTATGGGAAAAAAAAAAAAAAAAAAAAAAAAAAGCTTAAACCCTTTACTGGATTTGACTATTTATTTCAGTGCAATTTGCAAGTGTATACAAAATATTCAGACCACTTCAATGTAAGTAGGGAACTAGAAAGGCACATCCCCTACCAATTTGTTTCAATGCCAGAACTCAAAATTCTAAGTCCAGTCTTGTGATATTTTTTCTAGTAAAAATTCAGAACTGTGGACTTAATAAACTGTGGACTTAATAAAAAAAATAAATCCTGTAGCAATAATTATTTCTATGACAGTCCAAACACTGAAGAGCTTTTTGTGATTACAGTCACACAACACTGAATCTTTCAGCATTGCTGTCACAGAGCTCTTAGTAAAATTCAAGCCAGCTAGTTATCATTCAGTTCTTCAGCTGGAAAACAATTAAACAATAAAGAGAAACATGAACAGGAAGAAGGATCTATTCTTGCATGATCTCCCTTGCCAGGGGAATGACTCTGGCCTCTGAGTACTTGGCTTGCTAATTCTTTGCAGCTTTCATTTCTATACAATAAATTTTGTGTCACAGCATCATGTGTAAATAAATAGTGACAACTGAAAAAAATTTAAAAACTTTTTTTTTTTTTTTAATAATCACTGCACGTAACATTTTAGAAAAAGTTATATTAGGATCTAATTTTAGAATTCTGAATTCTGCTGAAGTTACTAATTTACAGTTCAAGATTTCTCTCCAGATCTTAAGCATTTCCCGGAAGAGAGGAAGGGAGATAAAAGAAAAGAAGGAAACAAACAAAAAAACCCACAACAATACTAAGAAACTCCTTACGTTATTTCCTCATCCTTACCTTTCAAATAAAAAAAAATAAAAATAAAATACTTCAGGAACAATTTATTTTACTCTAGATCAGTTTCCAAGAAAAAAATAAATTCATTTGAGATACCAGTTTTACTTTGGAAGCTAGAGTTCAAGAGTTCAACCCTGCAATAACCAGTACTTAATCTTTTTTTTTTTTTTTTTTTTTTTTTTTAAGAATCCCTAAATGGTTAGTTTTTATTTTATTTTATTTTATTTTTTCTTACATTTTACAGATGCATTTACAGAGGCATTTCAGCCTATAAAATACTGTTTTTTCTCTATTAGTTGTGTATATTCATCTTTGTATAAGGCTATTGCCTGACCTGTTGGGCCTTAAACCCTGGGAATATCACATACAGAATGAAATCCCTAGGTTGTCATAACATAACACCAGAGAGAAAGAGTTGATAATATTAATATTTCTTGTATTACAATTTTAAATGTATTAATATTAATGAGACAGTTTTATGTATTAATTTGGATTGTGTTAATGTAACTAGTTTTATAATGACTGTTGCATTTTTATTAGAAGTTAAGGTTTTAATTAAGCTAACAGTGCATCCTGAAGTCTATGTATGATTTATTCCCTTTTTCCCCTAACAAGATGCTAAGTATAAGATTGCCTGTTCTCTCTGTTTTTCTCTTTTGCTGTTTTCAGAATGTGTATAAAACATGTTTTGGAATGTAATATTTATATTTAAATATTATCCTCTATATGTTCCTTTATTATAAGGGGGGCTTTTTTTTTTTCTGGTATTAATTGTTCTGTAGCATACATGCCTTTAAGATAGAATAGGGAATAAAAATTATCAAAAATGTTGTATTTTGGTGCAGGATGCTTCTATCTTCTGTTCTTCCAGGTATTACTGTGCTGAGTACTTGGATGAAGTCTGATTTTAGGAACTGCATTTTTGTGTCATTTCTCCAAGTACAGTTTATGCTATACTTTGCATTGCTAATGTTTCTCAGAACTGCATAGGGAACATTTAAAAAAATAATAATCCTGAAGTCACTAAGAGTGCAATTTGTTTCATTTAAATTTAGCTATCCATATGTAACTACCTAATATAATTTAGCCATGCCCATTTCATTTATAATCAATGAAAATACACAGACACTTGCAGGAACATATTGCAAAATCTATAGATTACTGAGATTACAGAGACATGATAAAGTAGTTTGCATGACTCAGGTGCTGCCCTGGGTGGATACAGGATCTTTAAGTGCAGGCTGGGGAGCTAAGGAAGTATTCACCTCAATATAAACGTAATGGGTGACCAAGATGTTGACAGTTTATGGGTAAAGATCAGGAAAGAGACTAATACAGGTGACATGATGGTGGGTATTTGCCAAAGATCACATAATCAAGAAGAAAAACTGATAGGGACTTATTTCAACAACCGGAAGTCTCACATTTCTAGGCCTTAGTTGTCCTAAGAAACTATAATAATTCTGACATCTGTTAAAAGGGATTCTCTGGAGAACATTACAAATAATAATAATAATAATAATAATAATAATAAAATGTAGATTAGATGCAGGTCACTGATGTGGCAATGGTCACATTGGCCAACATTGTCAATTGACAATGGTCACAGTGGCCAACTAAGGAAGTTGCTAAACTGGATGTGTTACTCACAGATGAGGATAATTTACTGAGTGTATGAAGACTGGTGGTAGTCTTGGTAACACCAACTATGAGTCAAGGGACTAGTGAAAAAGTATGTATGGAAAGCTAATGTAGCACCTTCTTTGCCCTGATCTTTAATTGTAAGTTTTATCCTCAGACCTCGTAGGTTATTGGGTCTAGCGTCAGATTCTAGGAGAGTGAAACATTAACATGGGAAAAAAAGGGTGTAATTGAGAACTGCTGAGTTGCATTGTACGTGTATATACATGTGTTGAACATAAATATTCGTCCTTGGAACAAGATGGGGTGAATTCTAAGGTGGTGAGGAAGCTGAAAAATGCCATTGAAAGGATGCGAGTCTATCATTTTTTTGATCATGGAGACTGGAGGACATTCCTGATGATGGGAAAAATGTAAATATCATATATGTATTTAACAAGACAAAGTTATGAGAAGCTACAATCAGGTCAACCTAACCTCAGTCCATAGGAAAATCATAAAGCAAATATTTTAAAAGCAATTTCCAAGGATCTGAAGGAAAAGAGAGATGGATTAAACAAATCAAAACGGTGTGTGACAAGCATGATGACTTTCAATGACAACACAACTGTTCTTGTTTACAAAATGAGAGGAGTGGATGTTGTATAATTTGACTTAGCAAGGTCTCCTGTAACAACTTTACAGCCAAGATAGTGAAATAAGGTACACATAAAATTGGCTTGGCAATAGGCTTTAAGGGACTGGTGAATGAGAATACTAATTCATCTTTTTAATGGGTCAATACAGAGTTCAATGTTGTTTAATGTCTTTATTAATGATCCAAACTGTGAGATGGAGTGAATTTCTTTGCAGTTTTAAGGGTGAAGATCAACTTGTCAGAATGGTCCATATACTGGAGGGCAGGACTGTTGTTAAGAAAGACCTGGCAGCCTGGAGAAGCAGGATGACAGGAACATCATGAAGTCCTGGAACATCCTGCAAAGTCCTGGCAGGAATAAGCCTATGCAGTAGTATAGACTGTGGGCTGTGGTGGTTTTACCACGCTAGGCAGCTGAACACCACAACCGCTCTCTCACTCCTCCTCCTCAGATGAGGAGGGAAGAAGTAAAGGAAAGAACAACTCACGGGTTGAGATAAGGATAATTTAATTAAAGAGAAAAAAAATATATTAAGGAAATATTATTATTAATTAAACAATTCAACTAAAGGGAAAAAAGGGAAAAGGGAAAAGGGAGGGGGAAAGGGGACAAAAAACAAAAAAAGTAAAGGCTATGTGGAAGTGCAGAGAAAAGAAATTACTCTCTACTTCCCACAAATGAGCGATGCTTGACCACATCCTTGAAGCAGGGCCTCAACGCATGTAGCCGGTGTTCGGGAGGAGGACAGACGTCCCCTCTTCTTCCTTTTTCCACCTTTTATTGCTGAGTGTGACATCATATGGTATGGAATATCCCTTTGGTTGGTTTAGGTCAGCTGCCCTGGTGATGTTTCTTTCTCACTTTTTTGCCCACCTGCTAGGAGGGTTAGAGAAAGTCCTGATGCTGTGCCAGCACTGCTCAGCAGCAGACACAACACTGGTGTGATACCACTGCTGTTCTAGCTATAAGTACAGAGCTGAGCACTGTATGGGCTGCTGCAGGGAAAGTTAACATCCCAGCCAGATCCAGTACATGGGCCAAAAAAAAAAAAAACAAACTAGAATGTAGCTTTTCAGAGAAGGAAATGGCCCTAGCTAAACATGTCAGCAGTGTACCCCTGCAATGAAAAGACCAACCACATCCTGAGCGTAAAGGGCAGAAGTGCAGCCAAAAGGTTAAAGGGAGTCATTATTGTCTCTTATTCAACGTGTCTAGAAGATTGTTCACAGCTTGGAAGTCTGCAATACAAGAAAAGCATTAACATGCCAGACTGAGTCCAACAAAGAACCACCAAGATGTCTGGAGCTGAAGTACAAGATAGACAAATAAAACCAGAAAGAACAGCAGACAAGATTAAATGAAGATCTTGTTGCTGTCCTTAATTATTTGATAGGAAGGTATAGCAGAGACAGAGTTCTTCTGAGAGGTACATAGTGGTGGGATATGAGTCAAGGAGTACAACCTTCAGGAGAGAATATTACAACTAGGCATTGGAAAAAAAAAAAAAAAAAAAGTGGATAATTTACTCTTGTAAGTAAAATGGCAAAAGGAATTGATCATATATGAATGCAGCTAGGCTTGTACATCTCTTGTTGGTGCCTAAGAGGAGTAAGTGGCTGGTTTTTTGTCTTTACTTCAATGGAAGACAATGTGAGACAACATAGAAATCTATAAACCAAACTGACACGTTTCTGGATCTCTAAGTGGGGAAAAACTTCTGTAAACCATAAATATACACATTTATGAAGGAGATTAAAATCTCTGACACTCACAGGGCTAAAGTTAAATGTTGAAACCTATTTTAAAAACAGAATTAGTCTTTCTTCACCTTATGCCCCTCTGTAAATTGTGATAAGTGATGACTAATATAGATCATCTCTTTTACAAGGAACTGTAAGAATTTTTGGAGCTCAAAATCCTTACAGAATGAATCCTGAATGAATGAAACCTTACTGTGTCCCCTATCTACAGAAAACAGAAAGATCGTTGGGGGTAAACATTCAATTTTTCTAAACTGTGAAGAAATAGCTGGAAATAGCTTTCTGGAAATACCAGTCTTTCTTCATTGACTTGAGGTAGACTTTATAACTAGTTATGCCCAACTGCTATACAAATTGTTTAGATCACATAAATCCTAATCCTCAAAGCTTTCTGCTGCTGTTCATTGACTATCTGACAGTCTTTCTCTTGTGGAAGTTGGATGATGGTTAGTTTATGCCTTTCTGGTACTAGTGTGATTAAGTTTGATTTTAGCTTAT
>CM021697.1:163062556-163111281 GCA_011074415.1 Stictonetta naevosa
TTTTTTTTTTTTTTTTTTTTTTTTTTTTTTTTTTAGGGCAAAATTGCCTTCTGTCATGTCAATTTCCTTGTTCAGAGCTTGTAGAACTATGAACAACTTAGACATGCCCTGCAGTGATCAAATTATCCAGGATAGAAATCAATACAGAAAATGCTTAACCAGGTCTGTCAGGAAAATTTTTGTAATGCAAATATTATTTGTGGGTGTTCCAAAGTAACAGATAGGCATTGACTCTGACCCATGTAAATAATCAGGGAAAAGAGCAGATAAAATGATAATCATGGAGTAGGATTATTAAATCTATTAATAGTAACAAGCTGCAACTTACATACTGTGTTTAGTTTTGGGCCCACAGTACAAGAAGGACATTGAGGCCCCGGAGCAAGTCCAGAGAAGGGCTACAAAGCTGGTGAAGGGCCTAGAACACAGGTCCTGTGAGGAGCAGTTGAGGGAACTGGGGTTGTTTAGTCTGGAGGAGGCTTGGGGGTTACCTTATTACTCTCTACAACTACCTGAAATGAAGATGTGGGGAGCAGGGGGTCAGCCTCTTCTTGCAGATAACTAGTGATAGGACTAGAGGGAATGGCCTCAAGTTGCACCAGGAGAGGTTCAAGTTGGAAATTAGAAGACATTTCTTCTCAGAAAGAGCAGTCAGGCATTGGAAGGGGTTGCCCAGGGAGGTAGTGGAGTCACCGTCTCTGGGGGTGTTTAAGGAAAGGTTGGATATGGTGCTTAGGAGATGTTTTAGTAGGTGATATTGGTGGTAGGGGGACAGTTGGAGCAGATGATCTTGGAGGTGTTTTCCAGCCTTATTGATTCTATGATTCTGTGATTTTCTGCATGTTGTATTTGTGGTCAAAGACAATGAGTGTTTACTATTGTGTAGTACACATGAAGAAAATAATGTTTCTGAATTATGTAGGACACCACTCTTACACTGTTTGTATGGTCCACTTTCTCATGATACCCACAAAAAAAGAGGATGACAATAACATGAATGGTAAAAGAAAGAAGAAGAAGAATAAAAATAATAATAAAAAGAAAAAGAAAACAGAAGCAACTACAACAAGAAAATCAACCAACCAACCAACCAACAGAACAAACAAAATTTCCCAGTCTGTGGGAGGACTGTCTTTGGAAGAATTTAATTTTATTTTGATTCTGATAATGTAGATATTCCCTCTTGAATAACTTTTACTTCTCCAAACATTGCAAAGAAGGGCTTAATACAGACACTTTTAAAATCAAAAGATAAAGTTTTACATCTCACAAGAAGAAATGTTTTTTATTATTCACAGTGTTGTATATCCACTTATATTCAGTACTAAAAGAAGTCAAAACTGTAGCTCCTGTAGCTCAGCTAAGTATGACAACAAGGCTGTAAATAAAAATAATATTAAAATTCCTAGACTGAACACTTTGTCTAATTAGTTATCTCTCTTGGCTAGGCAGGAAATGGAAAGTGAGAGAGCAGCTTAGAAGAAAAATAATAATAAATTAACCAAGAGTGAGATGAAAAGGATAGATCACAACACACTGTAAGAATGATGATTTTACAAATAAAAGAGTGCAACTATTTTCTGAACGTAAAACTCTTGACCTGAGGTAGTCATATTTGTCAGAGTAACATGCAAGCAGCAAGTATCTCACTGACCTTTCTAGTTTTGTAAGAATAATATCCTTTTTTAACTCTGATGTCTGAAAAATCTTTGCAGTATATTAGATACAAAAACAATTTTCTTGATAATCACACATGTCCAAGTTAAAGATGTAAACTTTAGTTTGCATTTGCTACTTTTTTTTTTTTTTTTTTCCATGTCATTTCCTGCCTGCTGTACAGTCATTGCTATCACTTGTCCATGTAGCAGTGAATTTTTTTATTAGATAGTCGCTAGGATCTAGGACACTAAAAGATAAGGCCAGCAAAATAGCTGCAAAATAGCTTCAACATAGCTTATAAGGACCAAGAATAAGAGCCTAAACTTGAATAAATAAATAAATAAATAAACAAATAAATAAATAAATAAATAAATTCAAAAGAACACGGTCCAATGAAAACCTCTCTCCCATAGCTCCTTTCATGTCTGATCCAATGCTGCACAATACCATATAAGCTGGCATTAAACACAGGTAGTTAAGCTGTGACAAAGGTCCTTGTGTGTTCTTGGTTATTTTCCTGAAATATATTTTATCAGAGTGGTTATTCAGATGCTTCTATATGGTAATAATAAGAAAGTACATGCACATAAAGGCTATAGTGGGCTAACAGCTTCATTAGGTGTCTAACTGCTTCATTAATGACATGGATGATTGGACAGAGTGTACCCTCAGCAAGTTTGAGGACTATACAAAAATGGGAGGAGTTACAGACAAAACACGTGGTTGTTCTGTCTTTCAGAGAGACATCAACAGGGTGGACAATAGTGTCATGAAAATCAAAAAAGGGGAAATAATTTGCACCTGGTCAGGAATAATGCCTTGTTCTGTTACACACCAAGTCAACCTGGAACTATGTGCCCTTACAGCCAAAGAAGGCCAATAGACTCTTGGGCTGATGTAGCAGAACCATTGCCAGAAGCTCAAGGGAGCTCACCTTCCTCTGTGCTCAGCACTGGTGAGGCATCTGGAGTGCTGGGTCCAGTTCAGTGTTTCCCATTACAGGAGTGACAGGTACTGGAAGGCCACTATAAGTTTTTCCTGAAGCCTTCTCTTCTCCAGGCTGAACAATGCCAACTCCCTAAGCCTCTTCATAGGAGAGGTGCTCCAGCACTCTGGTCATCTTTGTGGCCCTACTCTGGACCTGCTCTGACAGGTCCATGTCCATCTTGTGCTGGGGGCCCCAGAGCTGAACACAGTACTCCAGGTGGGATCTTACAAGAGCAGAGTAGAAGGGGAGAACCACCTCCCTTGCCCAGCTCGTTATGCTTCTTTTAATGCAACCCAGGATACAGTGGGCTTTCTGGGCTGCAAGCACATATTGCTGGCTCATGTAGAGCTTCTCATCAACTAGCACCCGCAGGTCCTTCTACTCAGAGTTGCTCTCAATTCATGCTCTGCCCAGCCTGTATTTAGATTAGACTCAAACACACCACACAGCTTGGTGTCATCAGCCAACTTACTGAGGGGTGACCTTGATTCTACTGTCCATGTCACTGACTCAGGTGTTAAACAACATGAGTCCCAGTACTGATCCCTGGGAAACACCACTCCTTACTGACCTCTGCTTGGTTATCAAGCCATTGACTACAACACTTTGAGTGTGATTATCCAGACTCAAAACTCAGAGTGTAAAGAGTTTCTTTTTCTTTTCTTTTTTTTTTCTGTTTTTTTTTTTTTTTCATTATGTATAAAAAAAAAAAGGCATGTCTCTACCTTTAAATCTATGCTTTTATCAGATTTATTAAAAGTGATGTACCATAAACTAAATGGTTAAATGAATATTTACAGTCACAAAGTACTGTAACACAGGTTATAGTGTATATCAAACACTATGTAACCTAAGTGCATTTTGATGGTTTGCTCTTGTACAGAAGAAATTGTTAGTACATTTAATGGCTTCATATTTTCTTTTTTTTTTCTTTTTTTTTCTTTTTTTTTTTTTCTGTACATAGAAACTTGCTTAATGTGGCATGACAGCTGAGCTTTCCTGCAAGTTTGAAGAATGAGGTATGCTCTTAATCCTTTGCCCCTCACTTTGAATTGGTCCCAAATTCAACCTCTCTTCAGGAATAAGAACTAATGAACACGATGGTATGTTTTCAGTTTCCTGAGCAGCTGTCTGGTTCTCTTAAAATATCCCCAAAGCATTTACCACTTCCAGATCTTGCATCATTTCCTCTACTCCTGGCAGGACTTTCTTTAAAACTTACCCTCTAAACACTACTTGATAATGTTTCATGAGTGTTTCATTCACTCTTTGGCATGTGAAGACCTTAATTATATCCCCATGAACTTCTGGCATAGGTCCAGATGCTGACAAAAGAAACAGCAGCAAGTTCACTTAAACAACACCTCTAATACAGAAGTAGCAGTATGACAAGTTCTAATTGGCTTTTGCCTAGTAATTCTCCATAAGGAAACTATAGTGAAATGAATTCTGTTCACTGTTATGGCATTGTAGCCCAAATGAGAAGTGGATTTTTTCTAACATTATTTGAATCACAGAGAGGGTGTTTACAGTATTCCCAACTTACGTATATGATGATAAAGTTAAAATTAGGTAAATAATTTAATCATGAGCTTTAAATATCTTGCGTTTAAAATCTTGGATAGTACATATATATTGACCTTATTAACATTTATAAATATGCAAAGGTGCAAGCTGGAACATAGGAGGTTCCACTTAAATATGAGAAGAAACATTTTCACGGTGAGGGTGACAGAACACGTGGGAACAGGTTACCCAGGATGATTGTGGAGTCTCCTTCTCTGGAGACTTTCAAAACTCACATGGACGTGTTCCTGTGTGACGTGATCTAGGTGTTCCTACTCTGGCAGGGGGATTGGGCTAGATGATCTTTCAAGATCCTTTCCAATCCCTAACATTCTGTGATTCTGTGATATACTCTACTCATATATAAAAACTGATTAATTTAAGCACTCTTGTATGTATATATACAGAAAGCAAAAGAGCTTGTGATACTCCAGATTATAAGTTTTGTATATATATATATATATATATATATAGTTGTGCACAAGGCACTCTGCTCTGACAATTTATGTAAGAAACTTGTATGTTTCACAAGGTTGTGTTTTCCTTTTTGGTTTTAATATCCTTGTTTTCTCTACCTCACATAAAGGGAATAGCTAGCTGTTCCAGCTTGTCCAACTGCAATAAAGCAAGGTGACATTTTGTCACCTGAATTATGTTTATTATCAGCAAGTAAATAATACATCAGATCAACTCCAATTCTGCCAGGAAGAAGGAAAACTATGGGTAAGTGACATTTGAACAAACCTATGTGTTGCTGAAGGGTAGTCCAGGTACTGATCTCTGTCTATAATGGAGATATGGTTAAAGTTTCCTTTGGGAACTATAAGCAGTGTGGAGACTAGCACCTCAGCAATGCTTGGTATGGGGGAAGGGGATCACTCTCAAAAGCACAAAAGGAGCCAGAGTTACTCAACCTTTGCTTCATGTCTTTGTGTTGTCAGGACAGAAGGGGTGATAGATGTAAGGTATCTTTCAGAAGTAGCATAGAGATTTGGTCCTAAACATCGAACAACTTCAAACCTTTAAGAGAAAATTTTGAGCAGCCAGACCAAGGAGAAGTCTGCAGATATAAATATTATTTTACTGTAGTTACAAAATGACAGAGATATTTTTTTTTCTTCAAGCCAGAAACAGCGTGCGTTTATAAGTCTCTTACCGCCTCTACTTACTGTGCAACATGAAGGCATGAGGCAAGCATTGGTTGTTTCAGGCTGGGTATTTAGAAAAGATTTTAAACTTTCAAAGCTTTGTCCTTTTAAAGTGCAAAAGTATAACACTGCAAGCAAAATTATGTTGGTAAGATTTGTTTGATCAAATGTAGTGCTAATCAACCACAATCCTCCAGCAATCGACAAGGAGAAATAGGCACTTACGGAATAATATGGCTGCCAAAATAGAGGTTGCTGGATCCCATATGTTCCCTATATTATCTTAATAATACGTAGCCCTGTTGAGATGTGACTGATACCATAAGATACTTCTAATTGCACTAAACACCTATGCTGGGGCAATCAGAGAAGATCAAAGTGCCTAAAAATGTCTATATTTAGATGACTCAGTCACGTTAGTTCACACCAAATGATGTCAGTTCCCACTCATTGATAAGACCAGCCAACTGAGGGGATACCTTTGGTTCATTCACCAGCTGGTCCTTCAAAGAGGTGGACAAGGGAGCCCTTACAGAAGCTGTGTCTTTTTTATCAACAAGTACAGGACACATCAGATCAACTCCACATCTGCTAGGAAGAAGGTAAGCTATGGGTGAGTGACATTTGATCAGATCTATGCATTGCTGTAGAATCCAGATACTGATCTTTGGTGAGGTCAGGCTGGAACTTTCTTGTAGAATACTTTCTTCTCTCCTCTCCCCTACCTCATCAGTCCCTCTTTGTAAAAAAAAAAAATAAAAAATAAAATTGAATGTGCTATGCAGACCTAACTTCTTTCCAGCTAGTGCTTTCCTTGTGTGTGTCACAGAGGGGAGAGATCCTCACTTTCCATTCCCTATTGCTTCTTATGGTCTTCCAAACAACTTGTCTCCTTTATTTTGTCACCGAACCAGGTTCAGGCTATGTAACCCAGTGTTTGTTTCAAGTTCATACATTCATCACCTTTTCTCTACTGAATCCAACCTAGATTTTTTGGTCATCTCCAAAATCCTTCCTACTTTCTCTGTAAATGTAATTTATTTATAACTTAGAAGGATTTTAACTTCTGATGAGCTATGAGAACTTTCAAAATTCTCCATTTATGATCAAATGACAATGGCCATTTCTCTGGACAGAAATTGATGTCAAAAGGTTTGTGAGTTACTTCTCTGCAGTTTCCTAGTGTTAACATGCACCATCAGGTAGGTTTTAGAAAACTTTATAGAGAACTGCCTGCAACTCAGCCATGTTTTCCTTGTGGCAGCACACTGTCACACTCATCTGGTAAAGAGTTGGTGGGTGCATTGGCAGAGGCAGAGCCAGGCAATTTGCAGCATGGCCTTGCTGATCATCGCTAGTGAAAAGTTCAGCACTGCAGCAAAATCCAGCTAGGCACTAAATGTTACCTGTGGTTATATATTAGGTTGCTGACAAGTGGCCATAGAGCAGATGTTATAAGGACTTTTCTGTATGTGATGCTTGTGGGATGGATAGAAGTTGCTCTGTTGACTGGATATTAAAATTCCACTGTAATAATCCTCAATAACTATTGTTGCCATAAATATTAAGAATTTGAAACATTAGGTTCCTTCAAAGTGAATGCAGCTCCACGGAGACAAGAAAATGAACCATGTTTTCACATCTTCCTTAAGTCTTCCATTTTGGGGGATAAAAGTAAATTCCCCCAGAACCTTCTCCACACTGAACAACCCCAGCACTCTCAGCCTGTCTTTATGGAGAGGTGCTCCAACACATCTAAAATATAGTTCAGTCTAGATCTGAGGGACTTGTCTTGAACTTAAAAGACACTTGCTGGGCCCACAGGCAGGGGACTGGGGGCAGGGGACTCAGGTGAGGCTTGTCAGAACATATAAAGCCTATTCATGTTCTGAGGGTCTTGACAAATAACACAAAAGCCTGTATTAGCTTATAGAGAATAAAAACTAAAGTCATAATACAGTGGTTTTTGTTTGTTTGATTGTTTGTTTTGTTTTTCTCAGAAGACAGAGTTAGAGAAGTAAAATATCCCCTTTTATTCAAATGATTAGAGCAAAAAATGTATATGAAACAATTTCATTTACAACCTATTTCTATTCTAGGCATCTTAAAGCGGTTTTTCTCCCCTTAGTAAGGAATTTTCTACTCACCAAGATCTAGTCAGCTTTGAAGGAACTTTGGAGGATGTAAAGATATGGATGCTATTTATTTTCTTGAAACTGTTTTGCATTATTTACGCACTCATTTTAGCAAATAGACATATATGAATGCATGACCTAACAACTAGGGTAGAATCATTCTTATATTATAATCCTCTCAATTAGGTCTCCTTTTCCAGTAAAAATGTAATTATCCATGTAAATAGACTAGAATGATTATTTTCTGACATATGATTATAGTTATTTTCATTGCAAAAGATTTCCAAGAGAATTTTTAGTGTGTGTTGCAAGAAAATAAACAAAAGTCTGAATGTATGCTAAGTGCAGATGAACATTCACAGAAATTGCTTTGCAAGGGATTCTCTGGAGAAGCTGATTTCAAAGCACACTGAAGTCAGTAGAACAATCTACAGTTGTGTTTTGGATCAAGCTTACTTTCCTTACTTGTTTGTAAGGTATTGTTTTCCTTACTGCAAAGAAGTTACAGAGCAGACAAAGCCAGGAACACAACAGTCTGTTCTTCACAGACAAGATTTATATTAACAGATGCTGTGAGCAAGCAGCATTCACAAGCTGAATTTGGGAAAGGGTAACATCTAATACTGTAAAACAATGTAACAAACCAAGAAACATTTTGCTTTATCTTTCTATCCTTCTATTTTATTAAATTATTCAAATGACGTGTCAAAAGAGTCCTAAAAAAGCTTATGCTTAATTGCATGAATATGCACTGTTAGTTGGAAAAGTGTCACACTCATTTTTTGTAGCTGTCCATCTTAAATAAAACATGACACTGTTCTTAAAATCTCAGGTTGAGAGATGTGCTTGTATTCTGAGCTGACATAATTAGCTGATTTTTTTTTCCTTTTGCTTTCTAAGTCTTAATTAAAAAACACCTTCCAAAGAAAATATTTGGAATCTGGTGATGTCCCTGAAATTCATCAAGGTGACACGCTGTCTGTGTTTCTGTGTCTCATCCTGATTCTAATATTGAAGACTAAATTGGAGAGAAGTTTCTCTTAGTATCACAGGGATTTAACCAAAGAGTACAGATTGACTTTGCTTTGTACTTACACCCAACATAACTTGTGATGTCTGGAGAAGTCCCAAGAATGGGATGTGGCTGTTCTTATAAGACTTTTTTTTTTTCTTTTTTTCTTTTTCTTTTTCATGTTCATAAGTTCATATCGTTAAACAATTTATTATTCTTTGTCTTCCTTTTTAAATACAGTGTCTCAGTCACAACTATTTGTTATCCCTGATCCTGAAGACCTTTATCCATTCATTTCTTTTGCCAGCAATATGTTCTTGCAGCACAGAAAGCCAACTGTATCCTGGGCTGCATCAAAAGAAACATAGGGGACAGCAGGCTGTGGTAGACAGCAGGCTGACCATGAGTCAGCAGTGTGCCCTTGTGTGAAGGCCAAGAAGGCCAACAGTATCCTGGGGTGCATTCAGTAGAGTGTTGCCAGCATGTCAAGGGAGGTGATCCTCCCCCTCTATTCAGACCTAGTGAGGCCACACCTGGGGTATTGTGTCCAGTTCTGGGCTCACCAGTACAAGAGGGACATAGAAGTACTTGAGTGAGTCCAGAGGAGAGCTACGATGATGATTAGAGGACTGGAGCACCTGTCATATGAAGACAGGCTGAAAGAACTGTTCCTGTTTAGCCTGGAAAAGAGAAGACCAAGGGGAGACCTCATCAATGTTTATAAATATTGGGGGGGGGGGGGGGGGGGGTGAGGGGGAGGGCAGTCAAGAGGATGGAGCCAGTCTCTTTTCAGTTGTGCCAAGCAACAGGACAAGAGGTAACGGGCACAGACTGAAGCATGGGAAGTTCTGGCTGAAAATGAAGGGGCACTTCTTAACTGAGAGTGACAGAGCACTGGAGCAGGTTGCCCAGAGAGTTTCATATAATTATATGAAAGTAATGGCTTTGAAGAGAAAATTCTTCATTCTTGTGCAACATGCTCTAGGTGATCCTGCTTGACAGGGGGATTGGACTAGATGATCTTCAGAGGTCCCTTCCTACCTCGGCCATTCTGTGATTCTGTTATGGCTAGTAGGCTGAGGGAGATGATTCTCCTCCTCTATTCTGATCTTGTGAGATTCCATCTGGAGCACTGTGTTCAGCTCTGGGGTACCCTGCACTAGATGCATATGGACCTGTGAGAGCAGGTCCATAGTAGGGCCACAAAGATGACCAGAGTGCTGGAGCACCTCTCCTATGAAGACAGGCTGAGTGCTGGGGTTGTTCAATGTGGAGAAGAGAAGATTCTGGGGAGGTCTTATAGCAGCCTTCCAGTACCTAAAGGGGGGCTACAAGAAAGCAGAAGAGAGACTCTTTATCAGGAAGTGTAGCGATAGGACATTGGGTAATGACTTTAAACTATATTAGGGTAGATTTAGATTAGACATTAGGAAGAAATTCTTTGCTATGAGGGTGGTGAGACACTGGAACAGGTAGCTCAGAGAAGTTGTGGATGCCCTATTCCTGGCATTGTTCAAGGCCAAGCTGGATGGGGCTTTGAGCAACCTCGTCTAGTGGAAGGTGTCCCTGCCATGGTAGCAGGGTAGGACTTAGATGATATTTAAGGTTTCTTCCAATCCAAACCATTCTCTGACAATTAGTCAGATTCTTATGCCTATGTATCTATAATATTTCCTTGGATTCTGTATATGTGATACTGATAGAACTATGTAATTCTGGCTCTGAGGCTTACTATAAGGAACATAGGGAATTATCTAACAGAAAATCAACACCTGTTGATTTACTATCAATCCAATTCCATTGGAAAAGTATCATAGATGCTTACTGAATGATTACTATTCCAGATTTATTTATTTTAATTAGAAGTGTAAAGGTTTTAAAATCCATGTGTTACCTATCCAAGAGAGAGTTTATAGATAGGGCAGGTTAGCACAGATGAATGGAATCGCTTAATTTCAGCTGCTATCTTTTAAAAAGAAGTTAAAAGGAAAAGAAATACATATGTATGAGGAGAATGGCATATTTAGTATATAATAGGACTGACCAAAAAAAGAGCTTCTCCAGTTCACTTCTGACAAGGAATTAGCCCAATATTTTCTATAAAAATAGAAGTTGTCTTTCTATAGTACTTGTTTGTGATTCCTACTTAGTACAGCACGGGATTAACTTTCTCATGAGCATAATAATCCTGGCAACACATGCTTCATGGCCTCTAACAATAGCAGAAGGAACTTTTCCACATTAGTTCATTTGATTCTAGTTATTTTGTCTTACTTAAGATTTGTATAATTTTATATTAAAATTCCTTCTACTGCTTCAACCAATAGAGGTACATATAGCACCATCTAGAGATATAAAAGCAAAATTTTTAAATGATGCACTATCATCGAGTGGCCAGTATACAAGATGACTTTGTAATTTACAATTAGTATTAAAACTACATTTTCAAAGGATAGGCTAGAAGAAAATGATACATTCCTAACTAAAGAGAACACTTTAATGTTTTCCTGCATGACTTTTCAAGAAATGCACTGATTGAGCAGCTTCTGACCAGCACAGTATTTAATGACATTCTTAAAAGCTCCTCATGTTGAGTAGAAATATTAAATATCCCTTAAATAATATGCAGAATAAACATCCAAATAAAGATCTGTAAGAATTATTACATAGTGTTTTTTGACTTGAGAAAGCAATCATTTTTTAGACATTGACATCAAGACCTATAAACATGCACTCAGGCAGTGGCATTAAAAGTATTCCTAGAATATTGCAGTGCTTCTATTTTCTGCAGGAAAAGAAGACATGGTTGAAAAATGCCTAACCTGTACCTAATACCAGGTTTACATTCCACTAATTCTTTTTAGTAAAGGAGTGAATCACTTACATCTTTATAAATCATCTGTAGCTACTTTACAGTAATAGTAGTTTTTATTCTGTAGGAATTTTTGTTGCTTTATCTTTTTGTTTCTTTATCACCTACAGAGAGTGGGAACAGGGAAAGGTGAAGATGACTGTATATGTTTTTAAAACTTTGTTAATATGTGACTGAAGGAGTGAGAACAGATGAACCGTCTGTTAGTTTCTTTTCCTTCCTTTAACAGCTAACTTTCTTAAATGATGAGGTACTTCAGCAGGCCATTTCAGAACAACACAAAAAAAATAAATTAAAAAAAAAAATTATATGTAGCTGTATAATTGTACAATTGTTATAATTGTAAAAAATTGTCTTCAGGGTATGGTAATATTTAAAATCCTACTGCTGTTCCAAGATGTTTTTAGCTATGTTAAATCAGAAAGCAAACCAAATACGTATATATATTTAATATCAAAGTACATTAGTCTTGAAGTCCTTTCATACTGGTATACAAACAGAACTAAATGTGAAGAAATTAGCGAAATTATATAAGCATATTGAAACTATGAGTAAAATGAGCATATTGAAAATATTCTCACTGTAAATGAAAGCAATGTTAGACCCTAAGTATCTACAGGAATAAAATCTGTATTAGAATTTGAATAATAATACAAGCTAGTAAGATGATTCTATATATTGTAAGAATACTGATTAGACTTAGTGACCACATTTCTCCGAGTCTACAGATTTGTCTTGTATAAAAAATGTTAAAAATAAATAAATAAATAAATAGATTGCCAGAAGAGATGAAAAGTGATAGCTGAAGTGTGTATGAAGGTCAGATAAAGATTACTGATATTTTAAAATGTATTACTTCAGGATTGTTCTTTTCATAACAGATGATGGTCTCAGTAATATGTTACTGACACAGAATTGCACAGAACAGCCCTGGCAATCAGTGAAGAACAGTGTTTTAGAATAAGAATTGTTATAATCTTTACTTGCTTATATCCAATATTAATCCAGGCTAAATACTTGAAAGTAATTTACTTTCCAATATTTTAATCTTTGATCTTAATTTAATAAGATTACTAGGATTCCAAGAGTTAGCTCCCAATCAATAATATGATCATAGAATTGACTAAGAAATCTTGTGAAATATTAAAGGCAATATGTTACCTATCTAGAACTACATTCTCTGGTCTTTGTTCATGTTGCTCAGGACAGACCTCTGAGGGAAAAAAAAAAAAAAAAAAAAAAAAAAAAATTGTGAAACCTATCTATATACCTATCTATATGTAAGCAACAGAGTCTGTTGCTATAGGTGAATTGTTGATTATTCACCTAGGCCTATCTCCTCAGTGAAAATCCTCAGAGAAAAACATTCCAAAGAGTGTTCTAGATATTCTTTTAAGCTGGGTAGGAGTATCAGTCTGCTCCTCTGTTTTGAATTTCCTTTGCTGTGCTCTGCTTTGCTCTCCTCTCTCTGTCAGGGAATCTAGATCACATATTTATATCACACACCTTACTTTTAGATGATGGAGGTCAAGTCAATTGATCTTATTATCAGGCTCATGATTTTTCATGATTGCTTTACCTCATTTTTCATAAAGTCACTAAAAACTGAAGTTGTACTTGATTAGCTTCTGCTATATTTAATGAAAATTATATGGCATCTGCATTAAGGAAAAAATACAGAATCACAGGAGGGGTAATATTCACTAATGTCCTGAAACACAAAATGAGGTGAAATGTTAACTATACACCCATCTTTAATATCTAAAAGCTAACGAAAGTAAAATATAAACTTTACTGAAATTGCTTGATGACATGCATAGTAAAACTATCTTTAGCTTTGATTCTAAGATGAATTTTAAATAGACGGGAAAAAAAATTCATCTTGGAGTAGTGCTATTTCTTTTTAAAAAATATAAGTTAACCACACTGAAATATGGACTATGTCTTTTTTCATCTCTGTAGGTTGATCACATATAGTAAACATTAGTAATCTAATTAAGAGGTGCATTTTTTTTTCCCTAATAATCTCTTTTATGATTTTCAACAATCAAATACAACAAAGAATATAAATAAAAGTAACTCTTTGACCTCCCTTTGGAGCACAGAAGTGTTGTGTACAGAAGATATCAGTATGCAGCTACAGCAGGCCTCATTAGTTTGCCATCTGCTATGGTGGATAGATGCTAAAATGTTGCTATTGCAAGGTTCATTGAGCAGTAAAATTATAATTTTTTTAAAAAAATGTATTTTAAGTAAAAATCCCTTGAAAGAAAACAGCTGCCAAATGATGACTGAGACTATGATCCCATTAAAAAGGAAAGACATCAAATAAATACAAGAAAATCTTAAATTAGTCATATTAGCGTTAGTTCCTAGTTTTTGTAAGAATGTTATGTATACATAGAGATGAATGAAGTAAACTTTTCAATAAGGTGAATTTTTCTACAAGGCAATATTTAAATGACACAGAAGATAGTGTGCTTTATCCTATTTATTTCTGTTCTAGGACATCTTCATTGGCAGCAAGGTAAACAACTGGAACTGTCAGAGAAGTGGTTGTGTTTCATTAAATAAACTTTTTGGCACTACTTCCATTTATAATCAGTTCCTTGAATTTCTACATGAAGAAAGGAAAACTAATAACTGCAGGGAGTCTTGTTAGTTTGGATTGTCATCTTCAAAACTGTAAGGGCAATCTTGGAAACTATTTTTTTTTATTTCAAGAAATGTATCAATTGAGCCTTCTGCCTGCACATGTAAAAATAAAAATATTTTATTTATTTATTTATTTATTTATTTTACTGAATGACTGTATCCTTATTCATATGTAAATCATTCATACGCTATGAGACCCTCTTATCTTTCAAACTGAAGGTTTTGTTTTTGATATGTGGAAGTTCCAGATGTATGACCAGGTTTTTTTAATTTGTCAGAAATTGACGAATGCCATACGGTGATCATTGAACTTTTATACTTATAGACACATGAACATCTAATTATCTCAGGCAATCTACCACTAGCCCAGATTGGGATAACAATGATACATTTTAGAAGTAGGTTGAAGATGGAATTATTATGCTTATGAGAAACCTACCTGGACAACCTTCCTAAGTAAATATCCAAGGGAGAAGAAAGTCATAAATTTCTTCTTTGTCCTTACACATATAGTCAGAAGAAATAATTCTGAGTAATAAGTAAACTTCATAATGAAGAATGAAAAATAGACTGTGCTGTTTCCTAGATCAAAGATTTAGAGGTTTTTTGTTTGTTTGTTTGTTTGTTTGTTTGTTTTTCCTTCTCTTCCTTCCAGAGGAAAGGACAAAAAGTTATTTTGAGCCCAGGTTAACAGAAACATAATTTTGTATTGCTATTACATTACCTCTGGATTTCCTTAAATATATTTATGTATAATCTTCTGGCTGACCCTGTGCTGACCCTGTGTCCAAAGAATATCATTTTTAAAAAAAAAAAAAAAAAGAGAGAGAGAGAGAGAGAAACAAGCAATACTTTCAGATATATAACTATTTAGGGAAATTAATAATTACCACAGAATTGCAGAATATTAGTTTCTTTCAATTTTAAAAACAAATATTTTTTTTTAATGATTAAAATCTTTTAGCTCTCATATAATGCACCATTTTGTTCTGTCCTATAGTTGGACAGATAACTGCTCCTCCAATTCAAAACTAAATGCAAAACTTTAGGAAAAATATTTTTTGCTGAGTTTCAGTAAGCAACAACAAAGCAAAGAACAGTAAAACCACAAGCCCTGTGAATTTGAAAAATAATCTTTATACCTGTGGTTTGTAAAAGGTATGAACAAAATTCACTTATTTCATTAGTTGCATACCAGAATGGAGGATGGTCAACTTTTGGTGATAACTTGGACAAAAAATCTGTGATCATATTGATTTGTGTAACATTTGTTCTTTTACAGAAAAAAAAAATCTCTTTGCAACTGTATTGGGTTTGCATGGCAAGGTTTTGGTAGTGGGGGGACTGCAAGGGTGGCCTCTATGTTAGAGTCCGTGTTAGATAAGTTTCAAGATAAGATAAGAGCCAGTTTCAGCAGGCTCCAAAGGGACCCTCTGCTGGTGAGAGCTGAGCCAATAAGCAATGTTGTTGTGCTTCTTTGAGAACATGTTTAAGAAAGGGGGCAAAAAACTGCTGCGCAACAACAGCTGGGAGAGCAAGGAGTGAGCACCAGCCCTGCAGACACCAAGGTCAGTGAAGAAAGAGGGCAGGAGGAGCTCCAGGTGCCGGAGCGGAAGTTCCCCTGAGGCCTGTGGAGAGGCCCCTGGTGGAGCAGGCTGTTCCCCTACAGCCCATGGGTCCCATGGCAGAGCAGATCTCCATGCTGCAGCCTGTAGAGGAGCCCCCAGTGGAGCAGGTGGATGTGGCCTGGAGGAGGCTGAGGCCCATGGAGAACCCCTGCAGGAGCAGGCCCCAGGGTTGGAGCCCATGAAGAGGATCCCATGCAGAAGTAGGGGATCTGGGGGGAGCTGCCGCCTGTGAGGGGCCTATAATGGAACTGTTTGCTCCTGACAGATGGACCCCGTGGTACAGACCCATGTTGGAGTAGTTCTTGAAGAGCTGCTGCCTCTCGGAAGCCCATGCAGGATCAGCTTGGGAAGGATGGCATCCCATGGGAGGGACGCCAAAAGGAACAAGGGAAGAGAGTGACTAAAAGAGTGGCGGAGATGAAGCCGGACTGACCAACATCCGCATTCCCTGTTCCCATGTGCCTCTTGGGGGGAGGATGTAGAAGAGGGTGGATGAGGGAAGGTGTTTAGAGTTTCTTTCCTTTTTCTTCTCACTGCTCTAGCTTGTTAGTAATAGGTAATAAATTACATTAATCTCCCTATGTTGAGTCTGTTTTGCTGAACATGGTAATTGTTGAGTGATTTCTGTGTCTTTATCTCAACCCTTGAGTCCCTTTTCATCAAGTTTTCTCCCATGTTTTCTTTGAGAAGGGGGGGGTGAGAGATGGGTTGTAGTGGAGCTCAGCTGCCCAGATGAGTAAAACCACCACAACGAGCAAACTTGACAACAGCAACAACAAAATCAATGGGATGTATCTATCTACTTGCAAATTTTACCAGACTGGATCTTGGATAAAATGTCCTTTTAATGGTTGTATTCTATAACAGACAACATTTACAATATTGTGATTTCTTTAATCAAAGCAAGCGAACTGATTTGTGACAAAGTTTTATAGGTTCAGGTCTCTTAAAATTGAAATGTACTGTAGATTAATATTAACCATGTTCCAGGTTCACTTCTAATTTTGAAAACGTAATTATGGAAAGTTTTACATATATTTAGAATTATTTATTCATCTTCATAAAACAGAATACTCAAAATTGCTGGAAAGAATCAGTGGTACTATAATGAATTGATGGAGAAGATGAAATATTGTTTTTTACTTCAGTAACACTTTTCTACTAGTGTTACATATTAACTGAAAAGATTAATGTTTTCCTGAAGACACTCATCATTAAACAGCAAGATGGCCTTAGGGTTACTAACAGATCTCAATACTAAGAAAGAAAACTGAACGTGTATATGATGGAACCTGTTAGTTGATCAGTTTCTGATCTCACAGATACTCCATTACATGTGTATCATCCGGACATGGATAAAATGATAAGTTTGATGATGATATGGAACCTATTAATTATGGTTTTATGAGACATGACTATTATTTATTAGCTAGGTAATTTACAAGATGTTGTAATCTTAATAACATTTATCTTTTGAGTTACTGTGCTGACATGTCATTATTTACACCAGAACTAGTATCTTGAGGTGCTTAAACCCACCATAACTGCTTCTGGATGAGGAGCATGAGAAGCAATAATGTGAGATAATTAAAAGCAAAATAAATAACAACATGTACCAAAGTGTACTTCACAATTTGTAAAGCAGCAATTGCAGCATCTTACTAATCTGAGTACATATTTTGGTTAAAAGTTGTGTGAAACATAAAACTGAAAAGGAATATGCAGCAAGCAAAAATACATAATAATTTTGATGAAAATAGTAATATGTTAAATTATAACCCACATCATAATTAAAAATGTACCATAATATCCATATAAAACAAAGGTCTATCCTAAGTGGTATAATGTGACAGTATGAGTAGTGCATTTTGTTTTAGTAATTATTTACTATTTGATTGTTGTATTTCTCCAAAAGTAGGACACTGTTGCTCTAGATTCTTAACAAGTTTAATATACACAAAACAAATTATGATAGCTGACTCCAAGAGCTAACATTGTCATTTAAAATGAATATTTAACAATAAAGTTCAAGAGCTAAAAGGAAAAGTGAAGGTACCACTGAAAGAGCTAAGCAGACCAATTGCTAATTCACTGTCATTAGTGTCATGAATTCACATTAAGTTTGGAATAGAAGTGGTCTGTGATAAAAGTATGTTAATTTTCAAATCTGTCTGTAGCTTTTTCACTACAATCTATTATTGATATACTGAAATGTAAAGTCATCTTGTTGTCATGCTAAAGTTTTGTTTCCAGCAGAATCTTTATATGTTGGGCTAGTTTTGCTCACAAATGGTATGACTGTAATAGGTTAATGAAGTATTTAGCAAAAAGAATCCACCTTGTGAGTAGACAGAACCTAAGAAAATAAATGTTTCAAGTTTCACTGTGCATTTGTTTTTTAAACCACATACATAGTTATAGATTTATATCAGCACTTACTACAATGTAGAGGTAAGGTCACTTGCCACCGTCTGGTTTTCACAGATGAGCAGCCATCATTTTCACAGTGTAACAGAATTCACCCACTGTCACTGTCCAAGGAACAAGATTTAAATGCACATATACATGAACGCTAAGGAAATCTCCAATTCCTATCATGAATAAGAGCTTTATAAAAAGTCATCTGTTATTCTCTTCACAATCCACTGTAGCACCATAATGAATGAAATTGGACAAAAATTACACTTAACTACAGCAAACACGAGATACACAATTAACTCTTCAGAGTTTCAAAATGTGGAGAAGAAAATATGTATTGTTTTACTGGAACAAATCAACATTCTTGTAAAGCTATTTTATCACTAATGATAAAGAACTGACAGAAAAGTTAACACCTACAGGAAAAACACTTCCATACAACAACATGTAATTTAGCTCAGTTTAGTTTCTGCATGTCAACAGTCACTTTAATCTTAGCTTGTCCCACTCTTTTTTTTTTCCTTTTTTTTTTCCTTTTTATTCTAAATATATATATATAAATAAATTAAAAAAAAAAAAAAATGATACTTGCTCCAGCATCTTTCCAGAGAAGCTGAAAGAAGAATTTTGGATGGATATAGCTTTTCTGCCTTTTCACTCTTGCAGCTCTAGGGAACCATTATAACTTCCTTTTATAAACCTACATCCATTCTGGAGGGTTTTGGTGTTAAAGCTTTTTAAATGCTAACTCTGGAAGTGTTTTATCATTGTCTGACTGGTAAATTTTTAATATTAGCAAGGCAAAGTCTGAAATGACAGGTCATATCTTTCATCAGTCTAACTGACACAGCTTCCAAAAAACAGTAAGCCTTCCCAGCCTAGAAGCTATTCAAGGTCTGATATAGAAATCACAATCTTTAAACTAAATACTGAAAAAAAAATATGCTACATATTGTTATTTTGTCTTTCTGGTTCATGGGCCTATATGGATTTTTCCTTTTATGCCTCAGCAGTTTTTAATTTTGCTCTTTCAATTTCCTAAATTGTATTTAATCTCACCGTGCCCCATATTATTTATTATGCTTATTTCCTCTGGGAGTTATTCAGTTTTGTAATCTTTTCTTTCATGATTCTTATTAGGCTTGTTACAACATTGGAAAAGTCATGGCACTTCCTGAGGTCAATGGGTTGCTTTTGTTATTAGCATTTCTGAAATTTAGAAATGACTGCACATGGTTCCACTTTTATCCTGTATATATCTAGCATGTTTTTATGATATTCTTTACTTAAAATCTATTACATTAGGAAGCATGGGCCAAAAATGACACCATAATACCAGAGCTCAAAACCACAAGTAGAGGTGTTTGTCACAGATTGTAATTTCATTAGTAGAATCTGTTGCAAAATGCTATATTACCAGGTTATATTTCTCTTCCTTAAGGTTCTAGCAATGACTTTTGTCTTGAATTTGTTTAGTGTTGTTATTTTATAACTCCATTCTGTTTTTGTTTTTTTTTTGGTAGTCTTTTTATTTATTTATTTATTTATTTTTAAACAGGACTTCTTTTGGTATTGTTATCAAAAAATATATATTCTTGATAAAAGACCAAAAAAAACTATCTCAGGATAACTATGAAATAATGTATCTATCATGTGAGTTTAAAAACAGAGTTACCACAACAAAATGCAGATTTTTATCTATCATAAGGAAAGAAGATGCATATACAAGTTAATATTTATTATTAGCATTAGCATTAGCAGTATTATTATTTATTAGAAGTATTTATATTAGTATTTTATTTTCTGACACTATTTTAGCAAACAAACTGGAGACATGGTGGACTAAGGTATTTTTTTTTTTTTCATAAATTTTAATCATTGAACGACAACAGAAATGCTGTACTTACATGATAGTAAGACAGTAAAATTAAGTGAACTGAGTTATGAAGTGCATAAAAGGGAAAAATATATATAAAGGACATCTCAGAGGCCTCTTTAAATCTTACTGTTTGTCCTGGTTTCAGCTAGGACAGAGTTAATTTTCCTCCTAGTAGCTGGTAGGGTGCTGTGTTTTGGATTTAGGATGAGAATAATGTTGATAACACACTGATGTTTTAATTGTTGCAGAGCAGTGCTTACACCAAGCCAAGGACTTTTCAGCTCCTCGCTCTGTCCTGCCAACGGGAGGCTAGGGATGCAGCTGGAGCTGGGAGGGAACAGACCCAGGACAGCTGACCCAAACTGGCCAAAGGGGTATTCCATACATTGGGGTCTGTCCTGGCACCAAAAGGACTGTTGTGGTTTAACCCAGCCAGCAGCTAAGCACCACACAGCTGTTCGCTCACCTTCCCAGCTCCCTCTCTGGGATGGGGGAAAGAATTAGGAAAATGAAGCCTGTGAATTGAGATAGAAACAATTTATTAGGACAGAAAATAATAATAATAATGATAATAATGATAATAGTACTACTATTAATAATTTGTATGAAACAAGTGATGCACAATGCAATTGCTCACCACATGCTGACTGATGCCCAGCCTATCCCCGAGACCCCCCACCCTGGCTAGCCACCCCTATATATTGTTTATCATGATATCAGATAGCATGGAACACCCCTTTGGCCAGTTTGGGTCAGCTGTCCTGGGTCTGTCCCCTCCCAGCTCCTGTTGCACCCCTAGCCTCCCGCTGGCAGGACAGAGTGAGAAGCTGAAAAGTCCTTGGCTTGGTGTAAGCACTGCTCTACAACAATTTAAACATCAGTGTGTTATCAACATTATTCTCATCCTAAATCCAAAACACAGCACCCTACCAGCTACTAGGAGGAAAATTAACTCTATCCTAGCTGAAACCAGGACACTGTTTTATGTAATTTGTGTCCAGTTTTTAATGGTGGACACATACAGATATAAATATGTGAAACAAAGCTAACTAGTTAACACAGAGAAGTCCCTTACAGCTTCAAATACATGTATCTGTACAGTTAATAACTAAAATAAGAAATAAATGAAACAGAAGTAAAAAATGCAACCAAATGAACAATTTCAGTCAAATTAGAGGCTGAAATACCTTCAAGATTTACATGAAGTAATCAGGATATAATGAGGATCAGTTGGCCTTGAACCCCAAGGTAAATACATTAAAATAGTGTAACTAACAACAATACATATTTTACAACACTCAGTGGCATAGCCAGGCACAATCTACAAGCATAGGAGTATGTGAAATTTGGAGAAGCATGTATCTGCATGTAGGAAGTATCCAAGTGATAGAAAAACAGAAAGTTGCCAGACAGAAGACAAGATAAGCACAGGGGACTGCAAATAGGAAGAAAATGACTGGCAAAATATTAAGCAAAGTAAGAATCACAGAATCACAGAATAGTCTAGGTTGGAAGAGACCTCCAAGATCATCGAGTCCAACCTCTTACCTAATGCTAACAAGTCCTCCACTAAACCATATCCCTAAGCTCGACATCTAAACGTCTTTTAAAGACCTCCAGGGATGGTGACTCAACCACTTCCCTGGGCAGCCTATTCCAGTGACCAACAACCCTTTCAGTAAAGAATTTTTTCCTAATATCCAACCTAAACCTCCCCTGGCGCAATTTTAGCCCATCCCCCCTCAGAAGTATCAGAAGCAGAGGAGACCACTTTTGTTTTAGGAAGGCCATAACAGCATAAAAAACATCAAGCATATTTAAAGAAATTCAGACAACAAAGATGACAAGCTTGGTTCAGTTCCAACTTTTTCTGTCAAAGAGCTTTCAAGCCTGATCACTTTGATCTCTACAAATTAAGAATCATCATGGACCACAGCCGTTAGTGTTAACTATGCAGAAGTGTGTTGCTAATGAATGAATTTAAGAAAGATTTGTTTAGAAGTCTAAAACTGGTCTGATAAAGTCTTCTAAAAAATTCTCCCACCACAACCATCTCTAATAACCTAACTGAGATACAAAGAGGAACAGACATATTCAGTTATAACACATTGATATAGAAGCATTAATTTAGCCCTTTGGACCTATTTTTCCAAAGTTAGTCACCTAAGTTTGCATTAAGAACTTTGACAGACGTAATTTTTCAAAGCTCCCACTCACTTAAGCAAGAGGTTTGTATATTCTGCTTCTTCAGAAACATCAGATTCTAACATTTGGCAATGAAATTTAAATACATTGCACACATTTTGCATTTCTGTTTATGTAATTAAGAACTTAAGGTTTTATTTTAAAGGAGACACAGTTTCCTTCTAGTACTTTAAGGAAGTGCTACAACTTCCAGACCTACCAACCTACAACTACAGACCTACTAATAACATTGGAGTTTTTCCCAAGTCTATTATTTTCCATCAGGTTACGTCAGAAGGCTTTTACAGAGCTGCCTAGAAGCATTGAAATGCAAAAACAGAATTTAACTCACTTCATTAGACCAGCCATCATGATTTTCAAGAAAGCAAAAAAAGGCAACGGTGCAAGAGCAAATCTTGTAAAGATTTTCTACATACTGTAAAAATTTCTATATATTTCTTCCCCAATTGTACAACAGCATTTGATCTCAAACTCTGTGACATATACTTATAAAATATATTTTCCAAAATACCTCATATAAGGCAATGTATTTTGTGCATAATTTTGTTTATGTAAAACATCAGATACCAAGAATTAGAAAAGATATATTAATATTCATAGATCATCTTGTGAATGAAAATGATGACCATAGAATAATACATAGCTGATGCCAACATAATTTTTGGCATAACAGGATATGGAAATAATAAATATGTTATAATTGGATGATCAGATTTTTTCATTTTTGCATTTCAATTTGTGTTTAGAATCAAAATAAAAGTAGTACACATAATGAGCACGTGATAACAAATATAATTATAGTTATGTGTTATGATTTAGCCACAAAGCTGGTCATTTGTGTCCTGCTGGTTGAACTGCCAATCTAAAGAGTTCCACGTGTAATTCTACTGTTGAATGAAAGACACTTGGAAATGCCAGTTTCCCAGTAAATAAATGACAGTGCAGAATATCTTGATTTGAATTAGGCCACAAAATTCAAACACTTTCATCTACAGAGTATCCAGTTATATCATTATGTTCTGGAGCAGACAATTACAGTATAAACTAGCACCTGGCTTACTTCCTTACTTTAGTGCAATTAAATTGAAATGACTTAATTAATTAATTAATTCCCTTTTCCCCTGTTTCATTTACTGCTTCAAAATTTTCATTGTCTCTTCCAGGTAAATTTGCCTAGAAAATGAAATACCAAGATTCCCCTGAATAATCAGTTTTTTTGTTGTTGTTTGTTTGTTTGTTTTGTATTTTTAAAATTGCTTTATTGGTTTTAAATGGAATATTAATTTCTGTGTCCTTGAGTACTAGGCTGTGTTTGCAAATCCCAAACATAGTGAGCCTGCTAAGAAACATCATTCAAATTTTGGTTGATCTTATCCATTTTTGCCTTCTGCGGTGAATGTTTTTGCTACTGCACATTCTCTGTTACCTATTACCAGGTAAATAAAGTATCTATGTTCTTGAATAAGCATAAGAGTCGTGAATTAATATATTTACACATTTTGTGTTATGGTGGATCAGGGAGTTGGGCATACCCAGCAGGGAACAGATATTTAACTCAAGATCCCTTTCTTCTATGACAGTCAATGATTCAACCCAGAAACAGACCAAATAAGCAATATTTCTAAACATGACATTTTTACAAACAGCTTGGGATTTTTTTGTTGTTGTTTTGTTTTGTTTTGTTTTGTTTTGTTTTTGTTTTCTTTCTTCCTTTTTATTTGAAGTTTTGATAACTGACACCTTACTCTCCTATTGAAGATTAAAGAAAGCTAAGATAGACAAGTGTTTAAAATAATAGCTACTCATAATTGTATTTGGATTTGTAAGAAAATCCAAAGAGTCCATTCAGCACTGTTGTTATACAACGCAGTGCACAAGTTTCATTTATGATGAATAATAGCAAACAGGATATCTCACCTTTCAGAAACTAAAAGAATATTTAATTCAGATCATAATTCAAAGTACAGCCTCTTCAGTTGTCACTCTAACCAAAGATTATGCTCCTACTAGGTATAATTCATTATTTTCAGTGTATTGATGCTTTTTACTTGTTACATTTTTGTTCAATTTCACTCTGATTTGTTGTTCTTATTTTTGCTCACTTGGAAATTCCAGGGAATATTGCTAGATATGTCCATAGGTTTATAATGTGAAGCTCTACCATTTTCTCCTACATTATTGCTACTTAACTACATTGAATGATATCGATGATAAGGTGTCCGTTATACAACATAACCACAAAGTTTCTTCCTGTACTACAACTGCCCTGTTTGTAGCACACTGAACTGTCCACTGATGGTTAAGCCTCCATATCTTCCTCTTCAGGATTTCTGTCAAATGCATGCCAAAGTCAGTGCCTACATTTTCCAGTTAGTCAGGTCCAGGTAGTCAGTTCACTATTTTTTTTTTTTTTTTTCCACAACTTCATTAAAATCTTAGAATCAGTACTTGCCTACTTATAGAAAATTATTTAAGGACCATCAGTATTATATTCTACAAGGTTTTTTTAACTGGTTTGAAATTTATCTGTACGACATCTAGTTCTACAAAAGAAACAAATGAAAAATAAGAAATTTATCTGCACTGAAGGCAGAAATTCCTCAACATATAAAGATTTTGTTGCAACTACACTTTATTGCAAGGGTAAGCAAAGTCAGGATAAGACGTTACAAAAAATAAATGTGGATAAGCAAACATGAGTAGTAATATTATTTTGTGATTGATAAGGAAACAAAGACGATTATTTAGGTCCTTCAGAGAAAATGGAAGATAAAGGGAAAATGAAAGGTTCTAATTATCAGAAAGGAAATACACGGGAGGGAAAAAAATGGAATTACTAAGTACTTGCTCTGCTTCAGTTCACTCAAAAGGACTCTTGTGTGAAATGATTAATTATGCTGGGAGTAGATGAAAAACATAAGAGAACAGACACCAACACTGTTAAGGAGCAAATGAGAAAATACCTGGACCAAATTAATGTTTTGAATCAGCAGGGCCAGATTAAAGCAAAGAGTGTTACAGGAATTAGCCAATGAACTTTTGTAGCCAATGGCAAATAATTTTACAGAACTCCAAGGAGATTTTAGAACTGCAGATTAGCAAATTGAAATCGTTAAATTAGTTATAGGAAAAAAAAAAAAAAAAAAAAAGTCAGCTAATCAGATGTAACAAGAACATATTACAATATTACAATAAATAACTGTTTGAATGATATTTAAGGCACAGAGCAAAATAAATGTTATTGTTCAAAAAGAGCTTATATATTAGACAAAAGATAAATTATCTTCTGACTAATAAACATACTTACTTGAATAATTCAGCATACTCTTGTAAAATACAAACAATGGAAAATAAAAATCCATACTCCTGCAGCCCATGAAAAGCAGATAGTAGCTAGTAGTTATGCCAAATATTAACAGAATTAGCTCAGAAAACAAAGACATATTATCACTCATTAACTACTTTAATTTTTTCATAGTTGTAATAATCCCTAAGAACTCTCAACCCCTTAACTACTGCCTTAGCTTTAACTGCTCTTTCCTCATAAATAATCTTTTAAGCTGTAACATATACACACCACAATCAAAGGCCAAACTAGAAAACAGTTATGAGCATGAAGACATGATTTACTTCTGACTATAAAGACTTTTAAGTTCATACTACTGGACTCTACTGTACCCTCTTCAGCATTAGATACTGCTAACCCATAAATGGGGCATAACAAAAAGAGATACCATGTCACTTTCTTTAACAGAAATCAGTTAATGGTGACAGATTAAGTATTGCCATCTACAAAAGGCTTTCACTTCCAGTATTCCCCCAGATAACATTCCCTGTTTCTCTTCCAAATTTGTGAGTTCACTAATAGCAAGATGCCATGTACTTTGTTTCCAATATTAAATCAAAGGCATTTAACTATAGAAAATTCTCAGCTGGTGTAAATAAAATATCTGATGCTAAAAACTTTGATCTGCATAGACATTCTACTGCATACATAGAAGAAACATTTTCTTTTAAAATAAATTATTGTTGATCAATAAGGAATAAACTGGAGGATATCAGGGTTAAGAGACATAATCGAATGGAAAGGGTAGTATTGACTTTAACTATTGAATAACAAACGTACTCTGTATCTTTAACTGCAAATCCAGTCTTCTACTGGTTTTTCCAAACTTTCTTTATGAAACAATACATAATCTTGATTCTTAAGAAAATATAACTGAATATCATGTGATTAAGATAGCAAATAGAGATTAAAAAATAAAGAATTAATGCCAAATACATAAATATATATATGAACTTATATCTAATATTCTGTGCAATAAAGAACTGAACTTCACACAATTATTTAAAAAAAAAATAAAAATAAAATAAAAAACCTTCATCTTTTCCTACATGCAATATCTGACGTTCTCAGACATACAGTTTGATTTTGGGGTGGTCCTGTGTGGAGCCAGGGAGCTGGACTTGAAGTTTTTTTTGTATAACTCTGGGTATTTTATGATTCTATGACTCTATCATTTATTATAATTCATTATAATATGTAATTTTTATTATATATAGTGATTGTAATTCATTATTGTTTAAAAATATAATTATTAATTTTCATGTAATTCAGGCTGCTTACTTCCAAAACTTATAAAAAATTTGATTTTTATTTTAGAAGGAATCATGAAAAAGCCACGTTAGAGTTCAAGGGGTCACACACACGCTTGAATGCGTACAAACCTTTAAATCATATAAACATAGAAATCTGAGTTGGAAGGGACCCACAAGGATAATCACATCCAACTCCTGGGTCCCCAAAGGACCACCCCTATAAATAGATAGATAGATAGATAGATAGATAGATAGATAGATAGATAGATAATAGATAGATAGATAAAGAGATCATGTGTCTGTGAGTGTTGTCCAAATGCTTCAGGAAAGAAGCATGTCCTGTATTTCTAGTAAGCAACACTCAAGGAAGGTAGGTTCATAGTACATTTTAAATATACAAAATTAAAATCTTTAAAACAATGTAAATGTACTCAAAGTAAATTTTCTTACACAAGAGCTTCTTTTGTTCAAACGTTCCTCTACTTTTCTTACACATACATTTTTTTCCTGCTTTTTTTCTAACTCCACCCTCTATAACACTAATTTTATCCTCATCAGCTTTTACCCAATCTGTTTTTTTGCTCACTATTGCTCACAATTTATCAAATGGACACCACAGTGGTATAGAAAACTAAAACACAAAACAAGAGGTACATGGACTTATGGCTGAAGGTACAAATGAGAAAGGTTCCACCTGCTTCTCCACATCATTACACTTTCAGAGGTGATATAAACATAAAATGTATTATCACATAGTTGGATAGCAGAAACATCAGTGACTTTTTAGCTTATAATAGCATGCACTGTGATAGCAAAGCAGTATGTTTCTCTAGCCAACAAGATCCAAGCTCTCTGGTGCCAGTCCAGAAGGTCAGTGCTAATGGGAACAAATTGGTTTTGCCACTGCTTATGCTCTTACAGCCAAGCACAAGACAGTTTCTAGAGGAAGTAACATATGAATTAGAATTCTGGAACTTTTCAGGGGTTTGATCTTTTTATTTATTTTTTTCTTTTTATCATGATATATATTTTAGCACATACATGGAACATTTTCTTGGAAGGCCTATATATATTCCTTTCCTGCAGGAAGGCCTGTAGGATTTTATCAGAGAACAAAATCAGACGTGAAAGATCACGTAGCAATGTTTAAATGTAAATAAGCAAGTTGGAATATTACCTATCAAAAAGTGCCATACTGGGTATTTAGGAATGGTAGGAAGGAGCAGATGGATTTTGACAAAGGAACAGACAGACTTTTTGTTGGTATGAGAGGAGAGCTGTCAAAGTACCAGCTGTGGTTGAGAAGGGAGGGTAACCAAATAATTGTCTGTGCCCTTTCTTGGCAGGTGTCAAGTTCTGCTATCTTTTATTTAGAGGTTTGTTTCTCTGAGAATCCACAGAGGAAGGCATTCTTTAAAAAAAAAAAAAAAAAAAAAAAGTTGCAGTACTCTACATCTGGTACAAGATGAAAGTAGTTACCATTCCCAAATAACTGGAGACAAATACAGAATAAATGGTGAACTGGATCATATAAGTCTTTGCTGGGTTTTTCCCAAAGGAGAACAGATAATAAAGCTGCAATGTAACTAAGCTGCATTCTTCATATCTTGCCTTTCTGAATTTGCAAGGTGCACGTTTTCTATTAGACCACGAGACAAAATACTAGCAGACACTTTCAATAACAAACTACACACACAATGTTATTATTGTCTAGAAGCTAGATAAGTTGTCTAATACTTAGTAGAACCATCATCAATAAAGCAGCATGGTATTTAATTGTGACAATTCCCCGCACAATGTATTTCCAAACAATAGAAAATAGACATCTTGGGAAAGTGGTATTTAAGCATTAAATGTGCAAACTGAAGCAGATTAATATAATGTTTCTACCCTTCTGGAGCAAATTATATAGCTCAGTGAAGGAGCAATTAAATAACTAAGATTCTATTCAAGAAAATACATAGGAAATCTTTATATGGAGAACAGCTCTACAAAATGGCTTACAAACTACTTCAGTGCAACCCTTACATCAAGATTTAAATATAACTTCTTCCCTGATTTTCAATTTTTCTTTAATCAGGTAGTAAGGTGGTAAATAAAGGTTTAATATAAAAGCTAAACACTACTGTATGAAACAAAGTTCTCGCAATATTCATAAATCTTTCTTTGTACATCTACTACAAAAATGAGACAAATACAATGCTAACATGTACCTTTGTAAAACTATGCAGAGCAAGACATAAAGTGTATGAACCAGTGTTTTAGTTCACATAAGGGTGTGCTTCACAAACAAATCTTCCAGTAGACTGCATATATACAATATTTATAATAGCAAATATTATGGGGCACTTAAGAGCAGAACAGCTGCAGCTGAGGAGCTAATGTGAATACTACAGGTATTTTGGAGGTTCTTACTTTATGGAGGTTTTTAAAGGCCATATAGACTTTTAGTATAACTCAAGTCTTGTCCTGTGAACTGAAGGTTGTTAACAGTACACTTTCAATAAAAAGGAATGAGACTGTAGGTTTGAAGACTGTCCATTATGCAAATCAAAGCTCAGTAAGTCAAAAATTGGAAGAACTGTTTCAAGAACTCATTGCTGATTCAAATTAAAAGCACAGTTGTCATATGCCTTTAGTGCATTTGATTTGCATTAAGGAGAATTCTCAGAGCACATAAAATGAATTTGTTTTCAATGAAACTAAACTGAGGGTATTCTCCAGCAGTCCATTGTCTGCAGTCCAGCTGCAAATGGGCAATGAATTCACGAGATTAGAGCAATATCCATAGCAAAACCCAAAGTGGAAAACAAACAAACAGACATCCCCCAGTACCATCAAAATAGCCCCCAGGTCCATGGGTATAATATGGACATCACACCTTGCCACCAATTATTCTCTTTAAAGCTCTTCTGCACTTGCTAAAGTAGGGGTATATTTGGCTGACCTGTAAATATCAGACATTGTAAAATACTAAAAGATATTTCAAGATTCCATAAGAACCATATGCAAACAATCCTCACAGAACTTGAGAAAAACATTCTTGCTAATTTCAGCATACTCACAGAGTAGCATTTGGGTGCTTTAAGACTCAGGAAAATGGGACACACTACTTTGCCTTTACTGATAAAGGCAGGCCAGGGGCAGATCGCCAACCTTAGAAACCAGTGACACTGACTTTTATTCAAATCACTTACATCCTTCCTTTGTGATCATTTGCCTTCTCAGCAGCTACTTGGTGCCCAGCTGTAACTTAAGCTGGATAACACTTAAGCAGCATAGATGATTGAAGATCCAGTGCTCACATTGCCAACTTTTACTGAACTGTACAACTTTACCTTAAGAAAAGGGGTTGGCATCTAGCCTCACCCTGTTTTGGTTGTAGCCAAGTAAATATTATTTTCCTCATTACTAGTAAAAGGCCAAGAGCTCTGTATTGACAATCCAACATTCCAAAGTCTCCAGTCTTTTCTGCGCTTACTCAGCCCTTGCTGTTTTTAGATTACTCTAACAATTCCCTAGGGATGAGGTGACTATTTTCTAATTTGTTTCAGTTTTACCCTGTGAATACCATTTATATAGAAAGTCTGACAACCTGAAGTAGTCACTAAATAACAAACAACAGTCTTTTCTGCCAATTGAGGTTGGGAAATGTGAGGTACTGGATGGAACAAGTTGCTCAGAGAGGTTGTGGATGCCCTGTTCCTGGAGGTGTTCAACACCAGGGTAAATGAGGCCCTGAGCAACTTGATCTAATGGGTGGCGTGTGTGCCTATGGCAGGGGTTTTGGAAGTAAATGATGTTAAGGTCCCTTCCAACCTATTCCAAGCTATTCTATGATTCTATGAAACACCATTGTGGAACTCGATCTGGGAGCCCATGAGAAGGAAAGTATGTGTAATACAAAAAAAAAAAAAACTCAATAAAAAAAAAATAAATAGGTCATTATTCTTGCCTAATGAATAACAAGGGAGAGGTGATAGAAACCACAGGGAAGATGAAATTAACTGGAAAGACTTTTGTAATACTAGTTCTGTTATACTAGTGGTCTACAAATGACTACTATTCTTGTCCTGGGTAATGAAAAATCTGACCACTCTAACACAAAGTATAAGTAGAAATGATAATAAGCAATGAATGAGTGGGGATGGAAACCTTCCAAGAATAGAAGAAAGTATCTTTGGTGACAAAAATAAAAATAAATAAATAAATCTATGACGCTATGTGCTTTATAGGAACTTACTTATGTGAGTAAATGTTCAAGTAAAATATTGTATGCATATATTTGTATTGTAGTGTACAAAATATTGTATTGTTGACTTCTAAATAAGCAAATAACAACAATAAACATAATTTTCCATTATGTCATCCAAGAATAATTTTATACAGGAACTTAGAAAAATGTACCTATAGGAAGAGCTGGACAAAAAATACCACTGCTCATTAAAAAAAAATGTTTGTTTGAATTGCTGCAGTTTTTTTAGAATAACTCCATAACTTCCAGAAAGTCTATACATATAATGCATGGAAATATACAGATATTTAAAAGAGGAACCAACGTATCATTTAAATATGATCTTTTAACTCCCATTTTCCTAAAAAAATCTCAGCAGTGTGTGTAGGGGTGAGAAGTATTGTTTGAGATTTGAACAGGTCAAATACTGATGAATGGGCTTATTAGCTAGTTCAGAGAAATTTCTGATCATTGTATTCTGTTAATTCTGTTCTGAGTCCTATCAGTAACCCCATCTATTGCACAGGGGAAAATTTTAATACTGAATGTAAGGCTCCACTAAGAGGGATAAGTACAGGAACTACAGGATCTGGAACATAGTTAAGCACCATGCTGAAAGACTAGATTCAAACAGCAGGTATTCTAAACAATTTAAGAAAAACACTTGCAGGAGAATATGGAAATTGAAAAGGGAATTTATCTAGCTAAGGATGTAACTGGAATCCCTTTTCTCCTTGCTGATGAACAAATGAAGCAATTTGTACAGTTCTTTGAAAAACGGATTATGATTTATTGCTGTATTCATATTTTTTCCTTTGTGTACTTGTTATAAAATTTCATGTCTCTAAGAGAACCATTTTATGAGTTTCTTATATTTTTGCATGTTTAAAATGCCTTTTTAAAGTTGTTTTTGTTTTATAATCTCTTTCACTTGTACATCTTTCATTTGTGCTTCTCATACAGATAACTATTGTGTGCTTTTCCATCTTTGTGTCTGTCTTTATTTGCATTGCATTCCACCCAGCTAGATCAAAAGGCTTACCCCTACTGAAAGCATCACTTCCTTCACCACTACAGACCTACATGTAAATTGTTAAAATTTGAAATATTTTTATATGAAAAAAAAATATTTCTAGTTTATGTAGATTATAGCCCCAATTTATGTCTGAAATAAAATTACAGGCAGACATTCATTACTCTTATTTCTACTTCAGAGGTAGCATTTTTTTCTATGTGTCTGACTTCTGCTAAAGAACATTGTTAGGTTATATGAGAGAAAGATCATCTGTACACACACAAAGTACAGAGGCACAATGTTGGGAACAGGAGCCCCAGAACCATATCAGCAAAAGGAGTCCCTTCCTGGTCCCACCCAAGATTGTCCAAGTCCAGACACGATTCCTGGTCCCACCCAGGGCTGTCCAAGTCCAGACACGATACCCATCCCAGAGAACCTCTCTGATCATTTTACAGAATGAGTGTAGTCACACCTAGAGTTTATTTCCTTTGCTTCTCACTTCTCTAGCTTGTCAGTAATAGGCAATAAATCTAATCTCCCTACTCTGAGTCTGTTTTGCCCATCATGATAACTAAGTGATCTCCCAACCCTTATCTCAGTCCTTGAGCTCTTTCCATCGTATTTTCTCCTCCTTTCCCTTTGAGAAGGGGGACTGAGCAAGAGATTGTGGTTGAGCTCAGCTGCCCATGAGTAAAACCACCACAGTGTCTCTGGATGTGAACCATCTGGGAAGAACATACCTATGATGATCTAGGATGAACATATCTAGGATGAGCTCCTGGATGGATTTCATACCCAAGGCCAGCTCCTGGTGTGTGTGTTTGTGTGTATGACTTTCTGTGTATGAGTACGCTAGTGAAAGGGTCTGTGCCAGAAGCTGGAGTGGGTTTATATTCCCTGGGGGCTTATGTGTAAAGGTGCCAGCAATTGGTGACACTGTGATCCAGGGGCAGCTACTGGGTGGACTGTTTGAATTCAGCTACCCGAGGGTTCCCCATTGTATATATATATGTATATATATACATGTTATATCCATCTATATAAGATATCTGTCTATAGATATTTCCCCCTGACAGACCTTCCTTGAGTTCAGGCAGAGATGGGAACAAGATGAGTCCATTGATATTGTTTCTGTTTGTGCGAATGCTGAGTGTGTCTGAGTTGATCTGTGTGGCTGGTCATTGTGGCCATGAATACATGTATATATTCACTGAATAAGTGTGTATCATATGTCAGTGCATACTGGACCCATAGGCACAGATCTGCAGAAGTTCACCTCTATCAGGCTGCTGGGTTTGGCCTCCCACTAGTAAGAATCTGCCTTTTCAACACCAAGTTTGGTCCAAGGAAAGGGTAAGAGGGACAATAATGTACTGTGGATAAATAATTTACTAAGTTTAGCGCTTTCATAGTGCACCGTTTGTCTGTAAAAAGCTTGTGAATTTGGCATTTGTTTTTTGTTACATTTGAAAACTACTTAAACTTCTAAATGAACAAATTTCAGACTTTAAAGTGCAAAATATAAAGCCATTCTTTTGGGTATTTGGCTTTTTCTGATTTGGTTTATGCTCTAAAATTTCTTGAGAGTATCCTAAGATAAACATTTTTAGATTGTTGATCTAATTCAAAAGACTTTATTGTGGTTTGGTGTTTTTTCTGTTATGAACTTCAAGTCTTTTGGCTAGACCTAATGATCATAGCAAGTGTCTGATTCATCATCTAATATGTATTTTTATCTGCTTCTTGATAGGATAATAGAGCCTTCATAAACTGTCACTGAGCCTCATTCAAATGAAATTACTTTTGTCACAGAAAAGTTTTGTTGTATCATAAAATAAATCTGAGGATTTATTTTCTATTTTCTATAACATTCACATCATTAAAATATTTTCATAAATGAGAATAAAATTAGATAGTGTGAATACAATGAGAATTAATGTGTGATTAACATATTAACAGGTTGTCCAGAGAGCTTGTGGAGTCTCCTTTTTCTTGAGATACTCAAAACCCTCCTGGATGCCATCCTGTACAATGTGCTGTACGTGATTCTGCTCGGCAGGGGGGTTGCACTAGATCACCAGAGGTCCCTTCCAACCTTGGCCACTCTGTGATTAAACTATGATGGCACTCTAAACATTTTTTCTCTCTACTCACCCAGAAACAATTGTGATAATACTTATTTTTGAAATCATACTTCAACTTACTTTCTTTGTCTAAATACCACTACTATGATTGTACATGATTTCTGAGAGAACCCCATCCAGTAATAAGAATAATGCTAAAACCACTTCCATTTAATCATATTATTGAGAATACAAAGTGACATAATTTCTACCATAGCTTACATTTTCTACTTCAGCAAATCTGCCTGAGTTAGTGGGGTAGCTTTAGTAAAGATATTCCACAGTAGCTGAAGTCTTCTCCGGAACTAATTCTGTCTTCTTTAGTACACTTATTTTGGTCCATGGTTTCAGTAAGCAAGACCTTGAATTTTTATTTTTATTTTATTTTTTTTTAACTACTTCTTTAAAGTCTTGGTTTTAAAGAAATAACAGTTCTACAAATGCATTAGGACTGACTGTTAAAATTACTAACAAAATATCAATTAATTTTTTAAGCCATCTACATTACATATATTATCTGAATTAGCAAGAGATTTGTCATTTTTTCAATAATTTTCACAATATTCACTTCTTTTCTGTGTGTGGAAAATGACTAATTATGTATATTTTCAGTTCAGTTGACATTGAAAGGAAATTACAAGAGCAAGCTGATCCAGAAGTGATGGGGTGTCTGAAGCCTAGAGAGACAGCAAGGCATGTAGGGCAGTACTCTCAGCAACAGAGACACAAAACCACAGCACCAGAACAAGAAAAGCAGAGAAGGTTTGGTGATGGTAACCAGGGTCATCCAACAGCTCAATGATTGCCTAACAAGACCACAGCAATGAGGTCCAAGGTCACAGCAGGAACTTAAGTCAGCAGGTCAGGATCACTGCTGGGAGCCCAAATGCAAATCCCACATCAAAGGGAGGAGGAGGACAGGAGTCACACATGACTTCTCACAACTTATTCTCACACAGAAATTTTTACATTAGTCTGATCCAAAGTTGCACAATATTGTCCAATATTATAGCTAGCCTTTGGCACCAGCAGCTAAACCCCATTGGAGTGGATGGAGTGGAAGGTAAAGAGCCTATTAGTGCACTATTGGGCCTGGCAGTCATTTTGAATAGAAAGTAAGATTAAATGGATTATGAGTATCTGTTCAGAAACTGTCATCAAGAAAAAATACAAACCCAAAGAAACCTAAGATCTCTTACTTTCTGTTCTCCCATATTCTAAGAAACTTTTTATATTGGTCTAACTATTATTGTTAATGGGCTGGGGGAAGCTGCAGGGGTGACCTCTATGAGAAGACTCCAGAAGCTTCCCCATGTTTGATAAGAGCCAGTTCCAGATAGCTCCAAAATGGACCTGCTGCTGGCCAAAACTGAGACAATAAACACCACTGGTTTTGTGACTCTGTGAAAGCATATTTAAGAAAGGAAAAAAAAAAAAAAAAAAAAAAAAAAAGTGTGTAGCAGCATCTGGGAGAAAGGAGCTCACTGTGGAACAGATGGATCTGGCCTGTCCCTTGCAGCCCATGGGATACCACAGGGGAGCACGTTTCCACACTACAGCCCTACAGCCCATGGAGGATCCCCTGGTGGAGCAGGTGGATGTGGACTGAAGGAGGCTGAAGCCCATGGAGAGACCATGAGGAGTGGACTCCAGGCCAAAACTGCAGCCTGGAGAGAAAAGAAGCAGTAGCTCCTGCTAGATGCGGGGGCTCCTCTCCATGGGCTACATCTCTTGCCTGGAGTCTGCTCTGGCTGGAGCTGTTCATGGGCTGCAGCCTCCTTCAGGTCAGAACCACATGGTCCACAGTGGGCTCCTCCGTGGGCTGCACTGCTCCAGTGTGGTACACCATGGGGTGCATGGGAACAGCCTGCTGCGCCAGGGGCCTCTCCGCAGGGCCACAGGGGAACTTCTGCTCTGGCACCTGGAAAACCTTCTGCCCTCCTTCTGCACTGACCTCAGTGTCTGCAGGGTATTTCTCACTCCTCTCTCCCAGCTGTTTTTGTGCAGCAGTTTTTTTCATTTCCTTAAATCTGCTCTTACTGAAATGTCTCTCCTTATGGTTCTTTGTTGTCTAGTAATGGTTATGTCTGGTAATGATTGTGAAAACCATATCCTGGGCTGCATTAAGCAAAATTGTGGTGCTTTTACCTTGCTATGCAGCTGAACTCCACCACAACCACTCTCTCACTCCCCCTTCTCAAAGAAAAAGGAGGAGAAAATATAATGAAAAGGGCTCAAGGGTTGAGATAAGGACAGGGAGATCACTCAACAAATATCATCATGGGCAAAACAGACTCAGCATAGGGAGATTAATACAATTTATTGCCTATCAATAGCAGACTAGAACAGTAAGAAACCAAATGCAAATTAAAAACTCCTTCCCCCCATCCACCCTCTTCTATGTCCACCTCTCAAGCAGTGCAGGTGAATGGGCTTCAACCAGTCTATAACTCTTTATCTCCATCTCTCCTTCCTGGTCACTTGCTGGCCCTGCTTCAGTGTGGGGTCCCTCCCACGGGATGCCATCATTCCCAAGCTGATCCTACACGGGCTTCCCACAGGCAGCAGCACTTCAAGAACTGCTCCAGTATGGATATGCACCATGGGGTCCATCTGTCAGGAGCAAACTGCTCCAGCATGGGTCCCCCTCAGGCAGCTCCCCCCAAGATCCCCTGCTCCTGTGTGGGCTCCTCTCCATGGACTGCAGCTCCAGCCCAGGGCCTGCTCCTGCAGGGGCTCTCCATGGGCCACAGCCTCCTCCAGGCCACATCCACCTGCTCCACCAGGGGCTCCTCCACAGGCTGCAGTGTGGAAATGTGCTCCTCTGTGGTACCCCATGGTCTATCCCCAGGTGATAACCTGCTCCACCATGGGCTTCTCCCTTGGGACACATAAGAATTTACACTCTGGTGCCTGGAAAGCACCTCCTGTCGTCCTTCTTCACTGACCTTGGTGTCTCCAGGGCTGTTTCTCTCTACATTTGGTTTCTCTTTTCTCTCAGCTGGTGTTGCACAGTTTTTTTGTTAACCCTTCCTTAGATATGCTCTCATAGTAAAGTGGCACAACAAGTATCACTCATTGGCTCAACTTTGGCCAGCAGTAGGGCTCTTTTAGAACTGGCTCTAATCTAACATGGTCCAGCTTATCGGCTTATGGACTCTTCTATGGACTCTCCCCTCGCTCTCTCCCCTCCCTCCCCCCACCAAAACCAAACCAAAAAAACAAACAAAACAAAAATAATAAAAAAAAACACTACAATCATACCCAACAATACAGTGACAAGAAAGGAACAGCAGGTTCCTTTACAGATACTGAAATAGTTAACTTTGCACTGAAGAGGAAGATTCTCCAGATAGCCCTTGGATAGCTGTAAGGAGAGTTATCCTCATTGGGAGCTTTATTCAGACCATTTCTTGTTTATTTCTCCAGATTCACTAGGGAAGTGCTTTCTTCACATCAGCATGACTTATGGATAGAAAAAGGCTCCTTAGAAGGTGGATTGATCAATACCATTATGTCGTTATGCATTCATGCATTTTTCTTACTAATTTTGTTACCAAATTTTCAGTATAAACTAATCCTATATTTTACTGTTTTCACTGTAAAGTGAAAATTTTACTAATTTGTCTGAGAAATGTGTCTCTTTAGAGTAACATCCTTGTTTATAGGGGTGGGTGTACAAATTCAGTCATCTTCTGTTTTGGGGAAGCCAAGAGCTGAGCTGTAAGGAGCCATGTAAACCCTTGGGGTTATGAAGAGTTGTTTTTATTTAGGGAATTCTAATCCATGTCCCATGTTTTCTCACATACTGATCAAGTACAAACTGCCACTATGTACTGAACAAGGAGGCAGGAAAGAGGCAACTGCTATCTCTGAACAATTACCAAGTCTTCTCCGATATTATTTATTATGAGTAAAGAGGGAAAACTCACCACTGAGAATTTTATATTTAAGCCAGCCATTTTAAATGTATAAACTACTAAATATTTTCTATTAGCAAAGTAAGTGAAGAGTGCATGTATGTGTATGTTGAAACAGGTAAAATATTTCTCATGAATTTGAAAAGAAATGGATTGAAAATAAGATCTTCTTATGAAATTTTTTTCTACTTACTCACGCCCAATTTAATTCACATCCAGCTTTATTTAATCTGATGTATCATTTTAATTTATTTTAATTATGGAGAAAGTATTCTGAATGGAAATTTGCCTGAAGATGTACAAATACCTAATTATGTCAATATCCAATTTAACTCAGTTCTGTTTTGCGGTTAACTCTTATATATGTATTTAATAACAATAAATTGAAACTCTAAAGTTTGTAAGCTCAAAAAAGGTGAAAGGTATTATGCTGAGATCATCTCAGTATTTAATGACATATAGCTCAAACCTCAACAAACTAACAGAACTCAGAAGAGCTTTGAGGGCATTGTTATTGATTCATAAACCCTACTATATAAACAAAAAAAAACCTTGTCACTTTATCACGATGTTACAACCTAACTATGCTGCTCAAATAAATACATGGGTAAATTAATAAACTTTATATACTCTTGGAAGTTTTAACAAGCCATTTAAAATATAATTCTAACATATACATTAAAAAGCATACTTATTTGCCCAGTAATACCACTTCTTATTCTAGAGTGTGAACTATAAATTGTAAGGAAAATATGATGAAAGAATATTTCTGCTCTTTAGGCGTGATCTTTATATTGATTAATTATAACAGGAATTAAGCAAGTCCACTACAGTGGTGGAACAAACAGAAATATTTTATTGTATGCATACATAATTGGAATACTGAACTAGATTTTGATTGTTTCTGCTTAAAAGATGAAATATAAGTAAATATATGTTTACCATAATCATATTAAGAATGATTTAATAATGATACAAATAAAAGTTAATTTTACTTGTCCTTTTGTTTACTGTTTCCAAGTAATAAATAAAAACTTCCAGTGTCAGGAAAGAGGATTGTAAAATGAATTACTAGCTGTCTTAGCATGTTTGCATCTGCCTTAATTTATTAGATATTTTTATTTTTTATCTTTCCAATCGCTTTGTTTGTAACAGCAATTGAAATAAATGTTTGAAGTAAATGTCTTTTGGTCATTTTCAGGATGTTTTGTAGTGAATTCAGTACTAACTTTATAAGCATTTGTATTCATCAGAGTTTATTCTAACATGTAAAATATACAGAATCTAATTCTGAACTACCTTAAATGACTGTCTTTATTAACCATTCTATTTTAATCTGATTAAAATTTCTTTGAATAATTCATTATGTAAAGCAAGTGTTTTGGTATCTAACTACTCACAAACATGAAGGTGTCTGTCAACCCATGTGAAAGTGGCTTTTGTGAATCTAAGAGTGTATATCATAAGAACCTAATGTTAACCTTTTTTAGGTGTGAAGAATAGATGTGGCTTGAAAATAAAGAGTTTTCTGGTCTTGATATCATACATGTCTTTTAAATATAATAGTTAATGATAAGAGAGGAGCAGACAGCTTAGAAATGTTCTTAGGGCTGAAACAATAGTTCTTCATAGCTGTGTGAAACTTTAAAAAGTTAATTAAATTCAGCTATTTAATTTAAATTGAATGTTTATTGTACACTAAACACATAATCTTTTTAATAAGATTTAATAAAGTTAAAAAGTAATACCAACCTAATCTAGTTGCTTTATAATTAACCCAACCACGCCAGCAATGTGTGCTTTTGCACTGTAATTGATAAATTAAACTTTCAAAGAGCTTTAGGATTTAACTGGTGTTTAACAAAATAACTTCAGTAGGTTGATTGGATATCAATTAATTGCCAAAAATTAGCATGTTAATTGGCATTTATTTTCGTATAATCATAGTTATCTAGTCAGTTGCTAATTAAAATACTTAAATAATTCCTTTCAGTTTATAACTAAATTATGCTTTTATTACCTACTTCATTTTGGGGTAATGATATGGCAAGTAAATATATGTCCTTTATTTATTGAATCTGTGTAGTATCAAATGATAGTTTATTAGCAGCATAATATTAGTTTATTAAGAGCACATTAATGATATTCATTTGACATTACATGTTCTAAAAATTTACCAATATCTGTATTTGCCCATGCCTGTGGGAATCAGTGTCTTCTCTTTCCTCTTACACGGCACCTCTTTGTCATGCTTTTTGTTTCTTTTCCTCCCATTTGATGTTTCTTTTCTTTTCTGGAAACCATATCAAAGTGTATGCAACAACAGGATGCACACATTATCACGGCCTAGGGTGCTGGCTCCACACCGTGGGGCTTGTCTGTGGGGCTCAGGGTGGCACTATTGAGGCTTCCCTCCTGAGGCCCTGGGGACTTATGCTGGGTGCAGTTCACCCAGGCCTGAGCCCAGACTCAGCCCTGTTGCGTCACCACTTGGACTGCACCCAGTCCCTCACTCAGTGGGTCCTGGCCTAGGTCTGACAGTGTGTCCTGGCCTTGGCCTAGCTCCAAGGAGGTAGCTGACACTTAGGACTGTGTCTGCCCTGGTTCCCCTGGTTGCCCTGATCCCGGCTGCTGCCCCTGGCATGGAGGAAGCTGCTAGCCTATGCTGTGCCCTGAAGTGTGTCATTTAAGATCCCTCACAATCTCAGTTGTCCCGAAAGAGTACAGTTCAAGTAGAGTGCTGCAATTTTATTTGAATTGGGGAAGTGTGTATTGGTCTGAAAATAAATATTAAAAGCAGCTCTTCCTCAGTGATACTTATCTCTCAACCCACACTGTAACATTAAACCCAAACCTGAACAAAAATGTATTGAACATTGTGCTATCTCAGAAAAAGGCAACTAAACATGTTTCTCACCACAAATCATCTTTTGCTACTACTCAGTCTCCTTCAGATAAGATTTTGCCTGTTACTCATCCTGTTCTTCTTCCAGGAATGTATTTATTTATCTATCTATTTATTTATTTATGTATTTATTTATTTATTTTTCTCAGTATATTAAAAGCCTGTAGATATTTAACTTCAGCAAAGGTTTCAGGGTTGTGATCCTATCTGGGATCATCTCCTTTGCAATTCCAAGTAAGAAGCAATGATTTATCTCCTCTGTGTGTTTGGGCTACAATTAACATTCATGTTAGTCCTGAAGAAGTTCTGACATGCCTCTCTCTAGGCATGATGACTTTAAATGCCTTTCTTTTCACATTTTTTTCTGTTTGGAAACTAATTCCTGGGCTGTCTCTCTCCATGCTCATAGGGCTGTGTATTGCATTTCAGTAGTCATAAGCATGCAGAGCAGTGCATGAGTATTTTGGAAATTGTATTATGTTTACACAATGTGTTTCTAATTGTAACAATATAACATAATCCTGCTGAACATTGCTCTCCCATTCTTGTAACACATTTGTAGTGGGAAGGTAAAGGATAGTGAATGCCAAACGGGAAAAAAATGACTTTACTTCACATCTTTTTATTTTTTTTATTATTATTGTTATTTTTAAGTAAAATATTATTTGAGGTACTTCTAACTGAATAATAAAATATAATTCTGTTATTCTGATGGAATAATATTTATATTAATTCTAGTAAGTATTACACTTTAGTGTTTAATAATTAATGTCAATCATCTAAAAATAATAAAAATGCAAAGTCTGAGGTTCTTCATCAGCTTCAAGAAGTAGAAGAGGATTTACACAATTAAACCATAGAAGCTGACTAAGAAAAACAAGGTGATGTAGTACCTTAATTTCCAAAATTATTAAGTTCTATGTCCTACATTGTACAGGATGACAAATGAGAATATGGTGCTTACCATTTACAGGTCTTTTGATAGTTTTTATAAATCTCCTTCTCATGCCTTATGTTCTCATGTACAGTACTATGTGCTAGAAATTCCAGAGTCAAGAGCCTTCTTCCCATCATATTCTTTTCCTTTCTTACTCTATATACAACAATGGTAATTATAAATGAGCTACAGAAGCATCATACTAAAACTATGGGAAAAACAACAACAACAACAACAACAACAACAAACTATTAAACTGAGAAAGTTGGAAGATATCTGATTCTATGGGATTTTGTTAGAACATATAATTAGAACAATAATTTCTATTTAGCCTTAAATACAAATATTTACACACTGTGCCTTGAAATAAATCGTGTTGTTGTTTATTTGTTTTCTTTTTTATTTATTTGTTTGTTTGTTTTGGAACCTCCACTTTGAGTCCCAGTAAGAAGTTTGGTTATGACAGAGATTTGATCCCATTGTACCAATTTGGATTACTTTGTCTTAAGATTGTCTTAAATAGAGTACTTTATCATTGTACAAGTGATTCTAAGCTGGTGTAATTTACATACTGGAGAGGAAGAAAAATGGGTAAGGAGCTAGCCCTTTCTTTATGTCTGTCCCTCTCCAAATGGAAAATTTAGCATTTGTTTGACTTGGAGATGCCAGTTGTAAATATATTGTTCATATGAAGTGTGTAAGGGTTCCAATGTGAAGATAATGAAAGATATCTTAATGCAAATTTGTACATCAATTCCAAATTTGGTCTGTTGGCATCTAAATGGGAAACTGACAATTCGGCTTCTTCTCTCATGACACACTATTATTAGTATTTTAACCTGGACTTATTTTTCCATAGACTTAATATCAAAATAAATAATGTTAACATGTTGTATATGCTTTCTGTCAATAACATCTTTGATGATGCTTTGATTTTTTTTCTGTTAACTTTTGATGAAGCACCTGATCTAGATCATAAAAGAAATGACCTTTGATTAACATTTTTTTTTCCTAACAAATTTTCAAAGTTGAGAGCCTTTTGAAATAACTATCAAAAATATTCCAGAAAGGACTTCATGCAAACACTCAAAAATACAGTATCTGAAGATTTCTTCATTCATATTGTCAAGAAAGGTAAAGAGAAAAACATATACATAGCAAGTAGGTTGCTTTATTAATTATATCATCTCAACTCTTGAACATGCCATGTTCACATTTGTAGAGACATATAAAGTATGCAATTTATTTTTGCCTGTTACTTGTGCCTTGATTGCACATATGGCCTGTAAGACACCACATTGCTTGGACCTACTTTGAACAGATTTTTTTCCTCCAAGAAAAAAAATCAGATTGAATTTTGTGTGACAATTCATTTCAGAGATTGTCTACCAGTAGGATGGATAAATTTAAATCTAACTTAATTATATTTAAATCTATTTAATTATATTTAAATCTATTTAAATCTATTTAATTTGACAAAGTGCTCTACTATTGTCACAGTGGGCTTTGGCTTAGTATCTACTGACAGTAGGCAATAAATTCAAAGGACCTCATGCCAAAGAAGGCAGGATGAAGACCTGAGACATCTGTCCTAAGTGTATATAAAAGAACAACTCACATTTTTCAGGATCTCCTAATTGCACCCTTCCACACATATCCCTTCACCTCTCATTTATGCATAGAAAAAAAAAAAAAAATTTGAATCAAGGACAATTGCAAAAACATCATCAGAAGCTATAAAATTTAAGTCTGACAACTAAAGCTGTACTACTGGCCTAAGGGTCATGATTGCTTCTCAGTAAAAATGAGTGTGGATGAGGAATAGGTAGTTCAATATAACAAATAAGTTGGCTGGGCCTAATATGGGATGTATAGAGGTTCAGTCTGAGGCATTAGGAGAAACATGAAGTGTTTATGGAGCATAACTGCTGTCTCATGGAGTGTGAATCTGGAATTTAAAGACTAGAATTTTGAATTTAGACACAAATTGCTTTGAAATTGTATTTTAACATTTATAAAGTATTAAACTATTTAAAATTTTTCAAATTTTCTTTTGATCCTTAATATTTTCAAAATTAGATTTTGTGTCTTTTTCCACTTGCTTCAAATATATATATATATATTTTTTATTTGAAACACTTATTTCTAATGTTTGTTATCATGTCAGCATGTAAAAATGCATACTTTAGGGAAGGTTGCAGATAAGCTTTAGTTCACATTATTTCTTTATCTAAAACCTTGTATATAATTTTCTCTTCATCAAGTTTTATGACATTTTGAAAATGATTTAAAACAAATATGGAGGTCAGAAGGAAGGACTCTTTCTACTAATTTAAAATTTCTTTTAAATTATCGCATAGGTAAATGAACAATGACACTACATTTTATGAGCCATAAGGATTCCTGAGTAACAGGCTTAGAAATAATCAATTCTTCCTGCTCCCCCCCCCAGATGAGTATGGAAAACCATTAGATGGAAAACGATTAGTATGGAAAGGACTTCAGGTAATTCTTTGATTCATTTTATTATAAACATAAATTATATATATATATATATATAGAAAAAAGTCTTTGCCCAGATTTTTCATTCAAACCTCCAATATTACCACATCTCCAGGAAAATGTGTAAATAAAGTGATTTCTTGTGGTCATTATTGTTAGTAACCAACTGGAACTTCACTTCTCAAAATAAACCCTTAATTCCATGTAATAACAATTAGCCCAAACACACACACACACACACAAAGATTATATAATCTTTCTCTATGTATAGTAACAATAACAACAATAATGGCTGGCTTTACATACTAATATCATATATTTAGTTATGGTAGAACTGAGTTAGTAAAAAATAACAAAGATTTTGAAGAAAAAATAAATAAATAAATAAATAAATAAATAAATGAAAGCTCTCTCTACAATTCTACCTTGACTGAAAATATTCTGAGTTGCCTGAAAAAGAAGAGGAAATTTAAATGAATACTCATCATCTAGTCTATCTCATTAGTGATTCTCTCTAATTTAAACAGCTGATCTGTTTACATGGAAATAAATTGGTTGTCAGTAAAGTAAAAAAAAATATTAATACCAATAATGTAAAGTTGAAAAAAATATATCATGCAATGGGTTTGCATTACTTTTGAAGCTATCATTAAAATGATGGCAATTTAAGTACAATTATAAGAAAAGTATTGCCAGAACCCCTTGTTAGCAACTTTATCATGATCTTCATTTAAATAACTTGGCAGTCCGTTGGAGGCACTATAACAAAAGCCTGTAAACAAAAACATTCTATTGACAATTGACACCTAGAACTCAAAAAATGCCATCTCTGTTTATGTGCTGGGCACATCAGGCATCTCTAGATGCCTGATTTTCTGAGTATTCAGCTGCTGTTTTTAAGGTATCAACAGCAGAGCTTGGTATTGATCTCGGGAATGTATGTGGGTCTGTCATTGAAATGTAGTATTTATGTGCTTCTTGAGCTACTGGGGGTTTCCTAAATACCAATGGTTTTCCTGCATTTGTGTACACTAACTTAAATCATTCTCTTATAAATAAGTTTGTGTAAAGATCCCTAATAAGTTATAAACTTTTTGTTTAGAAATGTTCAATGTTTTACATTAATATTGTTATATGTAATATGTTAGAGCTAAACTTTTATTGGGAAAAAAAAAAAAAAAGTCTTTTTTATTTCCAAATACAATCACTAAAACATATTTTAAAACTAAATAAAAGTAATCCAGTTTAGTGCTATATAGATATTTACTCAGAAATATTTGCATAGAAATTATGAGATATCAATATTATATTATATTATATTATATTATTTCTTATCTATCTTTCAATGCAGTTGTTCTTATTGGCAGGATCTCTCATTAGGAGCAGTATCTCCTTATTGGACTAACTGGCATGACAAAAAAAAAATCAGCAAGCTTTCGGGCATGCAAGCCCTTCTCAAGGTCTGAAATAGAGGCAGTAAATTTAAAAGTGGAATACAAGGTTAGAATAATAGCTTTGAGTTTATTTAGATATGTATCAGTTAGGCAATCTGTGCAACAAAAGATAATTTAGGAGGATGAGACAACAAGAGAAAGAAAGAAAGAAAAAGAAATTAGAGATAGGGAAATTATCTCCTTGGGTAGAGGAGACTTTTTAACAGATGCACTTTGAAACATGTATAGATTAGGGAGAATGGAGAAGTGAATGGGTAATCAGCTATAAAACAAATTTCTCCTCCCCTCCTCTCCCCTTCCCTCCCCTCCCCAAGTGGGATGGAGGACAGAATCAGAAAAGTAAAAGTGCAAATACTCATAGGTTGAGATAAAGACAGTTTACTAGTTAAAGCAAAACCTGTACATGCAGTCAAAGCAAAATAAGGAATTAATTCATTACTTTCCATTAGGAGGCAGGTGTTCAGCCACTTCCAGGGAAGCATTGCTCATCACACTGCCACATGCCACAGCATGACACTGCCACAGCAGCTAAAAATTTGATACTGAATAAGCTCATAGAAAAAAAAGTATATATACAGGAAATGGGGAATGGCTTTGGGTGTTTAGAATGTCATACAAAGTATTTTATGATTTTATTCTGTTGCTTAATTTACATGGTCAGTTTGCTAATCGTATTATAAAAGATCTGAAAAAAATAGGTTAGCAAAAGAGATCACTTTATAAATACACATATAAGGGTTAAAAACAAAAAAGTTAATTTTATGATCTAGATTCACTGAAGTGAAGAAAAAAGGAATTTAAAAGGAAGGAATTATGTGATCCTAACTACCAAGGACACACTGGTCATCTGATCCACAGAGCTACTAATCAATAAGCTAATTATCTGAGTAATGATGGTATTGGCTGCTCAGATCTCATTTCTTTTAGGTAAATAAGCCTCTGCTTTCACAGACAAGCTGTAGTCTTGATTTTTGGAGAACAGGCAGTTATTTTGCTTAGTTGGTTTTGTTGTTGTTTTATTTTTGGTTTGTTTCATTGGTTATTGTTAGTAGGGGTTTGTTTTATTTTTAAGACAGAAAAATCATCTCAGAAGCCCTAACTGAAGATAACAAACACAAAAATTACTGGATAGAAAAGAAATAAAAGGTTAATGATTTTAGGAAAAGCCTTTTTCCTCAGGATTATTTTTGGATCTTTTTGAGCTGATATTTTAATGGATGAAAGGGCAATTTAAGATTATGTCTAGGTGCAAAACTTTGAATTTAATGTCTGCTAGTTATAGGCATATCAGTATTACTTGTATAAGGCATGCATGCATATTGTGGTTCAGTCATCTTTATCAGCTGAAGAAACTGAAAGGAGAACAAATTTAAAATTTAACGTATAAAGCTAATATATGTAATAAATCAAAAAAAGAAAAAAAAGAATCATGAAACTGTATTTCTTATAACATGAAAACAATGAGTCTATTCTTCTTAGTTTTAAGAAAACAGAGTGCTTTTGATTAGTTTTCTTCCAGTTGAGTCTGTATAAGGCTAGACCAATGACTACAAGATTGAGCAAAAAGTAGATTTGTTTATATCAAAAAGTATTTTTACATTTCAACATGAACATGCAAATAAATTTGTATACAAACAAACAAACAAAAAAAAACAACTTTAATTTGTCGTGGTTCATTTTAATTCATATTAAAAACCCGTATTCGTAGTTAAATACTCCATTCAAAGAAGATCATGGGAATGTTGTTCAGTAACATGTAGCTAAATTATGCTAAAATAGTGTCCTCATGTGTCTGAAATGGATGTACACTCTTTGTTTATACACTACTCAAGATGCAGCATCTTGAAACATCTTTGGGAAGAAAAATAGATTGTCACTTCTTGGGCAAGTGCTCTTGTCACTAAAGGGCTAAAAGCAAACAGTGCAGTGATTTTTGGATTACTAATGTTTTTTTTTAGTAATTGCTGGTAATAGGACAGCTGTTTCTTATGCACACCAAAATTCATCTGAAAGGATTTGTCAATCAAATTAGCCAACAGATTATTTCAGTATCTGATTCTCAAGGCGAGAATAGTACAGTGAACTGTGCTGGACACTGAATCTTAAGAAAAACATGAATAATTATCATTATTATGCAAAGTGGAAAGAAAAACCCTGATAGATTTTTGAATGAAGGTGAATTGACTTCTGTTCTGGATGTTTTTTCATCATGGAGTTTATGGCTTTCAGGAAAAAATATGTGTAGTGGTAAAGTACAGTAAAAATACTTTTAAACTGCTGAAGAGCCAATAATACCAATTCCTGAAAATCTGTATTTGCCTAGGAAAAATAATAATAATAATATATATATATGTATGTGTTCATAGTTTTATGTGCAGTAAATAAGGGCCACTTCTGCAACAGCATATTCAATATTGGTTTTACAACACAGAAAAATATAAATGAGTGACATCAGTATTTAACTGGAATTGCAATGCAATAACTTCAAATGTCTATGACTATTCCAAAATATGAGAGAGATATCTCAACTAAGCGCAATTATCAGCCAAACAAATGGAATACAATCATTTAGAGATATATTAGAAATTAAAGGTCAAATCCCTCAAAGTATACTAACATCAGAAATGTTTGTGGACCACAAACAGAAGGAAATTAAAAATTATAAAGCCGGCAGAACCAATAGTTCAATAAATTGGGCTTGAACATGAAAGCACAGATTCAACTCAGTCTTCTGAAATGTGTGATCAAGCCGTTGAGTGTTAGAATAAAGTTTGTCTTTAGGATTTCACGTGGTGTAGTCACATGAAAAGTCTGGATTGGCTGTGTGGCTGAAAAAAAAAAGAAAAAAAAAGGAAAAAAAAAAGAAAA